>OX577872.1:3007500-3222500 GCA_951213275.1 Idaea straminata
AGGAACTTCGTTTCAAACGCATGTCCCGCGATACGTTAATTTTTTTAGGGTTCCGTTCGAAAGGAAAACCCCTTGTAGGATCACTTTGTTGTCCGTCCCTTTGTCGGTCTGTCTGTCAAGACCTTATTAAATTATGCAGTAAGGCGTACTATGATACTTCATCTTACCTTAATGATAACAACCCATGGACGTGACTTTAATTGCTCCATTTCAAATAATACTTTCAAATATTTGTAATATTGACCTTTGTGAGCGTGATCGCATGAAAAAAAAATCCCCATGAGTTTCTTGTGCCTTCTTCTCATTGGTGGGCGCGTTCTGAAGGCACACATCCTAACTTAGTTTGTAAGACGTGTCCATGTGATCTTGTACCTAGGTATTAAGTATCCAAAGGAATAAATAATTTTGACTTTGACTTTGACCCTTTTTTCTCAGGATCGCTTGGAGGTATCAAGCCTTTAGGCCACTTTTCATTATTTATAATCATCAAAATTCCAACGTCACAATGTACTCCTCTCATCAAAACACGTCTGAGTTTCCGCTGAACTGAAGCCTAACATGACATCAGATTTGACATTAGACTTTAATTCACCCGTTTGAGTCTCAGTCGATGTAAAGTTGCTACTACAGGGACTTGACGATACGCTTTCGAAAAGTCTATAGTTAGATTTCGGTGAATCACAAAAGCACGAACAAGTTTGAGTCCCTTTTATGCTTAAATCTATTTGGTTATCCGTAATAGTCTCTTTATTAGACCTCGTTAGACCAAATTCAGGAAAAGTCTGAGTCTGGATATCTGATAAGGAAACGGTTTCTGAGAAGAAAATCGATTCGTCCTCGCTATTTTGAGATTTTAATGATAGTAAATCTTCGAATACAGTTTGCGTCGATATCTCGTCTGTTTTCAAAGGCGTCTGCCACGATGGCAGAGCTACATCGTTTCTTATCGAATCTGTCGGGTCTAAAGTTTGTGTTGCGAAAGATCTTTTAGGACTATCCATAAGATATTCGTTAAACGTATCTGTTTTAACTTTTTTCGCTTCTGTATCTGATTTGGATTTTCTTTTTTCTGCTTTTTTAGCGTTTTTATATTCCTCATGTAGTACGGGATGGTGTCGCATTAGATGTACAAGTAATCTCTCATTTGTTTTATATTGTATATTACAAATATTGCAATTAAAAACGAAATTGCATGTCTTCAAATGTCTATTAAACTCTGTTACGGTTGTGAAATCATTCTGACAACTATCACAATGGAAATCTTTATTCTTATGGACTTTATTGAAGTGTTGATTTAAAAATTTACGTTCTGTGAAGTATTTTTTACCATCGACATGGTAATCGCATTCGAAATTGCAAAAGTATTTAGTTTCGATTATGAAATTTTTGTCTATGTTATGTTTTTTGATAAGATGCGTTAATATATCTTTTTTCTTTATGTAATATGAGTCGATACATTTGTATGGGCAGGATAGATATATTTTCTGGTTCATATTCGGAGCGGTTATGCTGTAAGTTAGAGATGTGTCCGTTAGATTTGCTGTTACGATGTTCTGTGTGGAATCGTTATTTAACCCGTCACTTTGATTCTGTAAAAAGAAAAAATAAAAGGTATTATGAAATTAAATATATATATTTATTCATCAAAAAAGTGAAGTACATAATTAATTGGCGATTCAGTTGGCACAATGGTCACCATGCCGGACTGCCAACACAGGGTTGCGGGTTCGATTCCCGCCTCAGACAAGTATTTATGTTTAGATATTTGTCTGTGGTCTAGTTGTTTATATGTATTATATGTATATATTTACAAAACAAAAAGTATATAAGTAGTATATGAGTTGTCTAGCACCCATAACACAAGTGTAGTTACTTAGCTTGGGGCTAGATGGCGATGTGTGGAATGCCCTGCAAATAATGAGCAATGGCCCAAATAATGAGGCTAAGTGCGGAAACAGCCCCGTAAAACTAAACTAAACTAAGCCCTGCAAATACAATTTGTTTCAGCGAAGGGGTTTTAATACGAAAGGGAGTTGTTCTAGACGTCTAGGCGAACAACTTTTGTTCTACGACTTTTGGAAATTCGATCACAAAAACTTCCAACGAAATGTTCGAATTCGAGAGCGGTGTTAGCTTAGTGGTAGATACCTCGACTTTCATTCTGAAGGTCGTGGGTTCGAATCCCGGCCGGCTGCTGCACCAATGAATTTTGCTTCAGAAAAATGTATGTGCGCTAATTAACTCTTACGGTGAAGCAAAACATCGTGATGAAACCCTCGGCGTAGTAGGCTCCAGAAGTATTGACAAATTCTCTGCTCTGGACATGGTCGACTAAGCTAGAGAGGGTAGTAGGTGCTGGGCAAGCCTACTCCATCCTCACGCAAAAAAGACCCAATTAAAAAGGGTCTAATTGCGGAAAATAGCCCGTTCAAGTACAAGTACAACATTATTATTATTTTTATGACGTCAAAGGGCGGCAAACTATGACTCCAGCTAGGGCGACAGTGACCCACGCTACGTCACCAACCTGAACAATATTCTTGAGAGTGAAGTCTGACTGCTGACATTGATTCCTGAACCGCTTACACATCAACAAGGCATCCTCGCACGACGTGCAAAGCAATTCCGATATACCATCCGTGTGTTTTAACTGAAAAATATAAATATATTTACTGGATGCGCCCAGACCCCTATCCCACCGGGTACTCTGGGCAAGTGCCCAGTTTCTTCCAGATCACTAAACGATAACCGACAAGACTTGTTTAAGTATAGTATTATTGTAGCAAACTGATAGTGTACTTATGACGCATACTGTACACTAGTATTAAATTGCTCAGTTTAGTGTGAAGTTTGTGCTTTGAGCAGCGCTGCGCAAAAAATGAAAACGACAAGAATTAAATTGAAGATTAGGTATCTACTTACTTACCTGAACGTTAGTAACATGGTAAAAGTTTTCGATCATTCCCCATTCTCTTATGTTTTTCATTTCGCCGCTCTCTGCTAAGCAGCCGCGGCAAACTAAAGAGTATTCGCTTATAGGCGGCTCGATTATCCTATACGGCGCGCTCATTTTCAATGAAAAAACAGTTTCTGTTGATTTATTTTTGCATGAAAAATCAGAAAATTGAATGCGAAACAAAATTACAAACTTTTGTCAGCTGTTTTGCTGCCATTTTGACATTGACACTGACAGATAAAATATATGACAGTTGTGTATAAAACTATTGATTCTATTTTATTTTGTAATAGCACGAACAAAACGCTGAAGTGAATTTTTATGGTATAAAATTCATTGTTTTTGTTATTATTAATAATATGTAAAAGTTGATTATTATTTGTAGTTACTTGCTTTGTTAAAATGGTGTTTTATCAAGCAGTTTTTATTAATTTCAGTAGGACCATGGTCACCTTCAAATCGAAATGAACCTCCTCTTTGTCGAAATGACAAATGTATGAAAAATAAAATAATTTGTCAATTTGGCATTTTAATTTGGCTTATCTAAATTTACAAGAGTATGATTCTCTCATATAAAGGTAATTTCCTATATATTTCACCAATTTCACAATAATATTGCAAATTACAAAAAGCCGGGTTTTGAATCGCCACGAAGTTCTTGAACTTTGCGTTTTGTTTCGCGCTCATTTCGCTTCGGTCGCCATTTGCGCCACGATAGCTGGCTGCAAGGCTTGTGTGTAAAATTGTTAAAATTCTAGGTTATAGTGCTGAAAAACAACAAAATCGTGCGTTGGAATAAACAGATACGACCGGGAATTGTATTGGAAACTTTTTTATTTCCATAAAAGCACTCAAAGTGCTGTAACTGAGTGAGTATTTATTCCACGAATGGCAACTTGCGACGTAGCCAAATAGTGCACGTGTTATAAGACATTCAATTTTTCTCAATTTACGCGTTTACAAAGTGCAATTTAGTGTCGACTTTGTACTCGGAACTCCGCCTAGACCATTATACACTTGTATCGATCGTTACACTATTAAACTAGGTTTTATTTCTGGGTTAAATCTATTTTTGGAATGACTGAATGCACTATTTCGGTTCCGATACGAATAACATTTATATTGGTATTTCCCGCTCTAAATTATGTAAACAGTAGCTTACGTGTAAGTTTTTGCAGTATTTTGGCTATTAATTAGAAAGTTTGCATACATTAAATTGTAACTAGGGCGGTTTGTTGACATGGATTCTGATAGTAATCTAAGAATATAGGTACATATGTACATCGAAATATTTACTACTTATTATGTATGTAGGTAGGTATTTATTATCAGTAACTACATACCCAGTGATTGAACAGTGTTGGCTTAGTGAAAATTATTGAATACTGGAACTAATTCTGATAATCTGTACCTAAGTAAGTACATAAAGACTCACATTCTTTCTATGTAAGACCATTACTGAGAAATAAATATATGAGCGAAATTCGTCCTTATATCCTTTAGCAATCAGACTAAGGACAGGGGAACTATCCTAACTCCTTGAGGAGTTGTAGTGATTCGAATAGCAAATACGCCCATCAGTGGTCGGACGTTGAGTTGCGGAATCTAACCCGACAACTATAGTCCATCTGACTTTGTCTGCGTAGGGGTTGAATCTTCTGAAATCCTTATCATGCCAGCTTGTACTTGTACTTGTATACGGGCTTTTTCCGCAATGAGACTTTTAAATTGGGTCCATTTTGCATGAGGATGGAGTAGGCTTGCCCAGCACCTACTGCTCTCTCAGCAACCATGTCCAGAGGAGAGAACTTGTCAATACTTCTGGAGCCAACTAAGCCGCGGGTTTCATCACGATGTTTTCCTTCACCGTAAGAGCAATGTCAATAAGCGCACATAAATCTTAAGTTTTTTTCTTAAGAAAACTTATCGTGACAGCTATCTGTATACCAAATTTGAGCGGTGTGTTGATATATCTCAAATATCATATGTCATCAGATAAGAAGAGGATATGTAGTTGCTTTGCTTCTTATGTACCTTATGCTGGTTTGGTGCGCATTGACGACCCAGTTGGCACAATGGTCACCATGCCATACTGCCTAACACAGGGTTGCAGGTTCGATACCCGCTTCAGACAAGTATTTATGCTTAGATATTTGTCTGTTTGTCTGGTTGTTTCTATGTATTATAAGTATATAATAAGTAGTATATCCGTTGTCTAGCACCCATAACATAAGTGTAGTTACTTAGCTTGGGGCTAGATGGCGATGTGTAGAATGTCCTGCAATATTTATTTATTTTATTGAATCTCAAACATAACAAAAATTCCAACCTTTGGAACACACCTGTTCCAAAGGCTGGAAGACTCACGAGTATATATGTGTAGAAATCTAAGGTTTAAATACACATCTCGGACTATTCTTAAACCTCGTTTTGGAATAAGGGGGTTTGAAATTTTGTAAATTGTAATTTTGACTTTTCCGACTCAAAAGGTTGGCAACCCCTGATCTAGTCAAACACCAATACCAACATTTCTCTGAACTTGAACTTTGCAACTGATAACAGACGGAAAATGCGAAAAAGATAACGCGAATAATATTCATTGTCAGCTTTTAATAACACAACTTCCATGGCTTAGTGGTTAGTGACCGAGATAGGGGATTAAATACGGTCGAAATTAAAAATAATAATAATAAAATAACCTATTAAATCTATACTATTATTATAAAGAGGAAAGATTTGTTTGTAACGAATAGGCTCCGAAACTACTGGACCGATGTTGATGAAACTTGGTAAGAGGATACATTGATTAATTGCGAATAACATAGGCTACTTTTTATCCCGATATTCCCACGGGATCGGGAGTTACGCGGATGAATACAAGATAAATAGATAAATGTTTTATTTGCACAACACCCAACACAGAAAATTATTATATAATAAAAATAAAAGTTGCATAAATGGGCGGCCTTATCGCTAAAAACAGTTTCTTCCAGCCAACCATTTGATGGAGAATGGTTGTTTCCGCTTGTTTGGTATATTTTAAACTAACATGATTATTTTAATTATTAAAGTTAAGGGATATTTACTGATAAAACAGGATATTTACTGTGTTTTTAGGGTTAAAAGGGTAAAAACGGGGCCTATTAGCAAGATTCCACTGTATATCTGTCTGTCACCAGGCTGTATCTCATGACCCGTGATAGCTAGACATTTGAAATTTTCACAGATTATGTATTTCTGTTGCCGATATAACAACAAATACTAAAAACAGAAAAAAAATTAAATGGGGCTCACACACAACATGGTACGGAACCCATCGTGCGCAAGACCGACTCGCGCTTGGCCAGTTTTTATTAAAATTTTGATCTTTTAGTTTTCTCAGGTTATTAGTAAGTTTTCGAATTATAATAAATTGTTATTTTTTTATGTTTTCAGTTATAGCACCCCAGAAATGAATATTGCTGCAGCTGGTCACAAAAGAAAAGTTTTATCAATAAATTAATAGTGTTGCCAGTTGTTTTTATTGTATGTGTATGGACTTGGTGTTGCAATTATGAAGATACCGGAGACTTCGGCCAATGTTGGAGCTTATTATGGGAACGATGAGAATGGACAGTGGCAGGTATGATATCTATACTGTTGACTTACCTGTACTTGTATATGGGCTGTGTGTCCGCAACTAGACCTCTTTGGTTGCGTCCTTGTACTTGTATACAGGCTGTATGTCCGCAACTAGACCTCTTTGGTTGCGTCCTTGTACTTGTATACAGGCTGTATGTCCTTTGTGCGAGGATAGAACAGACTTTGTCCAGCACCAGCAGTATGTAAAGTCAGCTATATAATCTATAGGGTTAGTGCTGAGACTACAGTTCCCTATACAATCTATAGGGATAGTGTTTAGACTACAGTTCCCCTATACAATCTATAGGGATAGTGTATAGACTATAGTTCACGAGTAAATCTGCGTCTAAATCTAAGGTTTAAACCTTAGATTAACATCTCGGACTATCCTTAAACCTCGTTTTGGAATAAGGGGGGTTACAGTTTCTCTTATAAGTGAGATATTAGTTTATCTTACGGTTTTTCATTTCAAATTTTTTCTGGGCTAGATCCCCTGACTGTAAGGAAAAAGTAGTAAAGTACTTCGTTCAAAAAAACGTATTGAAGTAAATTATTGTTTAATAATTCCAGCCCAACGGAGTTGTGATAGACAACGGTGTGGGAGGCGGCGTAGTCGGGAGCGGTGACGCTGGCATTCATCGACCTGTCTACCCTGTCCACGTGCCCAGGCCACATATACCCCCAGGTTAGTTAAAATTATAAGCGTGGAAGTTATGTAGAGTCCTGAGTGAAGCGTGGAAGCTATGTAGAGTCCTGAGTGAAGCGTGGAAGTTATGTAGAGTCCTGAGTGAAGCGTGGAAGTTATGTAGAGTCCTGAGTGAAGCGTGGAAGTTATGTAGAGTCCTGAGTGAAGCGTGGAAGTTATGTAGAGTCCTGAGTGAAGCGTGGAAGTTATGTAGAGTCCTGAGTGAAGCGTGGAAGCCATGTAGAGTCCTGAGTGAAGCGTGGAAGCCATGTAGAGTCCTGAGTGAAGCGTGGAAGCCATGTAGAGTCCTGAGTGAAGCGTGGAAGCCATGTAGAGTCCTGAGTGAAGCGTGGAAGCCATGTAGAGTCCTGAGTGAAGCGTGGAAGCCATGTAGAGTCCTGAGTGAAGCGTGGAAGCCATGTAGAGTCCTGAGTGAAGCGTGGAAGTTATGTAGAGTCCTGAGTGAAGCGTGGAAGTTATGTAGAGTCCTGAGTGAAGCGTGGAAGCCATGTAGAGTCCTGAGTGAAGCGTGGAAGCCATGTAGAGTCCTGAGTGAAGCGTGGAAGCCATGTAGAGTCCTGAGTGAAGCGTGGAAGCCATGTAGAGTCCTGAGTGAAGCGTGGAAGCCATGTAGAGTCCTGAGTGAAGCGTGGAAGCTATGTAGAGTCCTGAGTGAAGCGTGGAAGCCATGTAGAGTCCTGAGTGAAGCGTGGAAGCCATGTAGAGTCCTGAGTGAAGCGTGGAAGCTATGTAGAGTCCTGAGTGAAGCGTGGAAGCCATGTAGAGTCCTGAGTGAAGCGTGGAAGCTATGTAGAGTCCTGAGTGAAGCGTGGAAGCTATGTAGAGTCCTGAGTGAAGCGTGGAAGCCATGTAGAGTCCTGAGTGAAGCGTGGAAGCCATGTAGAGTCCTGAGTGAAGCGTGGAAGCCATGTAGAGTCCTGAGTGAAGCGTGGGAGCTATGTATGTAGAGTCCTGAGATTCAATTCGATTCGAACCAGTAGTTCCTGAGATTAGCGCGTTCAAACAAATAAACTCTTCAGCTTTATAATCTTATATATATAAAAGAAAGTCGTGTTTGTTACAACACTTATAACTCGAGAACGGCTGGACCGATTGCGATGAAACTCTGTATCTGGATAGCTGGAGACCTCGATTAACACATAGGCTAAGTTTTATCCCAATATGCCCACGGGATTGGGACTTACGCGGGTGAAACCGCGGGGCGCAGCTAGTATTAGTATAGATAAAAATAACTAGAATTTTAATTGGCTAGGAATAGTTAAGTTAAGGCTCAGTAACACATACATAAATTCTTTGTCCTGAATGACTGACTGACGGATCAACGCACAGCCTAAACCGTTGATCGTAGTGACCTGAAACTTGGAGGGTGTGTTCTTTGTATGATGTCGGCATCTGATAAGATTTTTCGAAATTTTACTCGTTTGTATGGGACAATGTGATTCCTTGGTCTACTTCAAATCTATATATATAAAAATGAATTGCTGTTCGTTAGTCTCACTAAAACTCGAGAACGGCTGAACGGATTTAACTTATCTTAGTCTTGAAATGTTCGTGGAGGTCTAGGGAAGGTTAAAAAGTCGAGAAAAAATCGAATAATTTCCGGGAAAACCCTAAAAACAGCCCTTTTCTATTTCCCATACAAACGTTTTCTAGAGTCAATTCCTACGGGATCGGGACTTACGCGGGTGAAACCGCAGGGCACAGCTAGTTAAGTATAAATATTCTTTCGACTTCTATGCGAACAAAGTCACGGGCATAAGCTAGTAAATAAATAAATATGTTGTCTTCCAATTTTCAGCGGGGTACGTGATGGCAGGTCCGTATTACGGGCCCCCGTACACGGGGCCGGGCGGCGGGGGCGCAGGTCACGCGCCCGCCCCGGGCCCCCCGCCCGACGACTTCGCTGACTATATGTGGATGGAGAACGAGGAGGAGTTTGACAAACAGGTACTCTTCATTAATTTAGGACTTATTATGTAAGTCTGAGCGATGTACTTGTACTTGAACGGGCTGTTTATTCCGCAATAAGACCCTTTCTAATTGGGTCTTTTTTGCGTGAGGATGGAGTAGGCTTGCCCAGCACCTACTACCCTCTAAGCTTAGTCAACTATTTCCAGAGGAGAGAACTTGTCAATACTTCTGAAGCCAACTAAGCCGCGGGTTTCATCACGATGATTTCCTTCACCGTTAGAGCAATGCCAATTAGTGCACATAAAGTTTTCTTAAGAAAAATACATTTGCGATGATTCGCATTAGACTGGGCCGTATCCGGGCCGGGTCGAGTTCGGAGCGGTGCCCGTTCGTGTTTATATTAGACCCCGGGTTATCAGCCGCCGAGGGGACGGGGCGGATCCGTCCCACGCCCGTGTCTCGTCCGTCTCGGACACGGTCCTGTCTTATGGAAAGGTGAAGCGCACCTTGGCGGGGCCCAAGGTGGAAGGGTACCGGCGCTCTCTCCATTCAAACGTAGTCGACTGTTTCCTCCCTGGACAATGACACTAGCACAAATATTTTAGTGCCATAAAACCTATAACTGCCATGACTATGACTCTATGTTTTGGTTTTTTTTTTTCATTTTCTAATTATCATAGAAATTAAAATTTTAAAAAACCAAAAAAAATAGGGGCCTGGTCATGGAAGTTATAAGTTTAATGCAAAAAATATTTGCTCTAGTAATGACACTAGAGCAAATATTGTTTTGCAGAATTATCGAAAAAAAGTTCCAATTTCCAAAAGTCGTAGAACAAAAGTTGTTCGCCTAGACGTCTAGAACAACCCCCTTTCGTATTAAAACTCCATTCGCTGAAACAAATTGTATATTTTAACTAACCTAACTACATTGCCACACTGCCTTCTTGTCCATCCAAAGGTTGCCTGGAAGAGATCGCTTTGAGCGATAAGGCCGCCCTTTGTAACACTTAGACTTAAGCTTTGTTTGTTATCATTAATGTTATTTGAAATTGGTGTTTACAATAAAGAATTTATCCATCTATCATTGTCTACGTTTTCAGGTGTTGCAGCAGCTGGAAGAGGAAGCTTTAATGGAGCAGTGTATCGAGGCCATGTTGGAAGACGAACAGAGAGAGAGGAGAAACCATAGCAACCATAATTATCCTACGTTAGTATTGATTTATTAAGGCTACTTAGGCGGTGTTGGCTTAGTGGTAGATACCCTGACTTTCAGTCTGAAGGTCGTGAGTTCGAATCCCAACCGGCCGTGCACCAATGTATTTTTCTTAAGAAAAATTTATGTGCGCTAATTGACATTGCTCTTACGGTGAAGGAAAACATCGTGATGAAACCCACGGCTTAGTAGGCTCCAGAAGTATTGACAAGTTCTCTCCTCTGGACATGGTCGACTAGGCTGAGAGGGTAGTAGGTGCGGGGCAAGCCTACTCCATCCTCACGCAAAAAGGACCCAATTAAAAACAGTCTAGTTGCGGAAAAAAGCCCGTATGCATACATACACACATACATAAGGCTACTTATGCTGCCAAACGCTACGCACCAGAAATACCCGTCGCTTACAACTAATATTGTTGATTGTAACGAATGTGTTTTGTTTTTAACGACCCAGTTGGCACAATAGTCACCATGCCAGACTGCCAAACACAGGGTTGCGGGTTCGATTCCCGCCTCAGACTAGTATTTATTCTTAGATATTTGTCTGTGGTCTGGTTGTTTCTATGTATTATAAGTATATATTTACAAAAGAAAAGTATATAAGTAGTATATCCGTTGTCTAGCACCCATAACACAAGTCTAGTTACTTAACTTGGTAAAAAAAATAAAAACTGATAAAAAAATAATATGTCCAGGACGAGTAACGGCACGTCCGTGTCCCTCGAGGAGGCCGTATCTCGATCTACCCTCAACCCGCTCGCCGCCGAGTTCGTCCCGACGACCGTGCGGCCGCCTGCCCCCACCACAAGCACGCAGCCGCCCCCCGTCGCCACTGTACCACCACCACCACCCAGTGGGACCACAGGTAATTCTATTTTACTTTTTTATTATTTATTAGTCCTCTAACTTTCCCACCCGCTGAAGAACACATTTCATTGGTCCATTAACTGTCCCTGAAGCTAAAGGACACATTTCATTGGTCTTCCAACTTTCCCGCCTGCTGTAGGATGGATTTCATTAGTCCTCCAACTTTCCCGCCTGCTGTAGGATAGATTTCATTAGTCCCACAACTTACCCGCCTGCTGAAGGATGGGTTTCATTGGTCCTCCAACTTTCCCGCCTGCTGTAGGATGGATTTCATTAGTCCTCCAACTTTCCCGCCTGCTGTAGGATGGATTTCATTAGTCCTACAACTTTCCCGCCTGCTGTAGGATAGATTTCATTAGTCCCACAACTTACCCGCCTGCTGAAGGATGGATTTCATTAGTCCGCCAACTTTCCCGCCTGCTGTAGGATAGATTTTATTAGTCCTCCAACTTTCCCGCCTGCTGAAGGATGGATTTCATTGGTCCATTCCACCAGCTCAGTCTAATGAGAATCATCCCTAAATAAACTTTTCTTTGACTATCTTATATAATTGACGACCCAGTTGGCACAATGGTCACCATGCCGAACTGCCAATCACAGGGTTGCGGGTTCGATTCCCGCTCCAAACAAGTATTTATTTCTCTGTGGTCCGGTTTTTTCTATGTATTATAAGTATATATTTACAAAAGAAAAGTATATAAGCAGTATAGTATATGAGTTGTCTAGCACCCATAACACAAGTGTAGTTACTTAGCTTGGGGCTAGATGGCGATGTGTGGAATGTCCTGCAATATTTATTGTTTTCAGAAGAGCAAGCGGAAGTATCTAAGGAATCATCCCCCGAACAAGGGACGGAGGAAGCTCCCCCGCCTGAACACACACACATAGACGTCACTCACACACATGACACACATACTGAAGGTACGTAGTTTTACCCTAGCCAGGAATCGAACCTGTTGATTCTACAAAAAATAATAATAAATCTGATAAAAATCAATTCTTACAAAACGTACATGGTATGGCAAGACAAAGGAAGTAGCTAATGAAGTTTTTAATTTTTTATTAATTTAATTTTTTAATTTTATTTATCCCGATATTCCAACGGGATCGGCAGTTGCTCGGGTGAAACCGCGGAGCGCAGCTAGTAACTTTATAAATCTCTACTTGTACTTGTATACAGGCTGTTTTCCGCCATTGGACCCTTTTTAATTGGGTCCTTTTTGCGTGAGGATGGAGTAGGCTTGCCCCGCACCTACTACCCTCTCAGCTTAGTCGACCATGTCCGGAGGAGAGAACTTGTCAATACTTCTGGAGCCTACTAAGCCGCGGGTTTCATCACGATGTTTTCCTTCACCGTAAGAGCAATGTCAAATAGCGCACATAAATTTTTCTTGAGAAAAATACATTGGTGCACGGCCGGCCGGGATTCGAACCCACGACCTTCAGAATGAAAGTCGAGGTATCTACCACTAAGCCAACACCGCTATAAATCTCTATTAAAATAAAATTCTCGTGTCGCGGTGTTAGTTACCAAACTCCTTCGAAGCGGCTGAACCGATTTGTATGGAAATTTTTGTGTATATTCTTTAGGTCTGAGAATCGAACAACATCAGAATCTATTTTAAAAGCTTTTATTTTTATATATATTTTTTTTATAAATGGCAAAACAACTTTTACCTGGACAGCAAGTATATTATAAAGAAGAAAGATTTCATTGTTTGAATTGAATAGGCTCCGAAATTACTGGACCGATTTAGATGAAACTTGATACGAGGATAGATTGATTCATTGACAGTAATTAAGGGTACTTTTTATCCCGATGTTCCCACGGGATCGGGATTCACGCAGGTGAAACTGCGGTGCTAGTAACTTTATAAAACTCTTGTTCCTTTCTCAGAACCAGTATCGCCGCCAAAAGATCCGCCAGAAGTGAGCGCAGCCGGTAATGACGTCACGCCGAAAACCAAAAAGGACACCCCGAAAAAGGTTGACACGAAAAAACCGAAAGCTAAACCGGTTGTGGTGAAATCTGAGACTAAAGTTCAAGCTTCGAGTAAGAAGAAGGAAGTTAAGGCGGTCAAGAGTGAATTGAAAATTGATGATAAGGAATTCCCGGTTGTTGAAGTGCCGAAGGTATTATTTTTTTAGAGTTCCATACTTAAAGAATAATATAAAAACTCCTTAAATATTAGCCCGTCAACATATTTATTAGTACAAAAGGCAGTCATTTAAAATAAATAAATATTGCAGGACATTCCACACATCACTATCTAGCCCCAAGCTAAATAACTACACTTGTGTTATGGGTGCTAGACAACTCATATACTACATAAATACTTTTCTTTTGTAAATATATACTTACTAGCAGCGCTCCGCGGTTTCACCCCCGTAACTCCTGATCCCGTGGGAATTTCGGGATAAAAAGTAGCCTATAGCCTTCCTCGATAAATGGACTATCCATCACAAAAAGATTTTTTCAATTCGAACCAGTAGTTCCTGAGATTAGCGCGTTCAAACAAACAAACAAACAAACAAACTCTTCAGCTTCATAATATTAGTATAGATTATACATAGAAACAACCAGACCACAGACAAATATCTTAGCATAAATACTTGTCTGAGGCAGGAATCGACCCCGCTACCCTTTGTTTGGCAGTCCGGCATGGTGACCATTGTGCCAACTGGATCGTCAAAGAGGTCTAACTGAACAAAGTTTTGACTTTAAAATATAAATATTTAAATTTTATATATTTTTATTTTCCAGTCACAAATGACGCAATCAGAAGATAATATAAAAGAATTAGAAACGAAAGATAGCAAGGAATCGTCCCCGGCCGGGCCAAAGCCGATAAACTACGCGGCCGCAGCGAAATCTACCAAAACTAAGCAAAAATCTACCAGCCCACCGTTAGAACCTACCAAAACGATCAACCCCACCGCCGTGAAACAGGAAAAACAAAAAGCAACAGAGAAATTAGAAAAAAAACCGTTGCCTAAAGAGAAAATTGTACAAAGGAAGTATTCTACCAAGTAAGTTTGAAACGGGAAATTCTACTAAAATAGTAGGAAATTGTCAATTTTTATCGCCTTACCAATAAATTGTTGTATTTCCTTTTTCGTTGTGGTAACATTGTGAGTTGGAAACGGACAGACAGACGGACAAGAAAGTGATCTTATAAGGGTTCCTTTTTTACCTGAGGTTCGGAGAAAAAAAGTTATGAAGCATTAGCTTTCTATGTAATTTTCGTATAGTTAATCGTATTGAGATAGTGCCCTGTTCCGAATCGTACAAGAAGCACAAGTGATAGATGCAAGAAGGCACCGCAAGCAAACACGGGCCAATATGCATAGTCAAAATTCTATATTCATTGCATGGAAATTGCTTCCTTCACCTTCCTCAACTTCTTGTCCATCCAAAGGTTGCCTGGAAGGTATCACTTTGAGCGATAAGGCCGCCCTTTGTAACACTAAGACTTAGCACCAAGCTTCGATTTAATGTTATTTGAAAATGCTGTTTACAACAAAGAATTTATCTATCTATCTTAAAAACTAAAAGAAGTAGATCTGAGACCATGCAGTGCGGGACGACCTTAGATTGGGCGGAAGATTGTCAGACGACTTCATTAAAGTCGCGGGAAGTCGTTGAACGCAGAAGGCTGATCGCTCCGGAAACCTTTAGGAAAGGGCTTTTTAGGCATTGAAAGCCACATAATATTACCTTATCCATGTTTTACGTTGCCACCATAGCACAAGACTACTTGCTTAGCTTGGCCGTAAGCACTGTCTTCCAGTTTTTATTTAGATTTCTTAAGTATTAATAAAACATTTATTTAAAACTAGCGACCCGCCCCGGCTTCGGATGGCTATATATGTATCATTACATAGTATAATAGAAACAAAGTCACTTTCCGCTGTCTGTCCCTATGTATGCTTAAATCTTTAAACTACGCAACGGATTTTGATGCGGTTTTTTTAAATAGATAGAGTGATTCAAGAGGAAGGTTTATATGTATAATACATGCATAATATAGCCGTGCGAAGCCGGGGCGGGTCGCTAGTTAAATATATAAACCTTCCTCTTGAATCAATTATAAAATTTATTCAATTAAATACAATCACAATTGACTTTTTGTACGAGAATTGCATTGAATCGCACGGAATTGCATAAATTATACAATCACAGTTGATTAATTGTACGAGAATTGCATTGAATGGCTCGGAATTGCATCAATTATACAATCACAATTGATTTATTGTACGAGAATTGCATTGAATGGCACGGAATTGCATAAATTATACAATCACAGTTGATTAATTGTACGAGAATTGCATTGAATGGCTCGGAATTGCATCAATTATATAATCACAATTGATTTATTGTACGAGAATTGCATTGAACGGCACGGATTTGCATAATTAATCACAGTTGATTTATTGTACGAGAATTGCATTGAATGGCACGGAATTGAATTAATGATATAATCACAGTTGATTGTTTTGTACGAGAATGGCACTGAATTGTATTAATTATACAATCACAGTTGATTAATTGTACGAGAATTGCATTGAATGGCACGGAATTGCATTAAATTGCACGGAATTGCATAAATTATTTATTGGTAAGGCGTCGTATCCCCCGGCACAAAATTTGCGGGTAATAAAAATGTAAATAAATATTACCTTTAAGTCCCTGACAGTGTTTTAATACAAAATATTATAGTATATATTATATAAAAAATATATAATAAAGTTCAATTATATCTAGCATTTAGTGTATAAATTAAAAAACGAGTTTTTTTTACCGCTCTCTGAAACTTTCCTAAGCGAATTTAATTAATGTTTCGCTTAGAGAAGTTTTTGAGTGCGGTAGGTTAGTGTATAAATTAAAAAAAAACGTTTTTTTAGTGTTAAAATAAATAAAAATGAAAAACACGATTTTTTTGTTCGTAAATTTTTTGAAATGGCAATAAATTGGAGTTGTAAGCGTATTTTTAAAATGAATAAGTTTTTGTTTTGTGGTAATTTTTTAGTGTTAAATAATAATAGCTGGCAACGAAATCCAGTTTGGTAGGATGGTAGATTTTTGCGATGGCAACACTGCAATTGGAATTTTCACACTTACGTACAGTTTTGTTTCTGTATAGTGTGAATCTATATTACATTGTTGGAGGCTGCTAAGCGTGTAATTAGTTTGGTCACTGACGTTAAATGTTCCTCGCTAAACGGACTTGTTTAATTAATAACACGCTTAGCAGCGTTTTTGTTTTAAAACAAAAGTTTAGGCTGAAATTGAGTAATTTAAAAAAATACTGGGTCTTTGACCAGCCCAGTTTAGTCTTAATGCGGGACTCTATAACTTATCTATCTGCTACCGGAGGTTGGAACTAACTCGGCTTTTAAATAGCTGACGCCCGAAAATATAATTTAAAACAAACTGTCTGCGATACAGAAAGTTGGATGGTTGCGGGTTCGATTCCCGCCTTTGAAAATATATTAGTTTGCTTCTGTATGTACAGGGTTATTGGTAATTATACTAGCAAGCCGTTGAGGGCTACTTCTGTGCACCTAAACAAACAACTTTTGGAAATTCGAACATTTTTTAGAAATTTTTGATGTTAGGTTCACCTGAAAATCAGCTGTTCCATACACGGAGAGGTCATTAACTTTGAAATTTTACTTATAAGTTTTATCAACTGTTCTTAGTCTGAATGACCTTTGTTTTAAAAAATCTGCTGTTTTTCGAATTAAGATAACCTCGATATTTTCATTTTTTATTTCAAATTTTCAAAAGTTGTTTGTTTAGGTGCACAGAAGTAGCCCTCAACGGCTTGCTAGTATAATTAACAATAACCGTGTTTAATAAGTATGTAATTAATTAAAGTGATTATATAATATGAAAGCGGGTGAGGGCTAATTTTGCGTAATATAACGATCAACTTTTGGTCTACGACTTTTGGAAATTTGAACATTTTTTGTGTTTTTGAGGTTATGTTAATTCGTAAATAAGCTGGTTTTGACGTGATAACTTCTAATAAATTGACGGAACACCTGCATTCACAAACAGGATGACGTCATCCTGTTCCGTAGCAACGTCATGTTATTGACAAGAACCGTTCCATAGCAACGTCATGTTATTGACATGGACCGTTCTATAGCAACGTCATGTTATTGACAAGGACCGTTCCTTAGCAACGTCATGTTATTGACAAAGTAACCATAGCAACGTTTGAAGTATACTAAATGGAAAAGACAACGAAACAAAAGAGTTCTTATGACTTTATCACTTAAAATTATTGTCCGTAAACCAACTTTTTTTACAGGCAACCATTTTTTTTTTAGTCAAAGGTCACTAAGAACAGTTAATAAAAATAAAATTAATGTAATTTTAAGGTTAATGACTTCTTCGTGTAAGCAACATGATTTTCGGGTAAAACTTTCGAAAATTAAAAAAAAATTGACAAAACGAACAAAAGTTAATTGTAGTTTGCACAGAATCAGCTAACCGCTTTTTTATAATTAACTAGCTGCGCCCCGCGGTTTCACCTGCGTAATCATTTTCTGCGCAACTTTCTTAATATTTTCTTTCATAAAAACCTTCTCTTAACAATATCAAAGACAACAAAAAAGAATTGGCCAAATTGGTCCAGGCGTTGTTGAGTTATGCGCTTACCAACACATGTTGCGATTCATTTTTATATTATAGATAATAACTTTGTTTATTTTTATCCGCCATCTTTCCACCATAACACAAGCCTAATTGGTTAGTTTGGAGCTAGATGGCGCTTCATGTAATGTATAACCTCTGGTAGCAGTTAGGTAAGTTATCGAGTTTGGATGTAAGTTGGTCACTATGAAATCTACAAGTAAGAGAAACTAAAATAATATTATAAAAAAAAAATGTATAGAAATAACAATTTACAATTTAAAAAATTAAATATTTTTTAGGTTTAGAAAAATTATTAATAAGTTTTTGTAATCAATAAAAATAGGGCCTATTTCAAATTATTTTTTTTGTAACTCGGAAAACTGCAAAAAATTTGGTAATTAAATACCTCCCCGCAGTCGGATTAAAAATATATTATTATGTGATATATTATAAAACTGCATTTTTATTTCAAACTATGTCCCGGAAAACGTTGTTTTGCCATAAAAAAAGATAAAAATGTTCATACAAATCGGTTCAGCTGTTTAGGTGGAGTTTGGCAACTAACACCGCGACACGATTGACATCAATATTTATACGATACAGCTAAAGTCACTCAATTGTTTTGCCTTCCTGGAACCTCTCCATTAAAACTTGAATTTTATGCTATGGTATTAAAGTTCAAATTGACTTTTAAGTATTATTACGAATAGTTTGTATGGGAATTTGGTGTATAGAAAAGTCTAGTTTTTAGACATCTTCAGGCAATTTTTCTCTCCATAAGAACCACTCTTGTACTCTATGGAATTAGCGAAATCGGTTTAGCCGTTCTCGAGTTATGCGCTAGGAACACCACGTTTATTTTATAGAAAATTTGTATGGGAGAATATAGAAAAGTACTATTTTTAGACTTTTCAGGATTTAAAAAAAAAATTCTCTCCGTAAGAACCCTTAATTTTTCTCCTAACAAAGTGATAAAATATGTGATGGCAATGAAGGTAGCTATCAGTCCGTAATAGTTAGGGCCTAAAGTGTTTCAAAACAGTCAAAGTCGTCATAGTCCGTCAAGTCAGGGGCTATAGTAAAGAGGTGGCAAGTTTACCATAACCTTAATGGGAGATTTGGAGGCAACGACAAAACTTCATGTTTGACACTAATTTTTACTTTCACTACACTTGTGCACTTTCACAGAACTAAATTGAATAACATTCCACCAAAATTATACAATTCAATTCGGGTTACAACTAAGTTTCATGAAAATAAAACTGCAACACGACATGTTGTTAACTCGTTCCCGCCAAAACTCAAAAGTGGTGTTAGATTCTGGGTCGTTTGCAACTCAAATAATATTTTTTCCATTCCCAACATCTCATATAAGAAGTAGAGAACACTTTTCGTGGTTCGTTGCAACAAGCCACGTATAACCCGTTAATTTAATACTTACGAACAATACGAAGGTTGTAAACATTATATTATGTTGGCACCTAGCCCGTTGTAGGTAAACATTAGTACATTACGATATAAGTGTGGTAAATTGATCTTTGCATAGAGGCGGTTTTTGACGCGCGAGCGTGTTAAAGAAGCCAAGATGCAAATATCAATTCCACACGTATATCGTACGACGTTTTTTATCACAGTTGCGAATAAAAGAAATGACTTGAAAAGAAAACAAAATAATAAATAACAAAATATTTGTGATAAGTCTATGTTTACATTTTTTCAAGGCAATATTTTTTAGTTAATTATGCTCCGGAAAGGCTAGGCTAAAGACTTTTAACTTATACAGCCTCGTCTGACACACAATATTTTTTAGGGTTTTTTTTGTTTATTTGTTTTTGCGTCGGGGTTAAGAACAAAATATAATGGTACGGAAAAACCAATATATTTAAGTAAAGAAAAAACAAAAAATCAACACTCAATTTTTTATCGTTTTCTAAGTCACTATCACGTAAAATTTTCGTTCGTAAACCGACTTTAGAGACAACCATTTTTGCTAGCTAAAAAACTCTTTGGTACCTACCATTTTTATACATCAAAACATTATAACCCAGATAAATTAAGAATGTTTCACCTACCTAACATGTAATTAGCAGTAAGATACGTATTTAACTTATCGGGATAACTTTACAGCACTAGTTAACAAATCTAAAACGCACGCTTGCATAATATGTTGGATTATGAGCCTAAAAGCCGTTGAATAAGATCCACTTTATGAGCAACTGTGATAAAAAATATATTTCATGTTACCCACCCTGCACTGGTCCATAACTTCCCATTATTCCCCATACCGGAAAATGTCAATAAATACAACAGAATAAATTTTAATTATTTTTATTGAGTTCCTTTGTTCCCATTGTACACCGTCAATGGGGACAACGGGCACAAAATTGTATTGTTGTATGTTGTCCACATAATGGGACAACGGAACTACACCTTTTTTTAGGAACGAAGCTGCAACATGTGAGTTTTGTGTTACAGATGCGCGCGCATCTTAAAATTTCACCCATCCTTTTTTTTCTACTAATTATGGCTTCGCACGGCTTGTGCATTTAGCCAGTGTCAAGTTATATTTTGCATCAAATTATGACCAGACTTTTCATAAATCGGGCCTAAAGTGTTTAAAAACAGCCAAAGTCGTCATAGTCCGTCAAGTCAGGGGCTATAGTAAAGCGTAAAGTTTACCATAACCTTAATAGGAGATTTGGAGGCAACGAGAAAACTTCATGTTTGACACTGATTTTTACTTTCACTACATTTGTGCACTTTCACAAAACTAAATTGAATAACATTCCACCAGAATTATACAATTCAACTAGGGTTACAACTAAGTATTATGAAAATAAAACTGTAGCACGACATGTTGTTAACTCGTTCCCGCCAAAACTCCCACCCATCCTTTTTTCAGGCACCTAAAGTATAACTTAAATAAAAAATCGCAAATAATACTCACAAAAACTGTATTTCAACAATAAATCAGCTTATTGAAATACTTAAAATCTATTAGTTTATGGTATAAATATTAAAAAAAAATTAGGAATGTCAAAAGTCAAATTTCTTTATTCATTTGGACGCTTGTGTATATTTTATACAAAGATCACATTGAAACGTCTTAAAAACTAAGTTAGGATGTGTGCCTTCGGAACGCGCCCACCAATGAGAAGAAGGCACAAGAAACTCATGGGGTTTTTTTCATGTGATCACGCTCACAAAGGTCAATATTACAAAATTTGAAATGGAGCAACTAAAGTCACGTCCATGGGTTGTTATTAGTATCATAGTACGCCTTACTGCACAATTTATGCTTTATAAAAGTTTTGAACCTGTTAATGGACATGTAATATACATCTTTAGGTAATTTATTATAATAGGTAGAGCACACATGTACTATTAATTAAACGGTTTATTTTCCGGAGCCTAGGTACTACCGGGCACGGTCAGTTCATTCTTATTTCTTAAGTTGAAATTATGAATATCGCTATTTTTACGAAAAATATCAGGATTTTTGTGAACATATTTTCAAGCAAGTTTTCGTAGATATATTGTGAATAGAGCGTTAATATATTTATCACTTTAAATTTTTCTCTAAGAGATTTTACATAATTTTTCTGTACTTTATTTATTTTAGGGCATTTATTCCAGCAATCGTTATTATATGAATCGTTAGATAATAAGATTAATAATTGGCTAATATTGTTATTTAAACTTAATTTCTTATTATTAATACTTTGTAAAGCGCTAGAGGATATCTCTATTATCTCAAAACTACTGCAAGAGCGTCCCTCTTTTGTCTTAATAATTAATTTAAATTAATCGGATAAAGATTATTATCCGCAGTCTGAATATTATTTATGTCATTAAACTGCGCAAAAGGCGCAGTAGCCAAATTTTTGGCTGTAAAGTTAAAAAAATAACATAGCGAAGATGCTATCTGTCTTTTGATGGAATCCGGAAGCTTGTGCTTTCCCTTCGTCAAATAATTATTATAACTAACAATAGGGTTAGAGTCAATAACATTGAACTTCTTATTATAACATGATTTAACGTTCAATGTTAAATTTAAATTATATCTAAGTTTATTTTCCGCAGCTGGCAAGTTTTTAAAGTTAAAGTAAACATTACAATATTGTCTATGTTTAGAGAGCACAAAGTATCACAATCTTGTTTTTAACACTTTCCCTATTTCCAATAAATATAACCAAACTATCATTATTGTCAAATTTATAACTACTTATTATTCTTTTCGGCTACATAATTGCGGACCCCGGTAGAGTTCAAAATTGACTATTGGCATGTTTTCATTCTAATATTTTTGTTTGATAAATTCACGAGTTATAAGACTTTAAACTTCAAATGAAGCAGGTGCCTAGAATCTTGCTTGTGTTGAAAACATTCTTATAACACCCGTTTTGAAGCTCTACGGTGGGTCTGCAAAATATGGATAGGAACCAGTGCTGTCACATTCAACACGAAAAGACAGAAAACATGTTTCATAAAATCATCAACACTAAATGGAAATGAATTTAAAAAATGATGAAAATAAATCCACAGGGATAGTATTAGATCACTTTTTTTATTTTAACCTCTCAACTGGCAGAAAAGGTTGACTCATACATTTTCATTATGGCGCCATCTGTTGTGCCATGATGAATTAATAAAGCTCGTACGAAAAAGATGTCACCCTACGTAATACCCAGAAAGAAGAGAAAGAAAAATGGGAAAGAAAGAAAAAGGAATGTACGACACATCACCTAGTAGAGGATGCATTTTACATTGATTCGCCAGTTCAATGAAACGAACTTGTTGTGGTACAAAAAACATATAAAATATATAGATACATAAAAAGAAATATATATTTATAAATATACAATTACATAAATTATAACATATTATGAAAAGTTGAGAAACAGGGGCACACGTTCTGTGATAATTATTGTACAAAAAACATATAAAATATATAGAAACATAAAAAGAAATATATATTTATAAATATACAATTACATAAATTATAACATATTATGAAAAGTTGAGAAACAGGGGCACACGTTCTGTGATAATTATTGTGGTACAAAAAACATATCTATACTTAATATTATAAAGCTGAAGAGTTTATTTGTTTGAACGCGCTAATCTCAGGAACTACTGTTTCGATTTTTTTTTGTGTTGAATAGTCCATTTATCGAGGAATGCTTTAGGCTATATAACATCACGCTACGACCAATAGGAGCGATGAATCAGTGGAAAATGAGGAAAAAACGGGGAAAATTATTCATCTTTGAGGGCTTCCGTTGCGTGCGCTGCGTAAATTTGATTATTTGCATTGAATAGGCTTCGAAACTACTGGACCGATTCCGATGAAACTTGGTATAAGGGTACATTGATTCAATGACAGTAACATGGGTTACTTTTTGTCTCGATATTCCCACGGGATCGGGAGTTACGCGGGTGAAATCACGGAGCGCAGCTAGTAAAATATATAGATACATAAAAATAAATATATATTTATAAATATAGTTAAGTACATGAATTATAACATATTATGAAAAGTTGAGAAACAGGGGTCCATACATACTGTCTTCTTACAATTATCACAGAACGTGTGCACCCGTTTCTTGCAAACGACGCACGTTCGTCGCAGGCGCTGGTGGGCCCTCATCGGGTACACAGCCAAGCAATGCGGGGCCTTCTTGGGGGCTTCAGGAAGGGAAGTAGAGGAGTGATGAGTAAGAAGTGATTTTACAAGGTTCATACGGAAATTACGATGAGAGAGCGGGGCAGGGGAATTGTGTTTATGGATGATGAAGGAATTAAATATGGACACATTAAGCAGTCTGATAAATAACTTTTTGTACCACGCCTTCGTTCGTTTCCTCTCGATAGGGTACATGGCGAGCATCTGGTCTCTTTTATCCACCCCACCCATCATGATATTGTAATCGGACATCAGGATGGGTTTGGTGGAACTTAGGTGGTGGTGGACACCGTTCCCATGGTACGTAGAGATCAAAGCCACTATGTTTTTATCTCTCCATACCATGAGATCGATGTCCCCCGAGGTGAGACCGGATATCTCGCCAGGCTTCAGCAAGTCTTCGGTCAGACTGTGCATTGCCTGCGGAACAAAGGTAAGATTGGTCTGAAGGGTACCTGCACAGTCAAAACCCAGAGATTTGAGCCTTCGAGCGAGACATGGCGAATTGTAATGACTATCCATCCACAAAGTGTAGCCCTTGTTCTCAAGACCTTGTGTAAGCCTTAATACAATAGCCGGTGTCGATGCATTTATATGGTCATCCGACTGCTGCGGTGGGGATTCCTCATGAACCTCAAACCGATACATATAACCAGTCTGTGATTCACAAATCTCATAAGTTCTAATCCCCATCGTAGCAGCTTTGTTGTGAACAAGTTGGCTGATGCTCAACCAACCTTTCCACTGTAGGAGTGACTCATCGAGAACGATGTTCCGGTTAGGTACGTAGAGTGACTCGAATTTCCATCTTAGATGTGACAGCACGGGTTTAATTTTAAACAATTTAGCCTCGGAGGCGTTCAGTGTTTGTGCACATATATCATTATTGTTGTTGAAATGAAGAAATCTTTGAAGGAGAAGGAACCGGTTGAATGACATGTGTGATCTAAAACCTGGAGTAACAAATACGTCAGGGTCCATGTTCCAGTACTCTTCCAATCTACATTTCACCACGACCCCCATGGCAGTAACCACAGCAAGGTAAACGTATAATTCGTTGGCTGTGGTATCTTGCCAACGGTCGATGCTAATATTGGAATACTGTAACATGTCCTTGGCATATCTATTCGTCTCCAAGGCTATGTACTCCATGAACTGCCGATCCCATATGGCAATGAAAACGTCATACGGATCGACACTTGGAATTGTCGGACCAACATTACTATTTGAGAACGTCTCCCGCCTCGACTCTGGTGGAATCGGAGGATTCGGAAACGCTCTCCAATCGAACTCGTATAATCCCCAAGGCCTCTCCGTGGCTGTGACCCCATCAGTAGAGGAGATAATGGGTACAGAATTCCCCGGTTCATCCTCAATTGGTGTCTCCATAGCCTCCCTAAACACTCTAGGGATGAACACAGGCAACAATTCTTCATCATCATCAGAGTGTTCATCATCGCTTCCTGTAGTAAATAAGAACACTTTATTGCACCAGAAAAACATAACACAAGTAAACACAAAATTAATTCTGACATAAGTAATCTTTACAGGGTGAATTTTTTTACTTGGTCTTCAGGGTTATATCCTTAACTATAAGAGATAGCGAAAAAAGCTGAAAGGAGTTGCGTACCCGATTTTGAAAAAAACTAACCTAACCTAGCCAGGAAACGAACCTGTTGTTTAAAAATAATCACCTATATTTTTATACCAATCGATAGTGTTGCTGTTGCTTGTTTGAGGCGGGAATCGAACCCATAACCCTGTGTTTGGCAGTCCGGCATGGTGACCGTTGTGCCAACTGGATCGTCAAGATGGTCTTAGTCAAATATAAAGTGCTTCATACAAAATGTATGTAACGATTGAAATACATGCCCCGTCCAGGTCTAACAAGGCCCGGTCTAATATGAAGCATCCTTTAAGGCTGCTTATGCTGCCAAACGCAACGCACCAGAAATACCCATCGCTTACAACTAACATTGTTAATTGTACTTGTACTTGTATACAGGCTGTTTTACGCCATTGGACCCTTTTTTAATTGGGTCCTTTTTGCGTGAAGATGGAGTAGGCTTGCCCAGCACCTACTACCCTCTCAGCTTAATCGATCATGTCCAGAGGAGAGAACTTGTCAATACTTCTGGAGCCAACTAAGCCGTGGGTTTCATCACGATGTTTTCCTTCACCGTAAGAGCAATGTCGATTAGCGCACATAATTTTTTCGTAACAAATATACATTGGTGCACGGCCGGCCGGGATTCGAACCCACGACCTTCAGAATGGAAGTCGAGGTATCTACCAGTAAGCCAACACCGCTCTATTGTTAATTGTAACGAATGTGTTTTGTTCTTCTCAAAAGTGCTGAGATGGAATTGTAGGTGAAATCTTAGATATCTTAGGGTAATTTGAAAGTCTTTGTCATTTCAAAGCTAGACTAGTTTTAATTTTTAATTTTAGGATTGCTTCAAAACTATAAGGAATTTTTGACTCAAACTTACACCAAAATGTCGGCAAGGATCTCACCTATAATTCCATTTCAGTACTTTTGTGAAAAACAAAACACATACGTAACAATCAACAATGTTCACCAACGAAGGCGACCGGTGCCGGTAGTAACTATTTAGTAGGCTGTGTGTGTACCAAGGACGTTGGCATAATATGGCCCTTAATCAGCTACTCACCAAAATTTTGTATGTTCTTTATCTCTTCGATATGAAGACTCTGGGAACCACCTGTAAAGGTACAAACATAAAACATAGGGTTATGGCGTGTTAGTGACTAGTGATCATGATGGCAAATCCAATGCCACTGTTGTCAAACAGAGGCCTAAGTCTGCTAACACAATTCTTTTTTTTCCTATTAATTATGGCTTCGCACGGCTTGTGCATTTAGTCAGTGTCAAGTTATATTTTGCATCAAATTATGACCCGATTTTTCATAAATTCATAAAGTGCTTAAAGTGTTTCAAAACAGTCAAAGTCGTCATAGTCCGTCAAATCAGGGGCTATAGTAAAGCGGTGGCAAGTTTACCATAACCTTAATAGGAGATTTGGAGGCAACGAGAAAACTTCATTTTTGACACTGATTTTTACTTTTACTATGCACATGAACTAAATTGAATAACATTCCACCAGAATTATACAATTCAACTCGGGTTACAACTTAGTTTCATGAAAATAAAACTGCAGCACGACATGTTGTTAACTCGTTCCCGCCAAAACTCAAATTGTGTATCAATAGAGTGTCGACAGAATAGTAATAGACGTTTAATGTCAAAAATATGACATCACTTGTCAAATTGGTATTCGCATAATTAACTATTCTATCGAAACACCACTGACTTACTTTCGTATTATGCTCTGGGGCCTTATTCTGCTATTTTGCATCAATGGATTTACCATTGTGATTGTGACTTTATTTGGTATTCTGCTAAAGTTTTAATAACATCGCAATGGAGTCTCAATGGAATGGTAATAGATACGTCGCTGGTGCTGCCTAGCAACGTAGTATATGTTGCTAAGCGATATACCGTATAGACCAGAGTGATTTTTTTACCTGGGTCTTCAGGGCTATAAGAGATAGCGAAAAATGCTAAAAGGAGTTCCGTGCCCGATTTTGACAAAAACTAACACTGGGTCATAAGATTTTTGAAAATGTCATTACCCTAGCCAAGAATTGAACATGTCGATTTTGCAAAAAAATATTCGTCCTATATTTGTATACCAAATGATACAAATACAAAAACTATTTGCTTATAAACCTGTGTACATAGTGTTCTTAAAATTAGGTATAGCATCCACAGGTTGCCCATTGCGAGCATGCAATTTGAGAAAAGTTTTACTTTTTAAATACTAAGTAACTTAATTAACAGTCTTTATTCTTGAAATAATTAGTACAATATTGTGTTATTGTCTGAATAGAATTCTATTACGTCATAATAGGCTTTAGAAATTAGCCATTTCTTTAGTTTACATTTAAATATTCTATTAATTTGGATTGATTTAAGTTCAGTAGGTAATCTATAATATAAAAATGAATCGCAAAATGTGTTGGTAAGCGCATAACTCAACAACGCCTGGACCAATTTGGCCAATTCTTTTTTGTTGTGTTTGTTATTGTCCGGAGAAGGTTCTTATGAAAGAAATAATTAAGAAAATTGCGTAGAAAATTATTACGCGGGTGAAACCGCGGGGCGCAGCTAGTGCGTTATAAATTTTAATGGCACTGTAATATGGACTTTCATAGTAAAGTGCGTTATTAACTTGATAGTCTTGCTGATAGAGATCAATTCTTGGAAATAGCTATTTTTTGTATTCTTCTGTAATTTACATACTACTGTCCCTAAAAAAATGTACTGAAGAGGTATGGCTGATGACGTATCAAACTGCTGCACAAAAAATGTTTTATTTTAAGTAATGTAGAGAATTTGGAACATATTTAAAAATTAAGAAAAATATTACTTCCCCTCTATGCTTCATACGCTATTATTTTGCCAGAGACGGAAAGATAAAAATTGGTGAAAACTACAATAAAGACCTATTACCTTTAATTTGCCAATACTATGTTTGTTTCATGGAATTAATCTCTATCAACAACACTATCGATTGGTATACAAATGAATATTTTTCTGCAAAATCAACAGGTTCGATTCCTGGCTAGAGTAATTACTTTTCAAAATTGGAATGATGCAGATTTAGGTTTTGTCAAAAAGGGGCACGCAACTCTTTTCAGCATTTTTCGCTATCTCATAGTTTAAGATAAAGCCCTAAAGACCCATGTCAAAAATTCACAAATTTAATAGCAGACAGTAGGGCCACATACTTTAAAACTTTGCTCTTTAGAACATTAGAATAGAATACAACAGAATATAGTTCGTTCAAACCAACTCACGACATAGTATACACAAATAAAAAACAATAAGAGAGAGTTACAGAGAATATTAAATACAAAAGACAATAAATAATAAGTATCTGAGAAGTCATGTGTTGCCGGAATGGATAAAGCCTCAGCATGTGCTGCAGATACGCACGCACATCTGCAGCGCTGGTCTTCCGACCGCACCCTGTGTGTGACATTAGTGAAAATTATCATGATCAATTTCCGTAAAATATAGTACTTACTTTCCGTGTCTTCACTCAGCTTGACCCTCTTTCTAGATCTGAGTCTCTTCAATGGAATATCTTCATCCGATGAAGCTTGAGTGTCTTCACACAGCTTGACCCTCTTTCTAGATCTGAGTCTCTTCAATGGAATATCTTCATCTGATGAAGCTTGAGTGTCTTCACACAGCTTGACCCTCTTTCTAGATCTGAGTCTCTTCAATGGAATATCTTCATTTGATGAAGCTTGACTCCTTGCAACATTCGATGCACCAGGAGCAGTTTTATCTCTGACATTGTCTAACATCTCCGAAATGTCAGATTTAACAATATCTATCATATTATCGTATACATTGATACAATTAGACAACACTTGTGTATTGTGGCTTTCAATGTTGTCTGACATCTGTGTGTTGTCGTTGTCATCATCACTTGTTACTTCACACTTGATTTTCTTCTTCAGGATATTGCCTTCATCATCAGTGGTACCCTTGTTTTGGTGATGAATAATTTCACTATCTTCATTTTCTGAAAATAAAATAAAATTATATAGACTGAGCATTTGTTTTTATCATGCTGTCTATATTTTATGAGCACTGCATAGATGTATGTTACCTGCTGTATCTCTCTCCTGTTTGACCTCTGGCTCCTGGATACCTGACTCCTGACTCGTGATCTCAAAGAACTCCATGATGAACAACAATACATACCCAGCCGGCCCAGAATTATTGTGAAAATATGGAAATAAACACACGGTTGCATTGCAATATTTGCAATCTACCAAAGAGGATTTAAAATACTACGTCTGTGGTCAAGACTGACCGTCACTGTCAGTCTTGACCACAGACGACAAAGAAATGAATGAATGCAGCGAATTTAGTCGATTAATCGTTTTGAAAGGAGTTTTGGCGGGAACGAGTTAACAACATGTCGTGCTGCAGTTTTATTTTCATGAAACTTAGTTGTAACTTTGTAACCCGAGTTGAATTGTATAATTCTGGTGGAATGTTATTCAATTTAGTTCTGTGAAAGTGCACAAGTGTAGTGAAAGTAAAAATCAGTGTCAAACATGAAGTTTTCTCGTTGCCTCCAAATCTCCTATTAAGGTTATGGTAAACTTGCCACCGCTTTATACTATAGCCCCTGCCTTGACGGACTATGACGACTTTGACTGTTTTGAAGCACTTTAGGCCCGATTTATAAAAAATCGGGTCATAATTTGATGCAAAATATAACTTGACACTGGCTAAATGCACAAGCCGTGCGAAGCCATAATATTAATAGAAAAAAAATCGTTTTGAAGCTTTTTTTTTTTTTCTTTTATTATGGCTTCGCACGTGTGCATTTAGCCAGTGTCAAGTTATATTTTGCATCAAATTATGACCCGATTTTTCATAAATCGGGCCTAAAGTGTTTCAATACAGTCAAAGTCATCATAGTCCGTCAAGTCAGGGGTTATAGTAAAGCGGTGGCAAGTTTACCATAACCTTAGTTTAGTTTAGTTTTACGGGGCTGTTTCCGCACTTACCATAACCTTAATAGGACATTTGGAGGCAACGAGAAAACTGCATGTTTGACACTGATTTTTACTTTCACTACACTTGTGCACTTTCACAGAACTAAATTGAATAACATTCCACCAGAATTATACAATTCAACTCGGGTTACATCTAAGTTTCATGAAAATAAAACTGCAGCACGACATGTTGTTAACTCGTTCCCGCCAAAACTCATCGTTTTGAAGCTTTCTTAGAGCACGCACGTAGTATTTTAAATCCTCTTTGGAGCACGCTCCTCGACTGATGACTTCTTAATAATATGTATTTAGGCTTATAAATGAATAATATATTGCAGGACATTCCACACATCGCCATCCAGCCCCAAGCTAAGTAACTAGACTTGTGTTATGATAGGTATGAGTGCTAGACAACTCTTATCTTATATATAAAAATCAATTGCTGTTCGTTAGTCTCGCTAAAACTCGAGAACGGCTGAACGGATTTATCTTATCTTGGTCTTGAATTATTCGTGGAGGTCTAGGGAAGGTTTAAAAGGTGAGAAAAAATCGTTCCCACGGGATCGGGACTTACGCGGGTGAAACCGCGGGGCGCAGCTAGTACTACATAAATACCTACTTTTCTTTTGTAAATATATATTTACTTATACGCGGATGAAACCGCAAAGCGCTGCTTGCCTACTTACTTTCCTGCATGAAGTGAAATTTGAGTGCTTTTTAGAGGAATAAATAAAACATTTAATATTAAACCTTAGTTATGTAGTAGGTATTATGTTTATGTTACACTAGCTGCGCCCCGCGTAACTCCCGATCCCATGGGAATATCAGGATAAAAAGTAGCCTATAGCCTTCCTCGATAAATGGACTATCCAACACAAAAAGAATTTTTCAATTCGAACCAGTAGTTCCTGAGATTAGCGTGTTCAAACAAACAAACAAACTCTTCAGCTTTATAATATAAATAATAATATAATATAAAGATTTATATGTATGTTACATTTATATGTATTGGAACGAAGTTCCTCTTGGCGCGTTGCGACAGGGGGTAGACGGAAAAAATTAAGACCAAAAGTTGTAACGACACTTTTTGATTTTATTACAATTCCTTCACTAATTAATCGAAAGAAACTTCGTTTCATCCGGGTGTCCCTTGACACCTCTCAAGTTTTAACACGCTTTTATTAGCTTCACCTGTATGTTTGTATGTATGTCTGTAACCGACTCCTTTGAGCTCGATTTTGTCCTACTTTGAACGATCAGATTTAATTCAAACTTTGCACACCTGTCAAAGACCGATGACAATGCAATAATTCGATAAAAAAATCCGATTATCCCCATTAGATTCGCCAGGATTAATTAATTCCTTTCCGCATCCTTTGCATGCGAGTAAGAGAGAGCTAGTGCGCGAACCTCGCATGCGTGCAGCTCTACAGTTACTCTTTGGTAGGGTTGCCATCCGTCCGGGTTTCCCCGGATATGTCCTAGTTTAGAGGGCGTCCGGGGACCGTACGGGCGGGGCTTCATTTGTAGTCCGGGTAAAACCGGGACTTTTGAGACCCTGACTGCTGGGACATAAAAAACTAATAAATAATAGTTTAAAAAACACGCTTTTATGGAAAACCCAACTAAAAAATTAAAAATAAATAATAGTTTAAAAAAACTAACAAAACACGCTTTTATAAGAAATCCAACTAAAAAACAGAAAATAAAATTTAATAAATTTGGATTAAGAATAGTGTAAATAAAAAATAAATGTACGTTATTGTAAAAAAGCGTGGGTGCATAGTGTCAATAGTTATAAACATTTGATTGACAGATGAGTAGAAATATCATTACTTTGATAAAATCATAAAAAGAACTTTAAATGCACCCCACGCTTTTTTACAAACATTTATTTTTTATTTACACTATTCTTAATCCAAATTTATTAAATTTTATTTTCTGTTTTTTAGTTGGATTTCTTATAAAAGCGTGTTTTTTTTAGTTTTTTTAAACAATTTTTTATTTTAGTACATAGGTAGGTATTTGAAATGTTGGGTACCCCGTGTTCGTTGTGTTTGGAATGAAACACTTGAGTTTTTTGTAAGCCGTAATTATTAGCACTTAGGTACATCGAAGAGAATATAATTTAATACACATAACAGAATGATGAATATTTAATATTTTAAGGTATTTATTAGCTTACGTCCAGCTATATCTTAAACTATATAATAATTTACTAAAAATATTACTTCCCCTTTATACTCGTAACTCACAAGCATCGCTCCGCGGTTTTACCCGCGTAACTTCCGATCCCGTGGGATTATCAAAATGAAAAGTAGCCTATAGCCTTCCTCGATAAATGGACTATCCAACACAAAAATAATTTTTCAATTCCGACCAGGTTCCTGAGATTAGCGCGTTCAAACAAACAAACTCTTCAGCTTTATAATATTAGTATAGATACGCTATTAGGTATTTTGCCCTGTGAACACGTGGTCCGACTGCTCAGTCTGACCGATCGGATGACGTGAATTACTTTTGGTTCGATTTAGGAATCGGACCATGAGGTTTATCGTTATTTAAGAACACATGGCCCGACCGATCGGACAATGTGAACTTGTTTTTACTTTTGGTTTGATTAAAGATGTTACTCAGTATTATTGCGATTCGACAGTGGGACAACGACCAGAAAAGACGATCGAAACGGAAACAAAAGACGAGCATAATGAAAACAAAATACGATCGAAATTAAAACAAGACGATCAAAACGAAAACAAAGCACAAGGAAAATTTTGACAGTTGTCACTTTGACAGTTACTTACCATTATGTCGCTGTTCTCGATCGTCTTTTGTTTTTTACGACAGGCTTTTGTTTATGTTTTTGATCGTTTATTGTTTGATTTTAATCGTCTTTTGTTTTCGTTTCGATAGTGTTTTGTTTTCATTTCGATCGATTGGACTAAAAGTTCGCGTCGTCCGATCGATCTGACCTTGCAGTCGGACTACGTGTTCACAGGGGTATTTTGCCAGAGACAGAAAGATAAATGGGCTTATACTAATTAACACTTATGCTAACGAAAACAGTTTTCCACCAGTATGTGTCGATAAATGTTTAGTTAAACTGCACCTGTGATTACATTTATAATCACACTTATCGCACGAAAACGGGGTTTCACTAGTATGTGTCAATAAATGGGATTTTAAATATTTTTTTATTTTACATTTATAACCACACTTATTGCACGAAAACGGTTTTTCACCAGTATGTGTCAAAATATGATATTTTAAACTACCTTTATTTTTACATTTATAATTACACTCACCGCACGAAAACGGATTTTCACTAGTATGTGTCAAAGAATGCCGCTTTAATTCACCTAATCTTTTGCATTTATAACCACACTTATTGCACGAAAACGGTTTTTCACCAGTATGTGTCAAAATATGATATTTTAAACTACCTTTATTTTTACATTTATAATTACACTCACCGCACGAAAACGGATTTTCACTAGTATGTGTCAAAGAATGCCGTTTTAATTCACCTAATCTTTTGCATTTATAATCACACTTATCGCATGACAATGGTTTTTCACCAGTATGTGTCAAAATATGTTTTTTTAAATCACCTTTATTTCTACATTTATAATTACACTTATCGCACGAAAACGGTTTTTCACCAGTATGTTTCAATAAATGCAGTTTTAAGTCATATTTTCTTTTACATTTATAACCACACTTATCGCACGTATACGGTTTTTCACCAGTATGTGTCAAAAAATGCTGTTTTAAATTATTTTTTCTTGTAAATTTAAAACCACACTTATCGCACGCAAACGGTTTTTCACCAGTATGTGTCAATAAATGTTTCTTTAAATCATTTTTTTTCTTGCATTTATAATTACACTCACCGCACGAAAACGGATTTTCACCAGTATGTGTCAAAGAATGCCGCTTTAATTCACCTAATCTTTTGCATTTATAATCACACTTATCGCATGACAACGGTTTTTCACCAGTATGTGTCAAAATATGTTTTTTTAAATCACCTTTATTTCTACATTTATAATTACACTTATCGCACGAAAACGGTTTTTCACCAGTATGTTTCAATAAATGCAGTTTTAATTCATATTTTCTTTTACATTTATAACCACACTTATCGCACGAAAACGGTTTTTCACCAGTATGTGTCAAAAAATGCAGTTTTAAATTATTTTTTCTTCTAAATTTAAAACCACACTTATCGCACGCAAACGGTTTTTCACCAGTATGTGTCAATAAATGTTTCTTTAAATCATTTTTTTTCTTGCATTTATAATCACACTTATCGCACGAAAACGGTTTTTCACCAGTATGTGTCAAAATATGCAGTTTTAAACTGCTTTTATAATTGCACTTGTAATCACACTTATCGCAAGAAAACAGTTTTTCACCAGTATGTGTCAAAATATGCTTTTTGAAACTGGTTTTATAATTACACTTATAATCACACTTATCGCACGAAAATGGTTTGTCGCCAGTATGTGTCATTAAATGGTGTTTTAAACTGATTTCATAATTACACTTATAGTCACACTTATCGCACGAAAACGGTTTTTCACCAGTATGTGTCATCAAATGGTGTTTCAAACTGATTTTATAATTACACTTATAATCACACTTATCGCAAGAAAACAGTTTTTCACCAGTATGTGTTATCAAATGGTGTCTCAAACTGTTTTTATAATTACACTTATAGTCACACTTATCGCAAGAAAACCGGTTTTCACCAGTGTGTGTCAATACATGCTGTTTTAAATTAGATTTTAATCTACATTTAAAATCACAGTTATTGCATGAAAACGGTTTTTCACTTGACAATGTATGTTTCAATAAATGCTTGTTTAAATTGGCTTTAACACTACATTTATAATTACACTTATTGCATGAAAACGGTTTATCCTTATGTATCTTTAAATGTGCCTTCAAACTATATTTATTTGTAGTATTATAATTGCATTGACGGCAGGAGAACGTGTCAACCTCGTTGTGAAGTGCAGCTACTGGGTCGGTGTTCCCGCGTCGGTGTTCCGATGTGATCGGTCTATGTTTCTTGAGTGCAGGACCACCTGTGAGAGTATTAACATTGAAAGTGTGAACCTATGATCGATCTTAATTCCAATATGGATGGCAGGTAGGGAAAACATTTCTAGCAGTGTAATCAGCCATTTAACTACTATGTATTCAGGCTTCATTATGTAGTCCAGCTAAGAAGAGAATCATAAGATGGAAAACAAAGCAACTTGCTCCACACAATTCCTCCCCCTAACGCAAAACCTGACCTGACTCCTGACCTAAGCCAGTAGGCTGCTGTAGACAAATATATCAGCCGGTGGGGTTTTACTTTAGTGGAGCGCTGTGACTGTGGTGCCAATTGATGGATCACCACCTCCATTGTCCACTGTGCCCCAACACCTGCACGTTGGACAACTTACACAGGGCCAATGATGCCACTGTAGCTGTGGCGTAATATTGGTCAGACAGAATCTAAAGGGTCCTGACACGAAAAGCAGAAGATTACTTGGTAGGTATTGACGGAGCACTTCAACCACCTTCTCATACAAAACTTGCGCTTGCCAGATTTTCTATTGGTAAAACTATAAAATTCAAATCTGGCTGTCTGTTGGTCCGTATACAACTACTGAACCTATTGAAAACTTGCTTTGATTATTTGATAGCTCTATTTTCTGGGATGGTTGTGTATACTTTACAGCAAAATCTACCAAGTGGATAATCAAAGAAAACCAACGATTGTGGGTCAAACCGCAGGGTGCAACTAGGTAGTCTGTTATATGGTTTGTAGATACAGTATGCGTCTTAAGTCCACTGTCAGTTTGTTACAATATTACTATTAACAAGTATATGACTTACAACCTTCTTCTAAGTAAATGTTAAACACAAACATAAAAAAGTTATAGTGGCAGTAGACTTTTGAGCGTTGATTGTACTTACTTTCCGTGTCTTCACTCAGCTTGACCCTCTTTCTAGTTCGGAGTCTCCTCAATGGAATCTCTTTATTTGATGAAGCTTGACTCCTTGCAATATTCGATGCACCAGGAGCGGTTCCATCTCTGACATTGTCTAACATCTCCGAAAACTCAATTTTAACAATATCTATCATATCATCGTATACATTGATACATTCAGAATTAGACAACATTTGTGTATTGTGGCTTTCAATGTTGTCTGACATCTGTGTGTTGTCGTTATCATCATCACTTGTTACTTCACACTTGATTTCCACCTTCAGGATATTGCCTTCATTATCCGAGGTACCCTTGTTTTGGTGATGAATAATTTCTCTAACTTCATTTTCTGAAACAGAACAATATATGCTCTGAGCATTAAAATTTGTTCCTATCATGTTGTCTTTATTTTATGAGCACTATGTAGATGTATGTTACCTGCTGTATCTCTCTCCTGTTTGATCTCTCGCTCCTGGATACCTGACTCCTGACTCGTGATCTCAGAGAACTTCATGATGCTTCGAGTGAAGGAGAACAATGGGCGCGCCGGAAGCTTCAACTGAGAGCACAACCTTCATATATGATAGGAACACCTATGAAGGGTAGGTGGGATGGTTCCGTATCCACCAGTCCAGCGCGTCGTTGGCTTACGGCGCAGTGTCAATGTACCGGCATTCAAAATGCTTTTATGTTAAAGAATGGTTAAATTAGCTAATTTGACCAAACACGCTCTAAGAAGTCAACATGGACAAAGAAAACGTTATTGATGTACAGCGACGTGTTCCGTGACTACTCTAGTACACTCGGCCATTATAATTACATGTTAGACGGCATCCATACATATCCAGTTCGCCCAGAATTATTGTGAAAATACTCGTTAACATAAACACACAGCTGTACCAAATTGCAATCTACTTATCTGTCAAGACTGACAGTCACTGTCATTCTAGTCACAGACTACAAAAAAATACTAAAATGAATTTAGTCGATTTATCGTTAAGCTTTCTCGGAGCAAGCTAATCGACCTCAGATAGCGTTTTAAAGGGCTTCTACATGGCTTGTATGCTTCTCGTATGTATTATTTACATAGAGGTATCAATTATTTACAAATACGAAGACTACGAAAAAGTTTTATTATACTATTAATTTTAATACCGAGAAGCTGAAAAGTTTAGTTTTTTTTTATCAAGTAGGTACTTATCATATAGCCGACCTGCTGTAATCTATTTAATATCCACCTTAATTAAGTGAACTTAGCGTTGTACAGGAATAAATAAAACAATATTTGATTTTAAATTTATATGTTTTAAATTTGTAATTAAGTTTTAAATTTGTATGTTCGTTTTTGGTTTGGGATACCTACGTCACTGTCAAAAACAACACAAAAAATATTTTTTATTGTATACTACGACGCCTTATTAAATCGACGTATTGTTACTGCGACGTTACATCGAAAAAATATACCGCTAACGACTTTACTGCGAAAGACCATTCTACGAAGACTTGTTCAATCTACTTTTCTTGTTACTGCGAACTTTGCTAAATTAATGCATTTAAAATCAGTGTTTAACTATAACTATTAACAAAAATGCAATCATGCTGCAGCACGACGTGTATTCGAACCCCAGACTCCAAATTCACGAACCCATACTTGATATACTGTTCTTCTTCTTCTTCTTAATTAGTGGCTTCTGCACGCCAAAAAGCCGCAATTTAGCCAAATACTGGTGGTGGCGTGGAAGCCGTACTCTAGTTAAGCGAGATGAAAATAAGTGGGTATATAAAAATGTCATACAAATTTTAATAAAGTCAAAATAATCTGAAACCTAGCATTAGAGCATTATCTAGTACCTACCACGTCTAATCAACAAACTACCACTGGATGTACGCGATAGCCTTACCCCCAAAAACATTAAATCCAAGCTCAAATTGCATTACCTAAACAATTTACGTAACTACTATAATATCGATGACCTATTATTATAATGTTAACTGTATATACCCAACGCCTCACACAATTGTTACGTTACCTACCCACCTATACCTTTTTTGTGTACCTACAGTACTTGTAGGTAATCATTGTATGTCGGTGGGTATTTTATTTTATAATTGACTTTTATATCGATAATGTAGCATTACTACAAACCTCTGTGGTTTATTAAGCTACATATAATAAATGTTATTTAAGTTTCTTTTTACATTGATAATAAAGAAAAAAAAAAAAGATATTTGAAAATTTTGAAAATGAATATGCCTTACTAGTATACCAATACCATATTATACTAGTATACCAATTATCAACAACTAGGTACCTACATAATTTGTTCCTTAATTTCAACACGTACCTATGGTAGTAAAACATAGGCTCAGTATATCAAGTATGCGTTCGTGAATCTGGAGTCTGAGGTTGGAATCGAACCTCAAATCCTCGTCGTGCTGCAGCATGATTGCATTTTTGTTAATATATTTTTCACGACATATTTTATATTTTAATTTTAGTAAAGTTCGCAATAACAAGACGTCTATTAAACGAGTCTTCGCAGTAGAATCGTTAGCAGTATAGATTTTTGCTGTAACGTACCATCGCAGTAACAATACGATGATTTAATAAGGCGTCGCAGTATAGAGATACGATGAAACAAAATTCGATTAAAGGTTTTTCGCAGTGTCGTAAGTGTCCCAATATAATAACGAGGAAAGATTTTTTTTGTTTGAAACGAATCCGAAACTACTGGATCGATTTTGATGAAATTGATGGCTTAAAACAGTCTTTAAGAGCGTGGTACAAAAAGGTAGATGATTGTCTTGTTAGGGTGGGTTACAGGAGATCTAAGATTGAACCTTGTTTGTACACTAAGCTTGAAGGTGAGAAGAAGACTATTGTTACTTTGTATGTCGATGATTTTTTTTATTTTTAGTAACAATACTGTAGAAATGAATTCTTTAAAAAATACATTGTCATCTCAATTTAAAATTAAAGACTTAGAAGTTAAACAGTGCCTTGGAATTAGTGTAAACATTGATAAGTTGAATGGTGTAATAACTTTCGAGCCAAGAAAAATATGTTGATTTTTTATTGAATAGATTTCAAATGGCAGATTGTAAAACAGCTGACACTCCTTTAGAAGCTAGATTAAGTTATAGGTAAAGTAGAGAATAATTGCACAGGTCAACTTCCTTATCAACAACTTATTGTTAGTCTAATGTATTTAGCAGTTTTAACTAGACCTGATATTGCATATGCTGTAGATTTTTTGGGTAAGTTCAATAATAATTATAATACTGAAATTTGGTCTTATGCTAAAAGATTTTTGAGATATGTAAAGAAAACGAAATACCTACTATGGTTTAAAATATATTACCTAAGAATTATTTAGAGCTGAAAGGTGATGTTGATGCTGACTGGGCGAGCAATGTGATAGACAGGAAGTCATACACAGGGTTATACTTAGTTTTTTAATATTTTTTAGAGTTTTTTTCCATTTGTTTTTGCATCGGGGGTTAAAAACAGAATATAATGGTACGGATTTTTTTTTAAGTACAGAAACCAGCAAAACTCAATCTTTAATCGTTTTTTAAGACGTTATCCATTTTTGCGGGCTTTAAAACTCTTTGTCTTTTTTTATACATCAAAACAGTATAAGCCAGTTCTGTTTTATCTACTTTATATGTAATTATCAGTAAGATACGAAATTTAACTTATCAGGATAACTTTACAGCACTGGTGTTATGGTAGAGTTAAACGCACGCGTGCGTAATACGTTGGATTATGAACCTAAAAATGGTTAAATAAAATCCAATTAATAAGCCACTGTGATGAAAATGCTGTGTTTATTCATTTTTTCTTTTATATTTATTGTATTTATATTTTAAACAAATTAATATTTTCTTTAACCTTCCTCCATATCTAATAACTTGTTGTAAGGATAACTTTCTGTGTGTTTCTGTTCAATATTTCACTTTATTTATGTATTAGAAATTAGTGGAAGCTTTGTTGGATTAAGTGTTTTTCTATAAGTATATCGTTATAATTATTTATATTATAGTTAAGAATGTTTCCCAAATAAACGAAAATAAATAAATAAATAGCCACACTTATCGAACGAACACGGTTTTTTCACCAGTATATTTCAATCAATGCAGTTTTAATTCATTTTTTTTCTTTTTCAAGAGTACAATTATCGCACGAAAACGGTTTTTCACCAGTATGTGTCAATAAATGCTTTTTTAAACTGATTTTATCATTAAACTTATAATCACACTTATTATCGCACGAAAACAGTTTTTTATCCGTATGTGTAAATAAATGCTGTTTTAAACTGCTCTTAGGAATACATTTATAGACACACTTATCGCACGAAAACGGTTTTTCACCAGTATGTTTCAATAAATGCAGTTTTAATTCATATTTTCTTTTACATTTATAACCACACTTATCGCACGAAAATTTCTTTTCACCAGTATGTGTCCATAAATGCTGTTTTAAACTGTGTTTATATTTACACTTATAATCACACTTATCGCAAGAAAACTGTTTTTCAACAGTATGTGTCAATACATGCCTTTTTAAATTGATTTCCCAATTACACTTATAATCACACTTATCGCAAAAAAACTGTTTTTCAACAGTATGTGTCAAAAAATGCCTTTTTAAATTGATTTTCCAATTACACTTATAATCACACTTATCGCACGAAAAGGGTTTTTCATCAGTATGTGTCAATCTATGCTGTTTTAAACTGTTTTTATATTTGCACTTATAGTCACACTTATCGCAAGAAAACGGTTTTTCACCAGTATGTGTTAATTCATGCTGTCTTAAATAGCCCTTTTGACTACATTTATATTCACACTTATCGCACGAAAACGGTTTTTTATCAGTATGTGTTAATATATGCCTTTTTAAACTGCTTTTACATTTACATTTATAATCACACTTATTGCACGAAAACGGTTTTTCATCAGTATGTGTCAATCTATGCTGTTTTAAACTGTTTTTATAATTACACTTATAATCACACTTATCGCAAGAAAACGGGTTTTGACCAGTGTGTGTCAATACATGCTGTTTTAAATTGGCTTTTAAACTACATTTATAATCACAGTTATTGCACGAAAACGGTTTTTCACCAGTATGTGTCAATAAATGTTTAGCTAAAGTGCCCTTGTGATAACATTTATAATTACACTTATCGCAAGCAAACGGTTTTTCCTTATGTATCTTTAGATGTGCCTTCAAACTATATTTATTTGTAGTATTATAATTGCATTGACGGCACGAGAACGAGTCTCCCTCGTTGTGAAGTGCAGCTGCTGGGTTGGTGTTCCCGCGTCGGTGTTCCGTTGTGATTGGTCTATGTTTCTTGAGTGCAGGACCACCTGTGTGAGTATTAACATTGAAAGTGTGAACCTGCAATTGATCTTGATTCCAAGACTGATAGCAGGTAGGAAGCAAGGGGAAAATATTTCTATCAGTGGAATCAGCTTTTTAACTACTAGGCCTTCAAATCTGGGCACCGTTAATCAAATTAATTAATTAATCAGTCATCCGTTACTAAAAAAGTTAACTTTGCTAAACGTTAAGTGTACAAAAACCACCCTTCAGCAAAAGCAAATAAAATACGTAAAGAAAAACAGAATAAAATCTACATAGCCACCTTAAACACACTTTCACTTAGGACAACAGAAAAACTCCTCGAACTAGAAACAGCTTTAAGCATTATTAAATGGGATATTCTTGGTATCAGCGAAGTAAGAAGAGTTGGAAACCATATCGAAGAACACGATGACTACATCCTGTATTACATCGGTGAAACAAAGGGTCAATACGGAGTGGGATTTATAGTTAAAAAACATCTAAAGAAACAAATCCTAGGGTTTAGGGGCATTTCTGAAAGAATCGCTTTACTAGATATACAGCTACAAGGCTACAAGAACATGTGGACTATAGTGCAAATATATGCACCAACAGAAGGAGCGGATGAAACAACAAAAGATGATTTCTACAACCAACTTTCAACTACACTAGAAACTGCTCATAAAAACACTATTGTCATGGGAGACTTCAATGGCCAAATAGGCAAACAGAAAAATGGTGAAGAGTCTGCAGTAGGAAACCATGGCATAGGAAAAAGAAGTAAAAATGGCAAGAGAATTGTAAACATGGCCCTTGAAAATAACCTAACTATACTAAACAGCGTTTTCAAGAAAAGGACTGCCAGGAAATGGACCTGGATGTCGCCCGGCGGGACTTACTGCAACGAAATAGACTATATAACTAGCAATCAACCCAAATTTTTTCAAGATGTCAGCATAATAAACAACCTCAACTTTAATAGTAATCACCGCATGGTCAGAGCAACACTATCCCACAAAGAACAAGTGAAACAGCGGAGACACTACCTCCAGGAAAAACAATTATGGGCAACTGACATAACACCTCAGAACATTATAACGTCCAATGGAATAGACAAAACACAAGAAATTTACAACATGGAAACAAACGCTATTTATAACAAGGTAAACAAGACAAAAACAAGCAAAAACATACTAAGCACAAAGACAATGGACCTCATTCAAAAAAGGAAAGAACTACTTAAAAACAGAAGAAGTAAAATAACATTACAAGAGATAACTAAATTGAGCAAAGAAATAAGTCATAATATAAAACAAGACAAGTCAAATAGAAGAATGAAATGTATCCAAAAACATATCACTAAAACAGGAGGTATTAAAAAAGCACTCAAAGAATTAAAAGAAGCGACGCTATGGGTCCCGAAAATGAAAAGCAAAAACATTAAAGAAGAAACAAGGAGACAGCCAATTTTGAAGATAGCAACAGACTACTATCAGAAACTATACTCTAGCGAAAACACCTTAGACTACAACATAAACCTCGAAGACGAAACCGAAGAAATCCCTCAGATTCTCGAAAGAGAAGTCCAGCATGCAATAGAAACACAGAGAAACGATAAAGCTCCTGGACCTGATCATATAAGTAATGAAATGATGAAAGCGACATTACCAGAAACAACAACAAAACTGACCAATTTGTTTAATCTTATCCTAAACACAGAATCCATACCCTCACAATGGACAATGAGCTCAATAATACTCATCTTTAAGAAAGGAGATCGATCAGAAATAGGCAACTATCGCCCAATAAGTCTCATGTCCAATATATACAAGGTGTTCTCAAAAATAATACTAAAACGTATCACAAAAAAACTTGATGAACAACAATCAAGAGAACAGGCTGGATTTCGATCTGGATTCTCAACAATAGATCACATACATGTGATAAAACAGCTTGTTGAAAAATGCCAAGAATATAACTATCCAGTATACATGGCATTTGTGGACTATAATAAAGCCTTCGACTCTTTAGAACATCAATTTATTTGGGAAGCCCTGAAAAATCAAGGAATAGAAAATAAATACATAAGGCTAATAAAAAATGTATATTCTAACAGCAAAGCACGAATAAAACTTGAAACGGAGGGGGAAACCTTCCCAATACACAGGGGAGTAAGGCAGGGAGACCCACTCTCGCCAAAACTTTTTTCATCAGTGCTAGAGGAAGTCATTAGGAAAATGGAATGGGATAAAATTGGAATCAACATCAATGGAACACGCTTAAATCACCTGAGATTCGCAGATGACATAATACTCATAACTGATAACCCAGAAACTCTTCAGAACATGCTCCAAGATTTGACATGTAAAAGCAAAACAGTGGGCCTAACAATAAACAAAACAAAGACCAAAATAATAACAAACAGATCTCAAATAAACATCTCAGTGGAGGGTGAGGAAATAGAATATGTTAACTCCTATATATACCTGGGCCAGCTTATTGCTTTCAATGATCAAATGAACTCAGAGATAGAGAGACGGGTAGCCAATGCATGGAAGAGATATTGGTCTCTCAAAGAAGTACTAAAAGGTAAACAATACAATATGGCAATAAAAAGAAAAGTATACAACACTTGCATAGTACCTATACTAACCTATGGGTGCCAGACCTGGGCAAACACACAAAAACAAAACCAAAAACTGATTACATGTCAAAGAGCCATGGAGAGGAGCATACTAGGGTACACAAAAAGAGACAGGAAAAGAGCCAAAGATATAAGACACATTACGAAAATTGAAGATGTTGTAGTCAAAACCAAGAAACTCAAATGGAGATGGGTAGGCCACATGATGAGAGAGAACAGTAATAAATGGACAAAAGATATAACAGAATGGACCCCTAGATTCCAAACAAAGAGAAAAAGAGGACGACAGAGCAAACGATGGTCTGACGACATCAAAAAGATTGCCGGTCCAATATGGCTTAGAATGACTCAAACAAGACAAGACTGGAAAGAGCTGGAGGAGGCCTTCGTGTCGCAAAAAGACACGCCGACGCCCAATAACTAAAAGCTTAACTACATAGATTTAAATTTTTTAAAATAATTTTATTGTAAAATATGTTGGCATTAAAGGCTTAATAATAATAATAATAAGTGTACAAAAAGATGGTTGTCTGTGAAATCAGTTTCGATCTTATGATGTTATTGTAATTTTTCATCGTTATCTTATTAATTTATTTTATTTAAGGCTGTACCCTGACACGAAAAGAAGATTACTATTACTAGGATCGATGGAGCAGTTCAACCACCTTCTCACACAAAACTTCTCCAAGTTTGTGCTTGCCAAGTTGTCTATTAGTAAAACTATACAATTTTTATCTGTCACTAATTCAATTTAGAACTTCTGAACTTATTGAAAACTGGTTTTGATCATTGGATAGCTTTATGTCCAGCAAAATCCACCAAGTAGATAATCAAAGAAAGACCAACCAATGTGGGAAAAACCGCAGGGCACAACTAGGTAGTCTGTTATATAGTATGTACTTACTTTCCGTGTCTTCACTCAGTTTGACTCTCTTTCTATGTCTGAGTCTCTTCAATGGAATATCTTCATCTGATGAAGCTTGACTCCTTGCAACATTTGATGCACCAGGAGTGGTTTCATCTCCGACATTATTTAACATCTTCGAAACGTTATAATGAATATCATATGACACCTTTGTGTCTATTTCAATATCTATCATATTATCGTATACATTGATACATTCAGATTTAGTCACCATTTGTGTATTGTGGCTTTCAATGTTGTCTGACATCTGTGTGTTGTCGTTGTCATCATCACTTGTTACTTCACACTTGATTTCCTCCTTCAGGATATTGCCTTCATCATCAGAGGTACCCTTGTTTTGGTGAAGAATCATTTCATTATCTTCATTGTCTGGAATAGAACAATATTTGCACTCAGTACTTTTTTCTTATCATGTTGTCTATATTTAACAAGCACTAAGTAGATGTACTTTACCTGCCATATCTCTCTCTTGTTTGACCTCTCGCTCCTGGATACCTGACTCCTGACTCGTGATCTCAAAGAAATCCATGATACTTCGAGTAAAGGAGAACAATGGGCGCTCCGGAAGCTTCAACTGACAGCACAACTTTCATATGTGATAGGTAAACCTGTGAAGGGTAGGTGAGATTATAATTGCTGACTGTACTTTAGGTGACGTCGAGTTTGGGAGGGCTGGGGAAGATCTAGGTTTCACCTTAAGACACATCTGAAATGATTTCCTGACAAAGAACGGATAAGTAAGATATTGTGACCAAACACTCTACTAAAAGTCAATATGGACAAGGAAAACGTTATTGATGTTTAGCAAAGCGATGTTTTATAAATTCCGTGCCTACACACGCTCGAGTACACTAGGCGATTATGATTAAATGTTAGATGGCATCAATATATACCCAGTCCGTCCAGAACTGTGAACTATGGGAATAAACATAAAGGATATAATCACTAGAATTATACACACATTTGCAGAGAAATGAGACTCTAAGAAATATACCAAATTACAATGTTTCTGTCAAGCAAAATTGACCGTCACTTTCATTGAAGTGTTAGCCACAGACTACAAAAACCATGCACGATTGAAGTGAATTTAGTCGATTAATCGTTTTGAAGATTTCTCGGAGCAAGCTCCTTGAATACAGATGGCGGTAAACGTTAAAATATACAGTTTTTAGGGCCTATAAGTAGGATTTACAAACACGAAGCTATGAAAAAGGTAATAGGTATATAATTCATTTTGTCCCCCAGGAGTTTAGTATTTATTATAAACATAAGTAACTTACTTAATACTTCGCAATACCATTCTACAAGCTACAACAGATCATGTGATTTGGTGCAATGACGGACAACGCACCACTGCCTGGGGCGGCGCGGCGGCGGGCGCAGCGCGGTGCGGTGGTGGTTCGGTGCGATAGGCGCAACAGACGATCGCACGGTAGGTACATTCGATCCTTATATTATACATATAGCGCTATCTGAAGGCGATTAACTATATTGATAAAGCGCCATCTGCAGGCGAGTAGCTTTTTTTTTTTTTTTTTCTTCTAGTGGCGAATGCGACTGTGCATATTCTATGCTGCGCATCTTGCCAGCGTCGAGTATTTTGCTTCTCCCTTCAAATTATTATTTTCTTGTTTCTTGTGCTCTTTTCTCGTGTTTTTGTTATTCTTAGGATGGTTTCAGGAAGAGGGAGGGAGAAGTGACTGAGAGTTTTGACAAAAACGGGGAAACATTTCTGCGCGGAAAAGGATACCTAACTCGGAAAGGATGGAAAAAAATGGTCAAGGAATAGAAAAAGGAAAAAATCTGCAAGAATATACACAAAAATTAGAACTACCTATAATCAAAGAGTACAAGAGAGTTAAAGAAAGTACAATACAATAATTAAGTATTTACATTTTATATACATAGTGGAGTGGAGGATCTATAATTTAATATTATTTACACTGAGAAATGAAGCTATAACGCCGAACACATCGGGATCTTTGTTTAGCAATAAACACGCTGCATTAGTAGGAAACGGAATCTTCAAGGAGATGAGGGAATCAATAAAATTAGATCTGTCATGCTGAGGGCAACTAAAAAGTATATGATTAATATCACTAACTTCACATCCACACTCACATCCCGCATCATCTCTAATTCCCAACCTTGCCAGATGGGCAGGGGAACAATGATGTCCCAGTCTCATTCTAATTATCATAGAAGTCGCTGATTTACTCAGGTTAATTTTGCTAAACCATGGCTTTGCTGTTATATTTGGTTGAAGACCATAATAATACCGTCCCTTCACACGACCTGTATCCGCCCACAGCCTATCCCAAGATTCCTTGAGACTGACTGAAGACAAAGACATCAGATCATGCGGATAATTCACAAACGGAACAAGATCACCACTATCAACGGCATCGTTAGCTACGACGTCAGCCTTAGTATTTCCCGGAATCCCAGTATGCCCTGGGATCCAAGCTAAAGCAACAGAATATCCCCTTGTGATGCATTCATATAAAGCTTTTCTGATTTGAAATACAATATGACGATAAGAATTTGATTTAAATGTATATTTTCCTATTGCATATAGCGAACTTTTAGAGTCTGTAAAAATAACTGACTTTTGAAGCTTAAACAAAAGTATGTATTCCAATGCCTTTAAGATTCCCATACATTCACCAGTGAAAATTGACGATTCCGGCGGGAGTTTTGTTTTCTGAACAATACTATACTGACTATGATAAGTACCAACTCCCACACATTTATCCAAAGAATGCTTGGAAGCATCAGTAAATAAATAGTGATATTTTGGCCATTTCTCAGAAACAACACGTTTGAATTCCGCATGTGCAGAACAATTGTCCCTCGGAATTCCAAGGTCTAAATGTATTTCAGGTTCTAAAATTAAAGATTCAAAAACGAAATCAAAAAGAGGAAAAAGAGGAGAACGGAATATAGGAGAATTTATGGATAAATATTTTTTAAAACTGTTTATGAGATATGGCACAGTTTTATTGGTCCAGTATGACGAATTTTCTATCTGATCTAACAAACTATATAATTTAGGAATAAGTGGGTGGTTAGAGAATTGAATAGCCTTAAAAAAATATCTATCACATAAGTATTGTCTTCTTAAATGTAGAGGTGGGTCTGCGCATTCAACCTGTAGAGCATTTATTGGACTTGATTTCATTGAACCGGTGACAATTCTCAAAGCTTTTGATTGAATGCCATCCATCCTTCTAAGGCCAGTTTTGCCACAAGGCTCTAGCAAGAAGGTCCCATAATCAAGGACACTTCTTACCAGAGCATTGTAGACTAGTCTCAAAGAACATGGATGGGCACCCCACCAAACACCCGCTAGGCATCTTAAGATATTCACAGTGCGCTCACTTTTAGTGACAACATAGTCACAATGATCAAGTCCATTCAATTTGGAATCCAGAATAACTCCCAAAAATTTTGCACTATTAGATACCGGTATGGAAGAATTATCAAATTTAATATCAATAGGAGGGATGACCCGACGTCTGGTGAATGGGACGATATTACATTTATTAACAGATAAATTAAGACCATTGTTATCTAACCAAATTTTCAAATGGATAAGAGAGGTTGATAATTGATTACTGGCTATTTCTATGGATGAATCAATAGTATAAATTAACAAATCGTCTGCATACTGAAGTACACTTGCAGAACCCCCAATATACTCTTCTAAATCGTGAGTGTAAATACTATAAAGTAACGGGCTGAGTACAGATCCCTGTGGGAGACCTCTCCAAAGCAACCTACTATTATGAGAGTGTGAATTGTCAAGTTGTATACATCGTTCATTTAAAATGTTCATCATAAAATGCGTTAGCATGTATGGAACTTTTAATTTATCTAATTTATTTCTCAAAATATGTAACAAAACATTGTCATAAGCTGACTTAATATCAAGGAAAGCCGCTAAAACTGAATGATTCCGAGAAAAAGCGATTCGTAAGTCTGTCGTAAAAATACTTAAGCTGTCCATTGTACTTCTACCTTTACGAAATCCATACTGTGATTCTGACAAAACTTTGTTATGTTCAATGAACCATTCCAGTCTATTTTTAATTAAGTGTTCAGCAATTTTAATAAGCACAGAAGATAATGCAATTGGGCGAAAAGATGAAACTTCAGATGGACTTTTGTTAGGTTTTAAAATAGGAACAATTAATTGAGTTTTCCATTTTCGAGGAACAATGCCAGAGGACATCATAGAATTGATTAAGTTTAAATAATACACACTGGCTTCTTCGCCTAAATTTTGTATGAAAGAATATGGGATGCCATCTATTCCTGGAGAACTATCAGTCAACCCAGCTAATACAGTTTTTAGTTCCTCAAATGAAAAAGGATTATTAAAATGAGACTGATCATAATCATGATCAGGAATGGGATTAGAGCAATGAGAACTTAATAAGCAATCTGAGTGAAGTGGTACGAAGGCTGGAGCTATAGAATCTAAATAACTTTCTGACATAGTAGGAGGAAGAGAGGAAGAATTGGTGTCAGACATGCCCGTCTTAAATCTTCTAATGGTTTTCCACATAACTGAGAGAGGAGTTGAAGGGCTTATCGTTGAGCAAACACTTTTCCAAGCTTTAGACTTCTTTTCCTTAAACATTTTTTTAGAAGATTTTGTAGCTTCTATCATTGCATTTAAATTTTCATTGGTCATATTTAAACAATACATTTTTTCAGCTTTTTTCCGGGTTTGAATTGCCTTAGAACATTCATCATCCCACCATGGTGGTGATGGAAGTTTCCCGTTGGGAGAACCTTTTATGGGAAATGTATTGTCTGCAGACTCAATCAAAGCTTGGATAAATGCATCTGAACACTCTATCGTCCCTTGACTGATTTCAGGTAAATAAGGAATTTTAGTATCAACAGCAATTTTAAACTTATCCCAATTATTATCAATTAGTTTATATTTAAGTCGAGGTTGTTTTATTTGTAATGGTGGACTTCTACGTGGCAAAGAAATAAGTAAGGGAAAGTGATCACTGCCATGTGTGGAATCTAAAATGTCCCATGTCAGTAAGGAAGCCAAATTCGGGGTACATACGGAAAGATCAACTGCACTATTGTTTTCATTTGGTTTTGTCCTACGGGTGGGGATTCCTGTGTTAAGCACACATAAATTATGTGAATCGAAAATATCCATAAGTTGTTTCCCACAACTGTCAGTAAGTGAGCTCCCCCAAGATTGATGGTGACTGTTAAAATCACCTAAAATTAAGCAAGGCCTATGAATGTTTTTCATAAATAAATTTATTTCATCAAGCACTGCTTTACTATTATGAGGAATATAAAAAGAAATAATATACATATCTAGTACTTTTGCACCTACAATTTCAAAACTATTACTATGCAGCGGAAAATTAACTGGAGTGAATGGAACAGAGTTTCTAATAAGCAGACATACTCCACTCCACCTTTCATTGTCTACTCTGTCTTGTCTAAGACAAGAGTAGCCTTTTATCTTAAAAACTAGACCTGGTTTTAGCCAGGTTTCTTGTAAGGCTATACACAGAGGGTTGTATTTATTTATTAGATATATAATTTCATGTTTCTTAGGAATAACACTATGTGCATTCCACTGGAGAACTAGATCCATGATCAATGTTTTGTGATGTAATTAAAGTGTCTATTAATTGGGCAACGTTGTTCGGTATAAGATTGGATTCAGATAAAAGTTTAATAATGTCTAAAATAATATTAAGTGTGGGGTTAATTGAAGTTGTTTTATTTAAAAGAGTGCCATTCCCAGACGGGTGTGGCATATTATATTCATTCAATATTTTATTATGTGCCGTTTTGTCATATCCAGGTGTCTGTATACTTGAAGAAGTACGAGGTTTCATGTATATAGTCTTTTTATATGAAGTACTAGATTTATTTAAATTTTCAGTATTTCTATTTTCGAGAAGAGTCGGGAGAGAAGAGGAGGCAGCAACAGTGGAATACAATTTTGTAATGGGACGGTGAAGTTTGGATGCCTCACTGTAGGATAGACAATTCTCAGCCATGGTAGTTTTAATCCCTTTCTGTCTAAGATACTCAGGGCAATTTTTGCTGGTTGCTAGATGACTACCTAAACATAAACAACACTGTGGCTCATCAATATTACAGGACTCTCCAGAATGTTCCTCACCACATCTATAACATTTAGGTTTCGAACGACACTGCGGCTTGGTATGTCCAAACCTACAGCAATTATAGCATTGAATAGTGGGGTACGCATATAATTCAACATTAAGGGAATTATAACATACAAAAATTCTTTTGGGAAGTACCTGTCCATCAAATGTTAACACTATGGTTTGGGAGGGCCTCCATTCAGCTGTCCCATCCACTATACGTTTATAATTTAACCGCCTAACCTTTAGGACTTTACCGCAGCCAATTGGAGTACCAATATTCTCTATTACCTCCTCATCGGACCATTCTACGGGCACCCCTCGAACTACACCCATGCGAGTGACATTAAAGGATGGGATAAATGCTTTTAAGTGGGATGATTTCAAAGCCTCATGCAGTAGGAAACTATTAGCATCTGTATACTCTGTAAAAGACATGGATATCCTATTCGTTCCAATTCGTTTAACGCTGCCGTTGACAATGTTTTTAAAATTGTGCTTCTTTAAAAATCTACCAAAAACAACTGGATGTAAAAATGAGCCATCATTGAGGGAAGTCTGTTCCTTTTGAACATGGACAACAAATGGTGATATGTCAGTAGGTTCATATACAGATCTGGCGATGTGAGTGGGAATGGGTTGTGTACTATTGCTTTGTTGTATTGTTATAGGAGGGGCAATATTGACTTCATGAACTTCTTGAGGCCGTTTAAATTCCGTCAACTCGTTTACTACGGTGCAAGCACACGTAGATACTTTGTCATTATCATGACGCTTTCGTTTCCTCTTATTGCAATGTCTGCAGGTTTTATAAGATATGCTACGTTTTCGATTTGGCGTCGAGGGTCTAGTACTATCCGTCTCTGATTGAGATGACATTACGGTCACAAATGAAGACGGATCAGGGGCTCGAGGCAAACTCGAGCCCCCGCCGGGGTCTTCTGCCTCATCCATCAACAAAGAAAATCTATTAGACACACTTACCACTTAAATAGGACACTACTTATACGATATATACACAAATTAAAGATAAAATAAAAAGAAATGAACTTAAAATAACTCCGTTGACCACTTTGGACTAATCAAAATTAATTTTGAAAAATTGAAACACAAAAAGACACCCGATTCTTCCGATGTTTCCCGCGCTTTTTTTCAGGCGAGTAGCTTGCTCCGACAAAGCTTACGATTAATCGACTAAATTCACTTCATTTAGTCCTTTTTTTGTCTATGGCTAGATTGACAGTGTAGGGCAGTCTTGACACTGACAGTATAATTTATGTTCATTGCAATTTGGTACACTGTGTTTTCTGATTATTTTTCACAATAATTCGGGTCGGCCTCGATAAGTATTGACGCCATCTAACATTTAATCATAATCGCCGAGTGTAGGTACTCGAGTGTACACGGAACTTATAACATCGCGTTGCTATGGTCACAATATCTTACTTATCCGTTCTTTGACAGGAAATCATTTTAGATGTGTCATAACAATGTCAAAAGTTGAAGCCTAGAAGACCTTCCCCGGCCTCCCTAAACTCGACGTCACATATAGTACAGCTCAGCCCGTGTGTGGCGTGTGTCTGTCCGAGCTGCGCCGGTGTCACCGGTACATTGACACTGCGCGGGAAGCCAACGACGCGCTGGACCGGTGGATCGGGAACCACCCCACCTACCCTTCATAGGTGTACCTATTACCTATGAAAGTTGTGCTGTCAGTTGAAGCTATCAGAGCGCCCATTGTTCTCCTTCACTAGAAGTATCATGGAGTTCTTTGAGTCAGGTATCCAGGAGCCAGCGGTCAAACAGGAGAGAGATACAGCAGGTAACAGACATCTACTTAGTGCTCATAAAATATAGACAACATGATAGGAGCAAATGCTCAGTGCATATAATATTATTTAATTTCCAGAAAACGAAGATAGTGAAATGATTCATCACCAAAACAAGGGTACCTCTGATGATGATGGCAATATCATGAAGGTGGAAATCAAGTGTGAAGTAACAAGTGATGATGACAACGACAACACACAGATGTCAGACAACATTGAAAGCCACAATACACAAATGGTGATTAAATCTGAATGTATCAATGCATACGATAATATGATAGATATTGAAATAAACACACAAGTGTCATATGATGTTAAATTTGACATTTCGGAGATGTTAGACAATGTCAAAGATGAAACTGCTCCTGGTGCTTCAAATGTTGCAAGGAGTCAAGCTTCATCAGATGAAGATATTCCATTGAAGAGACTCAGACCTAAAAAGAGAGTCAAACTGAGTGAAGACACGGAAAGTAAGTACATACTATATAACAGACTACCTAGTTACGCCCTGCGGTTTTTCCCACATTGGTTGGTCTTTCTTTGATTATCTACTTGGTGGATTTTGCTGGACATAAAGCTATCCAATGATCAAAACCAGTTTTCAATAAGTTCAGGAGTTCTAAATTGAATTAGTGACAGAGCAACAGACTAATAAAAATTGTATAGTTTGGAGGAGTTTTGTGTGAGTGGAGAAGATGGTTGTCGTGCTCCATCAATACCTACCAAGTAGTCTTCTTCTTATTTTCGTGTCAGGGTACAGCCTTTAAATTCTGTCTGAGCAATATTGCACCACAGCTACGACAGCATCATTGGCCCCGTTTAGTTGTCCAACCTTCAGTTGTTACGGCACGATAGTCAAAGTGAAAACCCACCGGCTGATATATTAGTCTACAGCAGCATACTTACTTTAGTTAGGAGTTAGTTGAGTGACTTCCACAATAGGCCACTGCAGGTCGTAGCTTGAGGCCAATTTCTTGCTAAGGGGGGAATGGTGTGGTGCAGGTTGCTTTGTTTTCCATCTTATGATTCTCTCCTCAGCTGGACTACATGATGTGTACCTAGTATTTAAAGGGCTGATTCCACGAGTCCGTCAGTGCAGCAGGAACTTTGCTTCTAGAACGAATTGGTTCGGTTAAACAACTGCTGTAAATGTGCGCGAAATAAAGAAATTGTGCATGTAGCCATTGAGGAAAACGGGATAAACAAATTGTGCTGGACTGACGTTGCTCCAGCAGGAAGATTTTGAAACGAGGGGAGGTATATAACGTATATCGGTGGATAGCTTATATTTGTGCATAAATTTTAATGTGCGCAAAAAAATTAATTTGTGCGTCGTAGGGTTTTCCAGATATTTCATTGCCTGCTGGGCTGACGTTTTGCAAAAAATCTTATCTCCGAAACCATTGAATGTGCAACCTTGGATTAAACTTATCAGTAGCTCATATATGTGAGTATTTATGCGCTAATTTGATTTTCATAAATATGCACCCCTGAAAGTGCTTGAGCAACGTCAGTCCAGCAGACTTTGTTTTTTCCGTGTTTTTCTTTAGTGGTTACATGCACAATTCTTTATTTTGCGCACATTTACAGCAGATTGAGCACTAATTATTAATGGAACCAATTCGTTCCAGAAGCAAAGTTCGTGGTGGAATGACGGTCACTGATTCCACTGGTAGAAATATTTTCACCTTGCTTACTACCTGCTATCAGTCTTAGAATAAAGATCGATCGCAGGTTAACACTTTTAAACTCTTACAGGTGGTTCTGCACTCAAGAAACGTAGACCGATCACATCGAAACACCGACGCGGGAACACCGACCCAGCAGCTGCACTTGACAACGAGGGGGACACGTTCTCCTGCCGTCAATGCAATTATAGAACTACTAATAAATATAGTTTGAAGGCACATTTAAGAACACACACTAGGGAAAAATCGTTTTCGTGCGATAAGTGCGATTATAAATGTGATAGAAAATCTCGTTTAAAACAACATTTATTGACACATACTGGTGAAAAACAGTTTTTTTGCTATTTGTGTGATTATAAATGTAATTGCAAGGGCAGTTTAAACAAGCATCTATTGACACATACTGGTGAAAAGCCTTTTTCGTGCGATAAGTGTGATTATAAATGTAATCAAAAGGGCCAATTAAAACAGCATTTATTTATTCACACTGGTGAAAAGCCGTTTTTTTGTAAAAACTGTGATTATAAATGTAATCAAAAGGGCCAATTAAAACAGCATTTATTGAAACACACTGGTGAAAAATCGTTTTCGTGCGATAAGTGTGATTATAAATGTAATAGAAAATCTCGTTTAAAACAACATTTATTGACACATACTGGTGAAAAACCGTTTTCGTGCGACAAGTGTGATTATAAATGTATTGTAAAAACCAATTTAAAACATCATTTATTGAAACATACTGGTGAAAAACCGTTTTCGTGCCATATGTGTGATTATAAATGTATCCTGAAAAGCGATTTAACATGCCATTTATTGACACATTCTGATGAAAAACCGTTTTTGTGCGATAAGTGTGATTATAAATGTAATAGAAAATTTCGTTTAAAAGTACATTTATTGACACATACTGATGAAAAACCATTTTCGTGCGATAAGTGTGATTATAAATGTTGTCTAAAGGGTCATTTAAAACAGCATTTATTAATTCACAATGGTGAAAAGCGGTTTTTTTGTGATAAGTGTGATTATAAAAGTTGTTATAAAAATAGTTTAAAACAGCATTTAGTGGCACATTCTGGTGAAAAACCGCTATCTTGCGATAAGTGTGATTATAAATGTATTCCTATAAGCAGTTTAAAACGCCACTTATTGACACATACTGATGAAAAGCCGTTTTCGTGCGATAGATGTGATTATAAATTCAGCCAAAAAATGTACTTGAAACGTCATTTATTGACACATTCTGGTGAAAAACCGTTTTCGTGCGACAAGTGTAAATATAGATGTCTTAAAAAAGGTGATTTAAAACGGCATTCTTTAACACATACTGGTGTAAAGCCGTTTTCTTGCGATAAATGTGATAATAAATATACTGCTAAACGTCCGCTGGATAAACATATGATGAAGATTCATGGCCAGAACATCGACATCGAAAGAGACGATAATTTAAATGTATCTATAGATACAAGTTGAATTTTTTATAATGGCCTTCAGAGCTATATCTTATAGTTTAGGATATAGCGCCGAAGGCCATTATCAATTTAGTTTAGCCCAATTTTTCGCTATCTCTTATAGGTTAGGTCCTAAACTATAAGAGAAAGTGAAAACTAGCTCACCTCCACCTACTATGTAAGATAGCGACAACACAACTTTATACGTATCTTACTTTATATTTGTCGCGCAAACATTAAAAATAATTCTACTTTTTTCCCAATGTTAAAATCTGATCACTTACCTACCTTACGCCTGGATCTTATCTTCTATCTATCTATCTATATAAATAAAAATGAATTGTTGTTCGTTAGTCTGATTAAAACTCGAGAACGGCTGAACGGATTTATCTTATCTTAGTCTTGAAATGTTCGTGGAGGTCTAGGGAAGGTTTAGAAGGCAAGAAAAAAACGAATAACCGATATTTCCACGGGATTGGGATTTACGCGGGTGAAACCGCGGGGCGCTGCTAGTAATAATTAATATAGTTTATGCGGTAAGGTAACTCGTGGGCAGCCGTCTCGCTCGCGGTGGCGGCAGTTGCCTAGCAACGGTGCTAGTTCCGCTAGAGGGCGTCTATCGCGGCAAAGTGCAACGACGCGGGCCGGCCATTTAGACCAGGGCCGAAGCCTTCAAAAATGGTAAAAAATGAAAAAAAAACTACAGTAGTATGAAACCCATTAGAAAGGGAGGGGAATATGATCAAAATGAAGGGAAATACAGGTCAGAATTTTCGATTGAAAATTAAGGTGCTTTTTTGGAATTAAGTTAAAATAAGGCGAAAAATAAATATTTTAAATAAAATAAATTACAGTGTATTAAAATTTGGGACATAATAAAGTAAGTGTTCACCAAATTTGGTTGAATTTTTTTTTGAAAAATATATAAATAATAAACCAAAAACTTGGTTTTTTGAATTTTTCACCTACATTTTGAGGTGATGTGAAAAAATTGCATCTACAAAAGTTGCAGATCTTTTTATTACCTACAACTTTGCCATTTACCTTTTTTCCATAGGACTTGTAGTTTTGCCGGAAATCAAGGAAAACCATTTTATACTCTTAAAAACACACCCCCTCCCACTTCCCGAACTCGGATCGATCGTAATTTATTTTTCCTTTCATTTTGATCATATTCCCCTCCTTTTGTAATGGGTTTCATCCTACTGTAATTTATTTGGTTTCAAAAATTATCGACCCTGGTCTAATTGGCGGGAAATTTGAATGAACGGACGTCTCGCGCGTGATACACTATCGCCCCAGTTACGCTGGAGTAGATACGTATTACGGTTGCAAACACTTGCAAGCAGATAGATGAAACCTTGCACGCTAGCGAGGTGACATGATTGTAGGTCACATTCACACATTATTGTTAATTAATATTATGTTGTAAAAATGTTGAATACCAAACATACACTTACATTAAAAGTATATTATTTGAAATTGATTGTTGTATTATTTATTTCTGTAAAAACACTCCAGTTTCACGTCCTGTAGTTCCAGCAGCTGAGCTAGATGATAATTATGTGATAATGATTAAAAACCCCGAAACTTTCTAGCTTCTGGGTAATCAAATTAAGCAAAATTAAAAAATAAATAAAGTTTAAGCTTACCTTTGCCATATCAATGTAGTCATAATATTTGTAAATCCTGCATAGAGGCCCTATAGTGAAGAAGACAGCTCAGAAGTAAAATACTATATAGATATTTTTCACAATACTTGTCGCGGCATTTTCCGCGAATAGACAATAATAATAATACTAGCAACACTTTAACAGCGCCATCTCGCGCTACTTCAGGTAAACAAATGACAGAGGTTTGTAATATCAGTTTAAATATTTTCTTCATACATTAAAGTGGAAATATAATCAATTGGAACTTGTGACCTGTGTTTCTACATTGTCAAAGCTAAGTAGTCCATACTATATTTAATCACCGTGGACCCTTGCAGATTTACCTGAATCTGCTGACTGTTGGTATGTATATGATACACTGTTGTACTGTCAGTTGCACAGGCCCTCAGGTAACGGTAAGGAAGTAAGGCAAACTGTTGATCTGTTATACGAGGGCGGCACTGAAAATTTCGGGAATCAAGGAAGTGACACAACATTACTATTTAAAAATGTATTTATTGCTTTTCGAAGTATTCTCCGCGAAATTTGACACATTTTTCCACACGATGGAACCAATCATTAAAGCAACCATTCCATTCGGAAGTTGGGGTCTCCAAAATGGCCGTTTTGTAGGCGTCCACAGCTTCTTCAGGTGATGAAAATCTCTGACCACGCAATTTATTCTTTATTTTAGGGAAAGTATAGAAATCATTAGGGCTTAGGTCGGGGCTGAACGGCGGATGGTCTAATAATTCTATGTTTTCTTGCTCTAAAAACTCTTTTGTTCTGTTCGCGGTGTGAGAACTCGCATTGTCGTGATGGAGGATGATGCGGCGGCTGCAGTTCTCTTTACGGAGTTCAGAAACGACCTGTGGCAAACAAATGCTAGCATACCATTCTGCATTAACCGTTCTTTGTCCCTCAAGAGGAATAGTCACAACATGGCCGGTTTTGGAGACAAACGTGGCCACCATTTTTTTTGCAACACTCCGTGAACGAACAATTTTTGTTGGCTTTAACTCATTTTCGAACACCCAAACTCGTGACTGGTTTTTTGTTTCGGGTTCGTACGCGTATATCCAGGATTCGTCACCTGATACGATCTTGTATACAGCATTTGAGGATCCTGCGTGGAATCTTTCGAGAGTTCTGACGCACCAAGTAACGCGAGCCACTTTTTGCTCTTCACCGGGAAAACAACTTTTTTACACCTAATTGTTCATGCAAGATTATTTGTATTTGACTCATGCCAATGTCTAAAGTTGCCTGTATTTCGCGGTATGTTACATGTCGATCTTCCTCAATCAGCTTACGCACAGCATCAACGTTTTCTTGGGTGAGTGCAGTTTTTGGACGACCTTGACGGGGATCATCACTGAGCTTGACACGTCCACGTTGAAATTCAGCAAACCAGCGATAAATTGTGGTTTTGGATGGGGCTTCATCACCAAATGCAGAAATCATCCCGTCAACACACTGTTTTTGTGATAAACCACTTCGAAAGTCATAATAAATCATCGCTCTTGAATTTTCTCGAGTCAATTCCATTTTCTCAACGACTAAACAAGTTTGACAAGACCGAGATTCTTTTTTTAAATAAATAAATGGTATTCGATTTTTAAAACCAAGGAATTTTCAATTAAAAAGATTTAAATATGACAGGAACAGTGGAAATATTCCATTCCCGATACTTTTAGTGCAGCCTATGTAACCACGGGAGGCGATCGGAGGCGATTTAACAGTAAGGCCGGTCGATTGGCAATCTTCAGTGGTCGCCTCCTTTCAAGGCCAGTCGATCGGCATGTATGGTGGTTTACAGATATCTGTGTGTATTGTAATGGAACTGATTCAAGTGCAAGTAAGTGGGGCCCCCACAACTATCTACTAGGAGGCACGCTCATTCAAAGCCGTTCGATTGGATCTCCGTGTATAGAGCGTGCCTCAGCTTCATTCAAAACCAATCGTTCGGTATCTGGTGTCATGCTCTGACTCAGGAAAGCTGAAACCTGAGGGTCTAACGAAATTAACTATATCTGCTATGATACATTGTATATTCTAATTATGGGAATTATGGGTCTGATAAAAGGGGTTTAGCTTTGAGCAGTTATGTAGATCTTCAAGGGTCAATGGCTGCTTAGTTCATTTTATATCTAATTCTACAGAAGGAGAATGGGGAGGTAGACAGACGAAGCTTACTTTGGACATAGTAATTACCCGGAATAAACAATAAAGAAGCAGAGAGAGAGCATATGGTATTCAGCGGAGGGAATTAGTAAGAATCCAGGTATGTGCAAGTGCTACTAAATCATAAACATTAGCGTTGCTGGGCCTCTAGATAATTACCTAAAGGAATGCGAGTTACATGCCCCAAAAACATAGTATGATTATATATCTATCACAGTGACCCAAAACGCTACAATACTCCTTGATTAAGACGACTACGCGCCATGCGCACATCCAGCCGAGCCCCGTCCGTTCTCTCTCTCCCCGGTGCAAAACATTGTTTAAGTTTTAGGCATACATACTATTACATAGAATCATGGCATATTATTATATTGAATACCTTTATGCTAACATCTCGGCCATCTGACCTAGGGTACGTCCTCGTACCTAATAATTATATTTTCTAAGAAAGTAAATTTGTAGTTACTTACTGAACGAAAATTGCATCGCGAGCTTCGTACAGTCGTACCATATACATACACGTCAAGCGAACGCTCGGCCGAGCTACATGGTAGGCGGAGTGGGGGGTGTTAGGTTTTATTTTCGTTACGGAATTTCTTGATTCGGTTGCCGCACTCAGAGCTAGCGATAAAAACTATGCAATAGCTTAATAACTCCGCAATTATAGTTAATAGAACAAATTTTACCCATATTAAATTAAATAATATTGTTTATTGAGAATAATTATTGAAAATGGCAATAAATAGCGTTTCGAAATTACCGCGGATAGCAAATCAACATGGCTGGTTTTTGGCGCAAGATTAGATACAAACGTTTATTACATTTTGATAATCACATAAAAAACACTAAGATACTTCACAAACAATAGTACATTGTTACCCTAGGTGTGAAAGCCACTCATTGAGTCTCGAGACGGAGTTTGGCGCCCGAGCGTAGCGAGGGCGCTAATAGTTCGAGGGACATTAATGAGTCTTTTACCCGAGGTAAACACTGTGCTTTTCATTACGAATAATACATAAAATTCTTCATAATAACGAAAGTGAATGAGAGACTCCATACTCCATACTTCCTCTGGCAGTATGCATGAGCCGTGTGAATCTATAATTGTTATTTTGGTGTTACCTAAAGCAAGGAGGTTAGGTTTTTGAAGTTCCTAATGCGTAACGATACTGATACTGGCTACAAGCACATTGCACAAGCCGCGCGAAGCCATAATTTGACATGACAGCTGTCAGTAAAAGCGATTCTCCCTAGGGCTGAAAGTTTTTCTTTCTACACGCTCTTCAGGCATCTTTAGACCTAATTTCGGAGTATGAGTAATGAAAACATTATTGTGGTCGCGCGCAAAAGAATGTCGCTCGCGTGAGTCCATAAAGACAACTGAAACCAAAAACGCGCGGGTGTAGTCGCTCCGTGGTGGCGCTAGTGAGCCTATCACGTGACTGTTGCCGCCGCTTTTCGCGCCCATTCACACAAAATGTTGCCTAATAGTACATTACGATATAAGTGTGGTAAATTGATCTTTGCATAGAGGCGGTTTATGACGCGCGAGCGGCAGCGAGCGTGTTATAGAAGCCAAGATGCAAATATCAATTCCACACGTATATCGTACGACGTTTTTTATCACAGTTGTGAATAAAAGAAAAGACTTGAAAAGAAAACAAAATAATAATTAACAAAATATTTGTGATAACTCTATGTTTACATTTTTTTAAGGCAATATTTTTTTGTTAATTATGCTCCGGAAAGGCCAGGCTAAAGACTTTTAACCTATACATCCTCGTGTGACATACATTATTTTTTAGGGTTTTTCTATTTGTTTTTGCGTCGGGGGTTAAGAACAAAATACAATGGTACGGAAAAACAATATATTTAAGTAAAGAAAAAACAAAAAATAAACAACTCAATTTTTAATCGTTTTCTAAGTCATTATCACGTAAAATTTTCGTTCGTAAACCGACTTTAGAGACAACCATTTTTGCTGGCTAAAAAACTCTTTGGTACCTACCTTTTCGGGATAACTTTACAGCACTAGTTAACAAATCTAAAACGCACGCGTGCATAATATGTTGGATTATGAGCCTAAAAGCCGTTGAATAAGATCCACTTTATGAGCAACTGTGATAAAAAAGTATTAAAAGAAGACCTATAACTTCTTATACAACAGGTACACTGCTAAGAGAAAATATAATGTTTGTTTATAATTTTATTTCTGTATAAATAAAAATCTTGTGTCACGATGTATGTTGCCAATAAACTCCAAACTACTGAACCGATTTCAATCAAATTTCACATGTACCCGTATTTTGGTCTAACTTACTGGATAGAATAGTTATCATCTCAATTATTCGCTTATGTCGTAAACGAATATAATGTATCAATTAATGATTTCTTAAGCAAGTGTTTGTTTACTGTTTAGTTTTATGAAGTTCTCATAGATAGCGGTGTACGTAGATTCATCGATAAAATTCTTCAAAATTGTTTGACATCTAGGTTGCAAATACACCCAATAGATGACGCTATGTTCGGGACTTACGCGGTTGAATCGCGGGGCTCAGCTAGATAGTTGTTTTATATGTTTGTAATACCAATGGACTAATGCGAAAAATTAAACTTAGAATCAGGATTGGACATTGATTCTTACACTGGTGAAACCGCGGGGCATTTCAAAAACCATGTTTAATATTTAGAGGTCAAACAAGGATCTTTCTAGTTTAAACTGTACTAAGTAATTTGTAAATTCAGATCAGATAAATAATATCATTTCATTCAATGATCTTATTATTTTATGAATATACTAGCAGCGCTCCGCGGTTTAACCCCCGTAACTCCTGATCCCGTGGGAATGTCGGGATAAAAAGTAGCTTATAGCCTTCCTCGATAAATGGACTATCCAACACAAAAATATTTTTTCAATTCGAACCAGTAGTTCCTGAGATTAGCGCGTTCAAACAAACAAACTCTTCAGCTTTATAATATTAATAGTATAGATATGGTTACCCTACTTTCTAAGAAAGTAAATTTGAGGTAAAGCTACTAACTGAAAGAAAAAAACTCCGCAATTAAGGTATGACTGACTTTATTAGAACAATTTATTTTTTTACTAGCTGAGCCCCGCGGTTTCACCTGCGTAGGTCCCGATCCCGTGGGATTTTGGGATAAAAAGTAGCCTATGTGTTAATCTTGGTCTCCATCTATCTACATACCGAGTTTCATCGCAATCGGTCCAGTGGTTTTAGCTTGAAGGAGTAACAAACATACACACACACACACAAACTTTCACAATTATAATATTAGTAGGACTAGCTGCGCCCCGCGGTTTCACCCGCGTGAGTCCCGATCCCTTGGGAATATTGAGATAAAAAGTAGCCTATGTGTTAATCTAGGTCTCCATCTATCTACATACCGAGTTTCATTGCAATCGGTCCAGTGATTTTAGCTTGAAGGAGTAACAAACATACTCATTTATAATATTAGTAGGATTCATGACTTATGTCCTCTAGAGGGCGCCATATTTAATTTATAGTGACGTCACATATAATGACGCCGTAGACAGAGAATAAATATAGACAAGCTACCAGCGTATACAGTGTGAGACAGCGAATATTCAACATACCTATAAGTATATAGTTGTAAAATTGCCACTAAACAGCAATTAACCATCACTGCACAAGTGCACACTAATTAGTACTCCTTTTTAATATCTTACAAAGCACAAGTAACACAAATTATAGTCTAACAGGATAAGAAAACAAAACTTTTATAGACACCAAACGCTTGTTTGCCACCAACGACACTGATGGCAAACAAAAAAATCGTAAACGCAAATAGAGACAAAAAACTTATACTTCGTCTTGCTCCCACTTACACATTTGACAGTCAATCCTTCTCACTCTAGTAATTATTGTTATTTTAGCAGCCGGTCTATATTTATTCTCTGTCTACGAACGACGCCTATAACCAGCGGACCATTGAGACGCTTATAATGATACCTCATTGTTAATTTTTTTTTCTATTAATTATGGCTTCGAACGGCTTGTGGATTTAGCCAGTGTCAAGTTATATTTTGCATCAAATTACGACCCGATTTTTCAAAAATCGGGCCTAAAGTGTTTCAAAACAGTCAAAGTCGTCATAGTCCGTCAAGTAAGGGGCTATAGTAAAGCGGTGGCAAGTTTACTACAACCTTAATAGGAGATTTGGAGGCAACGAGAAAACTTCATGTTTGACACTGATTTTTACTTTCACTACACTAGTGCACTTTCACAGAACTAAATTGAATAACATTCCACCAGAATTATACAATTCAACTCGGGTTACAACTAAGTTTCATGAAAATAAAACTGCAGCACGACATGTTGTTAACTCGTTCCCGCCGAAACTCCCATTGTTAAATTATAGTAAGTAGTTTTGAAGTTAGGTGGGAATAGATGGACATACATACAGGTCAAACACATAACCCTTCCTTTTGACTTCGCCGTAGTCGGGAAATAACATTATTATTCAATCCGTCAAAGTTAATCTTGCGTGACGTTATTGGGTCACGATCAACAATCATATGGTACAGCAGCCCTCGAACGTTTTTTAAGTGATTAATAACAGGCTGAATCTTCGTGAGCAGGTTCAGTCTTTAGACCTACTTTCGGAGTATGAGTAATGAAAAGTACATTGTTACCCTAGGTGTGAAAGTCACCTCGAACTATTAGCGCCCTCGCTAAGCTCGGGCGCCAAACTCCGTCTCGGGACTCAATGAGTCTTTTACCCGAGGTAAACACTGTGCTTTTCATTACGAATAATACATAAAATTCTTCATAATAACGAGAGTGAATGAGAGACTCCATACTCTATTCTACCTCTGGCAGTATGCATGAGCCGTGTGAAGCCATAATTGTTATTCTTTGGTGTTACCTAAAGCAAGGAGGTTAGATTTTTTCAAGCCATTATTTGACATGACAGCTGTCAGTGAAAGCAATTTTCCCTAAGGCTGAAAGTTTTTCTTTCTACACGCTCTTCAGGCATCTTCCGAGTACGAGTAATAATTTTTTTTTTAAATTCGAACCAGTAGTTCCTGAGATTAGCACGTTCAAACAAACAAACTCTTTAGTTCTTCTGAGCTGTGTCGTCTTGACTATACGGTTTCTATGCAGAATTTACAAATATTATCACTATATTATTTATTTACAGTCAATTAATACGATTATAAAAACCAATTACAGCAATTGACTAATTAGGACAAATCATTCATACATTTCTCTCGCAAAAATCCAAACACACTGACAATATCAATCTCCATTCGTCCGCAAACAGATCAGTTTCAGCACTTGCATCCAGGAGAGCGTTAATTGCGTTGATGCTGCGGAGAATGGGAGACTAAGAATGGGAGACCGTGTGAGATGTCGGCACCGCCAGAAGGTGATGTTTCCGGCCTCGGACATATTTATTCGGGCAGAACAGTCTGCAAATTACCGCGTTCAGATCAGGAGAATCAACGATATCGCGAAGGGTCTTCAAGCACGTTACGATCTGATCATAGGCGCGGCGAACCTCTAAGGAATTATAACCGAGACTACCTAAGAGAAATTGAGTCGGGTACATATATGGATAGTACCCATGCGTTCGCTTGTATAGGTACCGGAGGAAGGCTTTTTGAACTTTCTCAAGAGAAAGGGCGTAAGAAGATTCATGTGGGTTCCAAGTACAAGCCGCTGTCTCTAGTTTACTCCGAACTAGTGCGCTAAATAAAAGTTTAATCACACTTATATCGCTAAAGTCGCGAGCATTCCTAAGAACGAAACCCAAACGCCTGTATGACTCCTTCGCCAACGCAGTTATGTGAGGATTAAAAGTAAGTTTAGAGTCGAAAGTGACTTCTAAATCTCTGACATCATTCCTTCTAGTAATGCTTATGTTATTAAGTTGGTAGTCAAATATTATTGGAAGCTGCATTCTACCGAAAGTCATCACACAGCATTTAGTCACATTAAACTCCATATTGTTAACAATACTCCATTCGAAGACCGCATTGATGTCTCTTTGCAGTGCCTCACAGTCAGACTTAGACCTTATGTTGGAGAACAACTTCAGGTCGTCTGCGTAGAGAAGACATTTGGCGGCATCGACGGCGGTAGAAAGATCGTTAACCATAATGAGAAAGAGAAGAGGTCCAAGTATTGAACCTTGACTCACACCGGATCGCGTGTGGTAGGACTGGGATTCATATAAGCCAAGCCTGACATATTGCTGGCGATCGCGGAGGTAGTCTGCTAGTAAATGAACCATTTTTGGTGTAAATCCTATACCAACCAGCTTTTTCAGCAATATATCGTTGTCCACCCTATCGAACGCTTTCCGAAAATCAAAGTATAGGACGTCAACTTGCGTCCCTCTATCGAGCTGAGAGGAAATGTAATGCACGAGGGTCAACAAATTTGTATTAACAGATCGCTTGCTTCTGAAGCCGTGCTGTTCACTACAAAGATATTTATTGACTTGTACATAGATGTATTTATGTAGGATGCTTTCAAACACCTTAGCTGGAGCCGACATTATGGCAATTAGTCTATATTCCTCTACAAGTGACTTATTAGTACTCTTCGGAATCGGAGTAACCCTGGAAGTTTTCCAAGGTTCAGGATATATCCCTGATTCTAAAGCAAGGTTGAAAATGTGCCGTAAGGGAGTACATAGTTGAAATTTAGCCCATTTCAATAACGTAGAGGGTACACTATCAGGCCCTACCGAATTACTCGATTTTAACTTTTTAAGGCCGAACAGTACGTCAGCCTGAGTAAATGTGTTTATGCCGATATTATTGCTATTTTTAGTGGAGTCCGACGATAATGCTCGTTCGGCGTCCAGCTGTGGAACCCTCGACAGAAACACACTACCGAAGAAAATAGCAAATGCCTCCGCCGCCCCAGATCCCGAGAAATGTTCTCCTCCATATGAAACGATAGACTCAAATCCACCCTTGGTTCTAAGAGCTGAAATATGCCGCCAAAATTCGCGCGGGTTAGTTTTTATATTACACTCAATACGCTTGGTATAGTTTACATACGCCCGAGCCGCACGGATTTTTAGGTCTGCTCTAACCCGAGAAAACTCTTGATACGCTTTGTCACATTGTGTACGTTTCCAGGTTTTATGTAGCTTCAGTTTAACTTTTATATCATTGATAATCTCACGCGTAAACCACACCTATATTAATAGGGCAAAGGTAAGTATCGGGGTGTTGTAGGTCGGCGGAAAGGTAAGGTTTTTGATATACCAATTACAAACGCCACACGACTATCCAACACAAAAATAATTTTTCAATTCGAATCAGTAGTTCATGAGATTAGCGCGTTCAAACAAACAAACAAACTCTTCAGCTTTATCATATAAGTATAGATTTAGCTTAATTTTACTACCCAGAAGCTAGAAAGTTTCGGTTTTTTAATCATTATCACATAATTATCATCTAGCTCAGCTGCTGGAACTACATGACGTAAAATTGGAGTGTTTTACAGAAATAAATAATACAACAATCAATTTCAAATAATATACTTACTTTTATTTTAATAATAATTTACTTTTAATGTAAGTGTATGTTTGGTATGCAACATTTTTACAACATAATATTAATTAACAATAATGTGTGAATGTGACCTACAATCATGTCACCTCGCTAGCGTGCAAGGTTTCATCTATGTGCTTGCAAGTGTTTGCAACCGTAATACGTATCTACTCCAGCGTAACTGGGGCGATAGTGTATCACGCGCGAGACGTCCGTTCATTCAAATTTCCCGCCCTCTAGCGGAACTAGCACCGTTGCTAGGCAACCACCGCCACCGCGAGAGAGACGGCTGCCCACGAGTTACTTTACCGCATAAACTATATCAGGAGTTTTGGCGGGAACGAGTTAACAACATGTCGTACTGCAGATTTATTTTCATGAAACTTAGTTGTAACCCGAGTTGAATTGTATAATTCTGGTGGAATGTTATTCAATTTAGTTCTGTGAAAGTGCACAAGTGTAGTGAAAGTAAAAATCAGTGTCAAACATGAAGTTTTCTCGTTGCCTCCAAATCTCCTATTAAGGTTTTGGTAAACTTGCCACCGCTTTACTATAGCCCCTGACTTGACGGACTATGACGACTTTGACTTTTTTGAAACACTTTAGGCCTGATTTATGAAAAATCGGGTCATAATTTGATGCAAAATATAACTTGACACTGGCTAAATGCACAAGCCGTGCGAAGCCATAATTAATAGAAAAAAAAAACTATATCAATTATTATAAGATCCGCGACCGCGAGGCCTGCGGTAGCCATGCATAAGTGATTAGATTTTTAACATTGGGAAAAAAGTAAATTGTTTTTAATGTTTGCGCGACATTTATAAAGTAAGACACGTATAAAGTTGTGATATCACTATCTTACCCAGTAGGTGAAGCTGACCTAGTTTTTCGCTTTTTCTTATGGTTTAGGACCTAACCTATAACAGATAGCGAAAAATTGGGCTGAACTAAATTGATAATGGCCTTCGGCGCTATATCCTAAACTATAAGATATAGCCCTCAAGGCCATTATAAAATATTCAACCTGTATCTATAGATACAGTTAAATTATCTTCTCTTTCGATGTCGATGTTCTGGCCATGAATCTTCATCATATGTTTATACAGCGGACGTTTAGCAGTATATTTATTATCACATTTATCGCAAGAAAACGGCTTTACACCAGTATGTGTTAAAGAATGCCGTTTTAAATCACCTTTTTTAAGACATCTATATTTACACTTGTCGCACGAAAACGGTTTTTCACCAGAATGTGTCAATAAATGACGTTTCAAGTACATTTTTTGGCTGAATTTATAATCACATCTATCGCACGAAAACGGCTTTTCATCACTATGTGTCAATAAGTGGCGTTTTAAACTGCTTATAGGAATACATTTATAATCACACTTATCGCAAGATAGCGGTTTTTCACCAGAATGTTTCACTAAATGCTGTTTGAAACTAAGTTTTCGAAAGGTTTTATAATCACACTTATCACAAATAAACGGCTTTTCACCAGTGTGAATGAATAAATGCTGTTTTAATTGGGCCTTTTGATTACATTTATAATCACACTTATCACAAATGAACGGCTTTTCACCAGTGTGAATAAATAAATGCTGTTTTAATTGGCCCTTTTGATTACATTTATAATCACACTTATCGCACGAAAACGGTTTTTCATCAGTATGAGTCAATAAATGAAGTTTTAAACGAAATTTTCTATTACATTTATAATCACACTTATCGCACAAAAACGGTTTTTCATCAGAATGTGTCAATAAATGGCATGTTAAATCGCGTTTTTGGATACATTTATAAGAACACTTATCGCACGAAAACGGTTTTTCACCAGTATGTTTCAATAAATGTAGTTTTAAATTGTTTTTACAATACATTTATAATCACACTTATCGCACGAAAACGGTTTTACACCAGTATGTGTCAATAAATGTTGTTTTAAACGACATTTTGTATTACATTTATAATCACAGTTATTACAAAAAAACGGCTTTTCGCCAGTGTGAATCAATAAATGCTGTTTCAAATGGGTCTTTTGACTACATTTATAATCACACTTATTGCACGAAAACGGTTTGTCACTAGTGTGTGTCCTTAAATGTGCCTTCAAACTATATTTATTTGTAGTATAATAATTGCATTGACGGCACGAGAACGAGTCTCCCTCGTTGTGAAGTGCAGCTGCTGGGTCGGTGTTCCCGCGTCGATGTTCCGATGTGATCGGTTTATGTTTCTTGAGTGAAAGACCACCTGTGAGAGTTTGAAAGTGTTAACCTGCGATCGATTTTGATTCTAAGTCAGATAGCAGGTAGTAAGCAAGGTCAAAATATTTCTACGAGTGAAATCAGTGACCGTCATTCCAGCAGGAACGTTTCTTTTGGAACGAATTGGTTCGGTGAATAATTAGTGCTTAATCTGCTGTAACAGTACGTGAAATAAAAAATTGTGCATGTAGCCATTGAGGAAAAAACAAATTATGCTGGACGTTCCTTTAGCAGGAAGATTTTTAAACAAATGACCAGAGAGGTAGATAATGTATATCAGCGGATAGCTTATTTTAGTAAATGTGCGCGAAAAATTGCATTTGTGCGGCTTAGGGTTTTCGAGATATTTCACTGCCTGCTGGGCTGATGTTTTGCAGACAGAATTTAAAGGCTGTACCCTGACACGAAAATAAGAAGAAGACTACTTGGTAGGTATTGATGGAGCACTTCAACCACCTTCTCACAAAACTCCTCCAAACTATAAATTTTTTATCCGTCTGTCTGGTGATCTGTCACTAATTCAATTTAGAACTACTGAACCTATAAAAAATGGTTTTGATCATTGATAGCTCTATTTCCACCAAGTAGATACTCAAAGAAAGACCAACCAATGAAGGTAAAACCGCAGGACGTAACTAGGTAGTCTGTTATATAGTATGTACTTACTTTCCGTGTCTTCACTCAGCGTGACCCTCTTTCTACGTCTGAGTCTCCTCAATGGAATATCTTCATCTGATGAAGCTTGACTCCTTGCAACATTCGATACACCAGGAGCAGTTTCATCTTTGACATTGTCTAACATCTCCGAAATGTTAACTTTAACATCATATGACACCTGTGTGTCTATTTCAATATCTATCATATTATCGTATACATTGATAGATTTAGATTTAGTCACCATTTGTGTATTGTAGCTTTCAATGTTCTCTGACATCTGTGTGTTGTCGTTGTCATCATCACTTGTTACTTCACACTTGATTTCCACCTTCAGGATATTGCCTTCATCATAAATAATACCCTTGCTTTGGTGATGAATCATTTCACTATTTTCGTTTTCTGGAAATGAAATAATATTATATGCACTGAGCATTTGCTATCATGTTATCTATATTTTATGAGCACTAAGTAGATGTATGTTACCTGCTGTATCTCTCTCCTGTTTGACCTCTGGCTCCTGGATACCTGACTTCTTACTCATGATCTCAAAGGACTCCATTATGCTTTAATGTGAGCTCTGATAGCTTCAACTGAGAGCACAACCTTCATAGGTGATAGGTACACCTATAAAGGGTAGGTGGGGTGGTTCCCGATCCACCGGTCCAGCGCGTCGTTGGCTTCCCGCGCAGTGTCAATGTACCGACGACACCGGCTCAGCGCGGACAGACACACGCCACACACGGGCTGAACTGTACTATACGTGACGTCGAGTTTAGTAAGGCCGGGGAAGATCTAGGCTTCTACCTAAGACACATCCAAAATTGGTTTCCTGTCAAAGAACCGACACGGTTTCTTCACTAATATTTTATAGAGCAAAGATTTTTTTGTTTGTTTATAACGAATAGGCTCCGAAACTACTGGATCGATTAGATATAACTTGGTATGAGAATATATTGATACATTGGGAATAGCTTAGGCTACTTTTTTCCCACGGGATCGGGTGTTACTCGGGTTAAACCGCGGAGCGCTGCTGCTGTTAGAAAATTGTGACCAAACACGCTCAATCAACATTATGTCTAAATGGACCAAGAAAACGTTATTGATGTACAGCGACGCGATGTTTTAAGTTACGTGCCTACACACGCTCGAGTACACTCGGCGATTGTGATTACATACATACCCAGTCGCCCAAAATTGTGGAAAACTACAGACACCTATTTGTAAAAGTACCAAATTGCAATCATAATGCAATCTACACAAAATCTTATTGACAACACAGACCTCGTCCCTTTTTTTTCTATTAATTATGGCTTCGCACGGCTTGTGTATTTAGCCAGTGTCAAGTAATATTTTGCATCAAATTATGATCCGATTTTTCACAAATCGGGCCTAAAGAGTTTCAAAACAGTCAAAGTCGTCATAGTCCGTCAAGTCAGGGGCTATAGTAAAGCGGTGGCAAGTTTACCATAACCTTAATAGGAGATTTGGAAGCAACGAGAAAACTTCATGTTTGACACTGATTTTTACTTTCACTACACTTGTGCACTTTCACAGAACTAAATTGAATAACATTCCACCAGAATTATACAATTCAACTCGGGTTACAACTAAGTTTCATAAAAATAAAACTGCAGCACGACATGTTGTTAACTCGTTCCCGCCAAAAACCCGGACCTCGTCCCTTTTTTTTTTTCTTCTAATGGCGAATGCGACTGTGCATATTCTATGCTGCGCATGGACCTCTTTTTCTTTTCTTTTATTATGGCTTCGCACGTGTGCATTTAGCCAGTGTCAAGTTATATTTTGCATCAAATTATGACCCGATTTTTCATAAATCGGGCCTAAAGTGTTTCAATACAGTCAAAGTCGTCATAGTCCGTCAAGTCAGGGGTTATAGTAAAGCGGTGGCAAGTTTACCATAACCTTAATAGGAGATTTGGAGGTGGTGGATTTCGTGTTTTTTGCGATTCTTTAATTTGAGAAGGTCAGGTGATTTATTGTGCAGATACCATCCTTCTTCCTGTCATCGCCTTCCTTGTCTAACATGCACACGATGCAATCGGCTATCTTCGTTCCTACATCGGCGTTGAACGATGCCCACCACCATTTTTTATTGTACTACGAATTAATGTCTAAGCTAAGACGCACGCGCCGTTCTGGTGACAAATTGATTTAAGTGTTACGTGATTTTTCATAAACTTCAGCAATATAACTGTTCCGCTACTTGTGATTACCGGCAAAGGACTTTAAAGGCGACCCGAAGAAGTACCAACTGGTAAGTGTGCATGTTCCCTACCTTCTCCCGTCGAGAAACAACCATTTTCATCGTCCATTTTTTACTGGTATTTTGCAAGTAGATTTACTTCCGTATGTCTCGTTGAAGAATCGCAGAAAATACAGTCCACTTAATAATCTAGCCTAAAGATTTCAAATCTACCTAAAACCAGCACTTTAAAAATAATTTCCCGCACCCAAAAAGTGTGGAGTTTATTAGGCGCCTCCATCTTTTTTTTGGTCCTTCGAGCCGGATTTTAAATTTTGATAATTATCCGCACAATCAATAAGCCATTCTGGCCCAAAACTTCATATTTTAATTGTTAAATCACGTATATACGCACTTTCTTTAGTATTTTTCTCGTAACCGCAAGATCAGGCATATAACTATACGGGCGATGTGTTACGTAGATTAAATAGTTTGTCGGTTTGTTTTATATTTAACCGCATCGGCAGCTATTTTCTTTATTTTTCTGTTTATCTCCGCACCGCATCTACGTAGTACAACATATCGTGGTTGTTCCTAATAATTGTGTCGTGTCATTGGATTCTGTACCTATTGAATACGTATTCACATTCCATAACTTGTTCGTTGTTCATTTAACCCGCTAGCTCGATCACAGACGCTGCGTCTTAGCATTCGCTTACCTACCCTCCAATATTTTTTATTAACGCACCGCTAATTTTACTTTGTTAACCGCTAATTTTTACTTCGCAACCCGCAAACTTACCTTAATCGTTTCATAACGCTTTAATTTCCCGCTGAATAATATTTACAATGGGTAAATCTAAGGGAGCGAGAAAAGATAGTGAGCCGTTTGTAGAAGGAACTTATGATGTTCATAAAAATCAACTCACTTTATACATTGTCAAACGCGATGTTATTTTTAAACGCTTGGAAACTATTTTCCACATTGCACAAAACACTGAACAAAACCCGCAAAACTATAAGGTATTTTGTGCAAATGCTTCCAATATCGATAAATTACGTAATGATTATCAGGATGTTTTGGATTCTTACAATATGTTAAATTTACAATTACACCCGAACTCAGATGTCGATTACGATTCATGGGCTTCATTTGAAGAAATGTACTGCTATATAAAACAAGTTTTACTCGATATTGAGAAAGTTAATGATCATAAATGTAACTTTCAATCGCAAACTTCTACTTATTCTAAACCTCGCCTTCCACCCATTGATTTGATGTCATTCAATGGAGACATCAAGAACTGGCCCTTGTTTTACCAACAATTTAAAAGTATGATTCACGATAACGCATCGCTTACTGATAGCGAAAGGGTATTCTACTTGGTAGGTAAATTGAGCGGCCAAGCGTCATGCGTGTGCGCAGGGCTGGCTCCCACCGCTGAAAATTATAATATCATTTGGGACGCACTCGTGCGGAAGTATGACGATCCTCGCTCACTCGCATGCGCTTATCTTAATCAGTTGTTACATTTTAAACCGCTAACAATCACTAGTTCAACCGGTCTAGATTCATTTATTAATAATTTTGATTCTTCTGTCGAAGCGCTAAAGCAATTAAAACTTACCGATTTAACTGATTTCATTTTTTTGCATTTGGCACTCCAAAAGTTAGATGCAGAGTCAATTAAATTATTCGAAATAACATATCGCAAAGAGAAAATACCTACATATCATAATTTAATTGAATTCATTAAAGAACAAAACAAAGTTTTATCTCGCTCTGTGACTAACAATAAAGTTGTTAATAATGTTCCGCAATCGCAAAATAAACACAGCCCTAAAGTTAAACCTTTTACGAAGTCTTTTGTTAATATGGACTTGGGGTCTGGTCCAAGTAATATAAGCGCTAGCGATAAATGTTCTTTGTGTAATAACAAACAACACGAACATTTATATTCGTGTCCTGCCTTTATGAAGTTAACCCCGCATGACCGATATACTTTTATTAAAAATAATAACTTTTGTAACAACTGTTTAGGTATCAGACATAAAACTTTTTCTTGTACCTCAAAACATAATTGTTCTCATTGTTCTATGCGACATCACTCATTATTGCATTTCAATGTTAAATCTAACAACTGTAATATTGGTGCAGTGATGTCCGGCCCCGCTACTATTTCACCCGCTACTATTTCACCCGCTATTATTTCACCCGCTATTGTTTCACCCGCTACCGCTCATGACACCGGCCGCAGTGCGCCGAGCAGTCATACTGCCGAGTGTTATACTCGTAATATTATTACCCGCCCCGCCACCGCTAATAGTTTACCGCATTCGTTTGAAAATAATGCATCGGTGTGTACAGTTTCTTACGATCGTGTTTATCGTTCTTCTCAAACAACTACTTTATTAGGAACCGCTAAAATTAAAGTTATTGATTGTTATAATCAGACTCACTACTTGAGATGTCTAGTGGATCCAGGCTCTCAGAGTGATTATATTTCTATTGAATGTTGTAAGCGATTATCGCTTTCCATTCGTAAACAAACCCGCTATACGGAGGTTCAAGGTATAGGAGGAGCTTCGCAAAAAATTATAGGTATTACCGCGCTTAAATTCTCGTCTCGCTTTGATAACAAGTGCGAATATTCTATAACGCCCATGATAGTGGACCGGATTACGTCACAGCTGCCCGACTCGCGCGTCGATGCGTCGGCTATACATTTTACAAATAACATTCCGCTCGCTGATGACGACTTTTCGAATCCTGGACCTATAGACATGCTTTTGGGTGTTAAACTGTATTGTGAAATTTTATTATCTGACAAAATTAAAAGCTCAGTTGATCATATGCCCTCCGCCTTTGAAACGACCTTAGGTTACCTACTTATGGGTGATGCTCCTATTGTTTCCCCGCAAACCGCTACTCGCACGTTGTGTGCTGTTACTTCTGACCCGCTACACCAGATTGTCGAGAAATTTTGGGAGGTTGAGGAATTGCCCTCGCGTAAGTTTTTAAGTCCAGACGACCAATTATGTGAAAACATTTATACTTCTACGACTGTTCGTAACGATGACGGTAGCTATTCCGTCGACCTACCATTTAAAGATGACCCCCAAAGGTTAGGCAATTCTTATTCAACCGCTAAAAAACGCTTTATACTTCTTGAAAAGAAGTTCGCTAAGGATCCAAATCTAAAATTAAAATATGATGAAATTTTTCGTGAATACTTAAATAAAGGTATTCTCTCACGCACCGCGCCTGAGGCTTGTGAGTCTCCAGGTTTTTATCTACCCCACCACCCTGTAGTGCGCGACGATAAATCGACTACTAAAGTTCGTCCCGTTCTAGATGGCAGCGCCAAGACTGACACAGGCCTGTCACTAAACGACATTTTGCACACTGGTTGCAATCTACAGGCTGATATTTTTCATATCCTTTTAAATGTCCGCATCTTTCGCATCGCCTTTTTTGCCGATGTGAAACATATGTATTTGTGTATTTACACTAAATCTCCGCACCGCCAATATCAACGTATTTTATACCGCTTTTGTAATACTGACCCGATCGAAGTTTTTGAGTTTACTCGCGTCACGTTTGGACTCAGATCTTCTCCTTTTCTGGCGCTCCGCACTTTACGTCAACTCGCTAGTGACGAACGGCACAATTGGCCGAACGCGGCCGCAGTTCTAGAAAGAGACATCTATATGGATGACCTGGCTTCTTCTGCTTCTTCTCTGAATGAATCAGTCAAGATAGCTCATGAGTTAATCCAACTTTTCAAATCTGGTGGGTTTGATTTGGTCAAATGGACCTCTAATTCACTCGAACTTCTCGAGCAAATACCTGAGTCACACCGGCAGTCTGAATTTATTTCCTTTGATGACGGAAGTACATTTAAGATTCTAGGTTTGCGCTGGTTACCTGCACAAGACACCTTTGTTTTTGAGATTTCGAGTCCGCCACTAATTTGTACTAAACGCGCTATTTTATCCGCTACCGCACGTCTGTACGATGTTTTAGGACTCGTCGGACCGATTATTCTTTACGCTAAATTAATTATAAAAGAACTTTGGCTTCTCAATCTTGATTGGGACGATGTGCCCCCTTCTCGCATTATTAAATTATGGCAACAATATTTATTTGAATTACCGCAAATTTCCCGCATCGCATTTCCACGCCATGTAGGCATAGAACCCGATTCTAATGTATCTTTAATTGGTTTCTCTGATGCGAGTGAATCAGCATACGGTTGTGCCATATATTTGCATGTCGTAAACGGCAACCAACTTCCTATTGTTTCGCTTCTATGCTCAAAATCTCGGGTAGCTTCCGCTAAACCTAAAATTACTCTCGCTCGTTTGGAACTGAACGGGATTTTATTGCTGTCAAGGCTTATGAAAGAAGTTCATAATACTATATCAACTAGACACAAAATTGGTAATATTTTCGCTTTCTCTGACTCAGAGGTCGCCCTATGTTGGTCGGTTGCATCGCCACATAGATTCGACACTTATGTTGCCAACCGCATTTCTCAAATTCAGGCCAATTTATCACCTGAATATTTGTATCATGTACCCGGTGTACAGAACCCCGCGGACTGTGTGTCCCGCGGACTTACACCTTCGCAACTCATTCAATATGAATTATGGTTGAAAGGACCGTCTTGGCTTTCGTTGCCCATAGACGATTGGCCTATTAAACAATTTGTACCGAATAAGGCATCGCTACCTGAAGAAAAAACTGTTTCTCATGTCTCCAAAAATCCCGCTAATATTGATAATCCGCTATTGAATCTCGCTTCTCGCTGTTCCACATGGAACAAACTTATTCGCACGACTGTTTATGTACTCAGATTTATGAAAAAACTACCGCGAAACAATATTATTACCGCTGACGACTTAAACACGGCCGAGTTGGAAATAATACGAGCTGTGCAGTCTGTGAATTTTTCTGATGATATTAAAATCATTTGTAATGGACAATCTTGTTCCTCTAAATTGCTAAAATTATATCCGTTTTTACATAATGGAATTCTACGCGTCGGAGGTCGCTTATCGAATTCGACACTAGATTACTCATCTAAACACCCGATTTTACTGCCCAAACACGGACGTATTGTTGAACTTTTAATTGATTCTTACCACCGCGATAATTGTCATGCTGGACCGCAACTTTTAATCGCTATTTTAAGGTCTAAATTTTGGATTATCTCCGCTAGGCGCATAGTTAGACAGCGCATACATAAATGTAATACTTGTTTTCGATTAAATCCAAAATCTAACTTCCCGCCAATGGCCGATTTGCCAAAGTGTAGGTTAGAACAATGCAAAGCGTTCTTACACACTGGCGTAGATTACGCAGGCCCGTTGTACATTACTCCTTATCGTAAACGCGGCGTTCGTAGTGTGAAGGCCTATCTATGCCTATTTATCTGTCTTGTGACGAAATCAGTTCATCTTGAACTTGTTTCTAGTTTAACTTCAGCTTCTTTTATAGATGCATTTAAACGTTTTATATCACGGCGAGGCCCATGTACTTTTTTATACAGTGATAATGGCACTAATTTTGTCGCATCTAAAGCTTATTTCAATGAACTTCATGAGTTCTTGCGATCTCACGATTATTATCAAACATTTAGTAATGAACTCGCGAAAAATCGCATTATCTGGCGAATGAATGTTCCTACGGGTAGCCATTTTGGAGGCATCTGGGAGGCGAATATAAAAAGCACTAAATCGCTATTATTTCGCATAATTGGAAAACAAATTCTTACCTTTGAGGAGATGTCGACCGTTCTTACTCAGATCGAAGCAGTATTGAACAGCCGACCTCTTTACCTATTAAGCTCAGACCCGTCGGAGCCGCTCGCGCTTACACCTTCGCATTTTTTGTCTACCACTCCGCTTGAGTATCTTCCTGCGGCTGACTTAACTGAAGAACGAACTAGTTTGTTAACACGCTTCTCTTTGATGGATTTGCTAGTTCAATCATATTGGAAACGTTTCAAATCGGAGTATTTACATAATTTGCAAATGCGTGAAAAATGGAATACACCTACGAATCCAATCAAAGTTGGCACCGTAGTTTTGCTAAATATTGATAACGCTCCACCCTTACAGTGGCCTTTAGGAATAATTACGAATGTTTATCCTGGTAAGGATGGAGTAACGCGTGTTGCGGAGGTAAAAACGAAAACTGGCGTGTATAAACGCCCAGTGGTGCGGCTTTGCCCGCTTCCGACTCAATAGTCATTTTTAGTTACTAACTTTTTTAGGTTTAGTTTCTTTTATTTTATTTTAGAATTTAATTCATATTTACTCGCACGATTTAAGTGCTACGCTCTGTAGTCCTATACTTATGGAGCGATTTCTTTCTCTACTTTGTTTTGAAGGGTTTCTTCAAGGCCGGGGGGATGGTGGATTTCGTGTTTTTTGCGATTCTTTAATTTGAGAAGGTCAGGTGATTTATTGTGCAGATACCATCCTTCTTCCTATCATCGCCTTCCTTGTCTAACATGCACACGATGCAATCGGCTATCTTCGTTCCTACATCGGCGTTGAACGATGCCCACCACCATTTTTTATTGTACTACGAATTAATGTCTAAGCTAAGACGCACGCGCCGTTCTGGTGACAAATTGATTTAAGTGTTACGTGATTTTTCATAAACTTCAGCAATATAACTGTTCCGCTACTTGTGATTACCGGCAAAGGACTTTAAAGGCGACCCGAAGAAGTACCAACTGGTAAGTGTGCATGTTCCCTACCTTCTCCCGTCGAGAAACAACCATTTTCATCGTCCATTTTTTACTGGTATTTTGCAAGTAGATTTACTTCCGTATGTCTCGTTGAAGAATCGCAGAAAATACAGTCCACTTAATAATCTAGCCTAAAGATTTCAAATCTACCTAAAACCAGCACTTTAAAAATAATTTCCCGCACCCAAAAAGTGTGGAGTTTATTAGGCGCCTCCAGGAGGCAACGTGAAAACTGCATGTTTGACACTGATTTTTACTTTCACTACACTTGTGCACTTTCACAGAACTAAATTGAATAACATTCCACCAGAATTATACAATTCAACTCGGGTTACATCTAAGTTTCATGAAAATAAAACTGCAGCACGACATGTTGTTAACTCGTTCCCGCCAAAACTCCCCGCATGGACCTCGTCCCTGTCGTCAAGATTAAAGGACGCGGCCACAGACTATTAAAAAAAAAAAATGGATGACAGGTGCAAAAGTTGTATAGTGAATTTAGTCGATTAATCCTTTTGAAACTTTCTTGGAGCAAGCTACTTGGCACCAGATGGCGCTTTATGAGAGCGTTTTTTTTGCCACACTCATTCGAGTCACACTTGAAAAAATTACCAAAAATTAAAATATGATTTTAAAGCTATTGTTACCACCAAATCAGATTATATTAATATCTTTGATTGTTCAAAAAGTTGTCTGGTATAAAATGCGTTCCTCATTGCTTAGGTACTCCTAATTTGTAAAAAAAAAGTCTTTAAAATCCATTTTTAAAATCGTATTTGTAGATTCAGAAGAAAACATTACCTACCTGAATTTAATAATGAATGTCATATCGTTATTGCAAAGAAAGCCCAAGAAGAGTAAAAATCATTTAGAAATCACATTTCTCTGCGTAAGAACCATCCTCGTACGTTAAAAAAAAGAAAAGTTCTCGAGATTTGAGCTTAGCAAAACCACGTTTCAAGTAGGGAGAAGCAAGTGACAAAGAGGAACTAGAAATCAGAAATCGTTCATTGAGTGACTGTGTTTTCAGATGTTAGGTTTAAAGATGTTGTGTAATATAATAACAGACATGTCTAGACCAGACGTTCAATAATTCATAGTTACTTTAATAATTAAAATTAATATAAGCAGGTAATATATATTAGGAAAAAGGCGGGAAGCATTCGGAGCGAAAAGGCGGGATCTTCAAAGCTAAAATTTTTAAAATTAATTAATTGAGTTAAAAGTGGTCAGGAAGGTTTATTTTGTATATATTTTTAGTGTAGTTTGTATATATCGACGAGTAGGTAAGTTATTTTTAAGTATATATAGTTGTAAATACGATGAGGCCGCCGGACCCCGGCGGCGGCGGCAAAGTGGAGGACCCTGGCTCTGGCCATAGTCCTCCCGCAGTAGCATATAATGTCACGGTTTCATCCACGAATGAATCCGGGATGGAATCTGATGGATCATCGTACTTCAGGCGGGGCATGTTGGCTGTCTCAGAATCCACCACCAAATCGCTTAAACGCGCTAAACCGCATAAAAAAAATTGCAAAACTTGTAACAAACGCAAACGAAAATTCTGTAAAGCCAAAGATTTGGAAGCTAAGCATGAATTTATTTGCAATTGCAACTCTGATAGTGATACTATTCAAGAAAAATCAAGTAAGAATGCTAACAATCATGAACAGTCAATGATAGCAGCTCCTGCTCAAGCAGGCGTTGTTGTCTCCCCGGTCGCAACCACATCCACATCTGCCCCTATGACAGTCGATCAGCCTCAACCACACCCTATTTTTGTTGGCCGCACAGAGTATGAACCATCAGACAGCAGTCCTTATATAGTCCATGTTCAAAAAGTTGTAGATAATAATGATGGCTATACATTGCATCCCATGGCATTTGGGAGGTTTGTTAAAAAATACAATTTTAATAATATTATTAATGGTAGCATAAAAAGAGTTGGACGCAACCGAATGTCCCTCTCTTTCTCGACTCATACTGATGCTAATAACTTTTTAAAACACCCTTTCTTAACCGAACATAAATTCAAAGCCTTCATACCATCTTTTAATGTTACTCGTATAGGAATAGTGAAAGGTATACCATCGGATTGGTCAATAGATGAAATTTTGGAAAATGTCAATTTGCCTATAGGTTGTGGTAAGATACTGAAAGCTAGACGGTTAAATTACAAAGTTATTGTTGATAATACTCCTACATGGAAGCCTTCTCAGTCTGTTGTGTTGACATTTGATGGACAAGCTTTACCAAAGAGAATTTACATTTGCTACAATGCTATACCTGTTGAACTGTACACCTTCCCAACAATACAATGTTACAGCTGCTGCCGGTTCGGCCATACTAAAACACAGTGCAGGTCTAAGCCTCGCTGTTATAAATGTGGCCAAGATCATGATGGGCTAAATTGCAGAACTGAAGAGGAAAGTGCATCTTGTTGCCTTTGCTCTGGTCTGCATTTCGCAACAAGCAAATCTTGTCCAGAATTGTCTAGACAAAAAGCTATTAAACAAACAATGGCAAATAGCTGTATATCGTATTTAGAGGCCACTAAATTACATCCACCTGTCCATAGGTCTTATGTAGATGTTCTCAACGCTAAGGCAGTCCCTAGATATGAACACAATATTATTTCCAATGCTAACCGTACAGTTCTTAGTCCTTCTACTTCCTATAAAAAAACAGTAACATTAAAACCCAGATCTTCTTACAAACCCTCTTATACTCATCAATATAATCATGCTGCACACCAGGCACTAATTAGGGATTATGATATGCCTGCACCCGCTAATGGCTGTGCTTTGAAGTCATCAAGCAACAATGAAAGTGATCCTCTTAATGTTATTCAAATTATAACTAATCTTATCAACTCTCTCTGTCAATCCAATCTTATAAAACCGGACCACGCTGCCACAATAATTGAATCTATAACTAACTCCTTTGCTAATCATGGATCAAAATCCAATGAACAGCATTCTACAGTGGAACTGTCACAGTGTACGCAATAAAAGAAATGAGCTAACTTATTTAATAAATAAACATAATCCAGCACTTATTGCTTTATGTGAGACCTGGCTTGAACCAGGTTCCACATTCAAAGTGAATGGGTACTCTTGTCTCCGTGTCGACAGACAAGATAGGTATGCTGGAAACGCCCTACTCATTCACAATTCTATCTCTTACACTCCATTTCCTCTTCCTTCCCACAGTGATACTTTTTCTTTGATAGCTATTATTGTAAATAATATATGTATACTATCCATTTATATACCTGATCCTTCTGCTTCTATTTTTCAAGAACTACATAATATTCTATTAGTGATTTCTAAACCGTTTCTTATTGTTGGTGACTTCAATGCACAGCATGTTGCTTGGGGTAGTTCCCGAACTTATTCATATGGTAGGCTACTCTTAGATATTTTGGACGAGCAAAATCTTTGCATACTTAACACTGGTGTAGCCACTCGACGGACAAGTCCTACTGAAGGCAAAAGTGTTATAGATTTGGCTATTTCCACTCCAAACTTAGCATCCAAATTATCCTGGCACAGACTATCTTCAACTCATGGCAGTGATCACTACCCAATTATCATCAGTTTACCTACAATCAGTCAGGAATCATTAAACAATACATTTAAAAGCACTAGAAAGTATAAATATTCAGACACTAGTAATTGGAACATGTTCACTGAGAATGTTGACAAAAACTTAAATAATCTACCATCTATTGATGGTTCAAATGAGGAAACCTGTTCTAATTCCTTAGTTAAACTAATAATAGATTCAGCAGACTCAGTTTTTCCAGTGAAAAATCATTCTCGAGGCATTCGGTCACCCCCCTGGTGGGATTCTGAATGTACCCAGGCAGCTAAGGCTAGGAAAGAGGCAGAGAAGAAATATAACCAGGAAATGACTAATGCTAATTTTGAACATTTAATGGAAGTCATGAATAGCACAAAAAAATTATATAAAGAAAAACGTGTCTTAGGCTGGCGAAGTTTTTGCTCAAGTATTTCTCCTAATACACCATCCAGTGTAGTATGGAATAATCTTAAGAGATACAGATGTGCTATGTCAGACTCCAGTTTCTCCACGATTCCACCATCCCGTAGTCCAGAATTTCTTGACCGTTTGGCACCACCTTTTGTCCCTGAAGAGGAACTTATACACCCACGTAATTTACCACCTGACACAAACGTATCCGGTCTCAATGCCCCGTTCTCCTTTGAAGAACTTAAAGGAGTATTGTCTAATCTTCGGGATTCAGCTCCTGGAGAGGATAACATTCCATACATTTTCTTTTCCAAACTTAGCGACAATAGCCTAAAATATTATTTACAATTGGTTAATAATGTCATGTTGACAGGTAACGTTCCAAAATCGTGGAAATCTCAATTAGTGTTGCCAATTTTGAAACCGAATAAAGACCCCTCGGACATTACATCTTACCGTCCTATTGCATTGTCCTCTGTAATAGCAAAAATAGCGGAACACTTAGTAAAAAATCGATTAGAATGGTATATTGAACATAATAAGCTTCTTTCTAACTCTCAGTATGGGTTTCGCAAGGGTAAAGGCACTATTGATAACATCGGGGTACTCATCACTGATATACGAATTGCGATGTCACGGAATAATTCGTTAACTGCTTCATTTTTAGATATCAAATCAGCCTACGATAACGTTATTTTACCCATCTTAAAAAATAAATTAATGGCCTTACAGGTTCCTATTTTACTTGTCAATTTTATCATTAACATCTTATCGGGAAGATTAATTAAAATAGGATCATCATCTCGAGTTTTATGGAAGGGTTTACCACAAGGCTCAGTATTAAGTCCTTTACTGTATAACATTTATACGAGTGATTTAGAGGCGTCTCTCCAGGGTACTGCTAATATTTTACAATATGCTGATGATATAGTTTTGTACACATCTAACAAACATATAAATGATGCATGTGAAGATTTGACTAATGCATTATGTCATCTAAAGGTCTGGATGGATTCCAATGGATTAGAACTTTCGGTACCTAAGTGTACCGTGGTCCTTTTTACTAGAAAAAGGCTACCACCTCCGATAACCGTTAAATACAATAGTATGCCATTACCGGTAGATGCACAAGCCAAGTTTCTAGGTGTCATTTTAGATCAAAAACTAACTGGGATCCCTCATATTGAATATATCAGTGGCAAATGTGAGCGTACTATCAACTTACTGAGATGTCTTTCGGGTGTTTGGTGGGGTGCTCATCCATATTCCTTAAAGCTGATCTATAATGCTCTAATTAGAAGTGTTCTGGACTATGGAACTTTCTTATTGGAGCCTTGTAGTCAGGCGGCTTTGGGGAAGTTGGATGGTATCCAGTCAAAGGCCTTGAGGGTGGTCACTGGAGCAATGAAATCCAGCCCTATTAATGCCTTACAAGTTGAATGCTCTGACCCACCATTAACTCTGAGACGTCAATATCTTTGTGACAGGTTTTTATACCGTACTTTACAATTTTCCAACCACCCAATTATATCAAAAATTAATGACTTATTAAAAGAGATCCACCTCAGTTATTGGGCTCATAAGCAATTACCTTGTCTAGTTAAGAGTATGCAAAAGTTTTTGTCCATAGAGGCACCTACTCATCGTTCCTCTTGCCTCCCGGTTTTTACCATCTCCTATGAAGCCCTGATTTTGTCTCCTGGTGTGCATGACAGTGTGGATGTTGATAAAAAGAGTATTTGTGCTCAAGAAGTATTTAAGGTCTCTGCAAACTCCAGATGGGCAAATTGGCATTTTATTTTTTGTGATGCATCTAAACTTTCTATTGATGGATGCGTTGGTGTGGGCGTTTATCACCAACAATTTAATATAGTGCAAAAAACTAAATTACCTCCCCAATCCTCTGTGTTCACAGGAGAGTGTCTAGGCGTACTAAAGTCTATAGAATATATTCTGTTGATGAAACTACCAAACACCGTTATATTCACCGACTCGAAAAGCTGCTTGGCAGCTCTCCAAAGATTTCCATTCAAAACTAAAAATCACTTCCCAGTAGTTTATAAAATCAAAGACAAGTTGCACCAGTGTGTGACGAGAGGGCTTGTGGTCGAGTTTGCATGGGTTCCCGGCCACACAGGCATTAAAGGCAATCTCAAAGCAGACGAATTAGCTAAAGATGCTGTAAATGTAGGAGATGTGGATCATTATAATAACTACCCTCATGACCTAATGAGTCAGCCCAAACTATATCTACAGGAATCCTGGGATAAAGCTTGGGCAGACAGTGCGAAAAAAAAGGGTAAATACTATCATAATATCCAATCGAAAACCAGCAAAAAACCATGGTTTTATTCCATCATACTTGATAAAACAGCCACCTCAATCTTGATTAGGGCGCGCCTTGGCCATGTTTGCAGTCCTGCTCATCTGGCCAGGATTGGTATTTCAGAGGATGCCTCTTGTGCTTGTGGTTGTGAAGAGGCTGACATCAATCACATATTTTTTCAATGCCAACTTAACAATGCAAATAAATTCCATGATGATTTAGCTTCCTTAGGTGTTGAGTTCCCAACAAATATTCCCTGCTTGTTGACGTCTAAAGATCTATCTGTATATAAAATGCTATCTACTTTTATTAATGAAAATAACATTAAACTTTGACTGTTGTATATTTTATGTTTCATATGTACTTACTTATATAATAATTATTTATTTGTTTATTTTATTTTTTTATAATTCATACCTACCCGTCTGCTTTCCTGATCCTTTCCATTTTCCAAATTCCGCGGTAAATATCTACTTGTAAATAATATGCTTCCCTAATTTTTATATTAACAAATTGGTCCTAAATTATTCACAAACATCATACCAAAGAAACACCCGAGCTTTGAAAACGAATACGAAGAGAAATAAAGGACCAAGAGTTCGGTCACAGAGCTGACTGGACAAAGAAACAAGAACTACAACAGAACTTGAAACTGGCAAATCCGTAAATCCGGGGCCAATAGTTCGGTCACAGAGCTGACTGGACACAAAAAAAAAAAAAAATATATATTAGAATATTGCACAATAGTCTATAGAGAGTAGCTTAGATATTACTATATCATCTAGATTTTACAATAGAATCTACAACGTACATATTATTTTATATTTTATAAAATAAAATATATACCTATAAGTATGTTCATTACATACACTTAATTAAATTCTAAATATTATACTAGTTACTATTCATTAAAATATTCAGTAACAGTATAGAAAGCCCTAGACAAAATTTAACTAAGATAGGTTTAAGGCTAAATAAAAACTTAATGCGGTATAGATGGGAAGTAATATTATAAGTAAGTTAATATAGTTTAGGACAAAGCTCCGAAGGCCCATGTAAATAAATATTCACCTGTATAAGGTCCCATTTCTCTGGTTTAGCTTTAACTTCACCGATGTAGAAATATCCGAACATCATTGTTCGTTCATTCTAATGAATTTGCTAAAGTATCCGAATGTTAACCTTGAATGAGTAAGTTGTTCCACCAATAGTAGAGTAGGGAGTAGCAAGTGACAGGCGTTAGAGAGGAACTAAGATTATGGCTGCTTATGCTGCCAAACACAACGCGCCAGAAATACCCGTCGTTTACAACTAATATTGTTGTTTGTAACGAATGTGTTTTGTTTTTCTCAAAATTACTGTGATGGAATTGTAGGTGTGAAACCTTTACCGATATTTTGGGGTAATTTGAGACGAAAAATCCTTGTCATTTCAAAGCTAGACTAGTTTTAATTCTTGATTTTAGGATAGCTTCAAAACTATAGGGAATTTTTGCCTCAAAGTCACACCAAAATGTCGGTAAAGATCTTACCTACAACTCCATCTCAGCACTATTGAGAAAAACAAAATACATTCGTAACGATCGACAATTTTCACCAACGAAGGCGACCGGTGCCAGTAGTAACTTCTTAGTAGGCTGTGTACAAAGGTCGTTGGCGTATGACCCCCCTTAATTAGATAAGAGAGAAAATGGCGAACGATGTGCCGGTCACGTTTTTTGTAAAAAATTACGAAGTGGTTCCAATAAACGTACGTAAATGAACATAATCCGTATTTTTACTGGGTATTCTACCCCTACTGCACTATTCTACACCCCTATTGCACAGGCAGTCTGGGGCTTAAGTCTGCTAATACAATTGTGTTTCAATAGAGTGTCGATGGAATCTTTATAAACATTTAATGTCAAAAATATGACATTACAAATTGGTATTCTTCTGATGTTAACTATTCTATCGAAACACCACTGATGCACCACTGACTCACTTTGGTATTCTGCTCTAGAATCGTGGCTCAATGGAATCTCGATAGTTGTCAAAACGGTATATCGCTTAGCAACATATACCATGTTGGTAGGCAACACCAGCGACTTATCTATTACCATTCCATTGAGACTCCATAGCGATTCTATTGCGATGTTATTAAAACTTTAGGAGAATTCCAAATTATTACAATTATTCAAATTTTAGTCATTAGTTTTATTATATACTAGCTGCGCCCCGCGGTTTCACCCGCGTAAGTCCCGATCCCGTGGGCATATTGGGATAAAAAGTATCTTATGTCCGTCTCCTGGCTCTAAGCTACCTCCCTACCAATTTTCATCCAAATCTGTTCTGCCGTTCTTGAGTTATAAGTGGTGTAACTAACACGACTTTCTTTTATATATATAGATTTTACTAATGAGCTTGATATGGCAGCTCAATATAATAAACTAGCAGCGCTCCGCAGTTTTACCTGCGTAACTCCCGATCCCGTGGGAATATCAGGATAAAAAGTAGCCTATAGCCTTCCTCGATAAATTGACTATACAACACAAAAAGAATTTTTCAATTCGAACCAGTAGTTCCTGAGATTAGCGCGTTCAAACAAACAAACAAACTCTTCAGCTTTATAATATTAGTATAGATTTTACTAGATACATGAGCATGTATGGCAGCTCAATATAATAAATTTTGTTACCTATGTAACTCATTATTGTATGTCCGGGATGGACAAACTGTTGATGCCTACCTACTATTGTATGTTATCTTATGTAAGTACACAGTTTTTCAATAAATATTCTTGATTCTTGAAATAAAGTAACAATCTCGATATAATATCAACAGAGACTCGATATAATGACAATGGTAAATCCATTAATGCAAAATAGCAGAATAAGGCCCCTGGTCAGATCAGATAGAACAGTTAGTAAGTCAGTTGACAGAATTTTATGACAAAAGCCTTTCTCAATTTATGAATCAAGCATGAATATTCTTGATATGATTTACTGTATCACTAAACTTTTATACCAATTATTGCAATAATAAACGACTGGAAAAACTATAGCTCTATCTCTCTTACTCGCATGCAAAGGATGCGGAAAGAAATTAATTAATCCTGGCGAATCTAATTGGGATAATCGGATTTTTTAATCGAATTATCGCAATGTCATCGGTCTTTGACAGGTGTGCAAAGTTTGAATTAAATCTGATTGTTCAAAGTAGGACAAAATCGAGCTCAAAGGAGTCGGTTACAAACATACAGGTGAAGCTAATAAAAGTGTGTTAAAAATGTTTTTCACTATGTGTGTGCATGTGTCAATAAATGCCTTTTTAAATATTTTTTTCTATTACATTTATAATCACACTTATTGCACGAAAACGGTTATTTATCAGTATGAGTAAATACATGCCTTTTTAAATAGGCTTATAGGCTACATTTATAATCCCACTTATCGCACGAAAACGGGCTTTCACCAGTATGTGTCAATTCATGGTGTTTTCAATTACATTTTCTATTACATTTATAATCACACTTATTGCACGAAAACGGTTTTTGCATCAGAATGTGTCAATAAATGACGTTTTAAATCGATTTTTTTTCTGAATTTATAATCACATCTATCGCATGAAAACGGCTTTTCACTATGTGTCAATAAGTGGCGTTTTAAGCTGCTTTTAGGAATACATTTATAATCACACTTATCGCAAGATAGCGGTTTTTCACCAGCATGTGTCACTAAATGCTGTTTGAAACTACTTTTTCGACAGCTTTTATAATCACACTTATCACAAATAAACGGCTTTTCACCAGTGTGAATAAATAAATGCTGTTTTAAATGCACCTTTTGATTACATTTATAATCACACTTATCGCACGAAAACGGTTTTTCAGCAGTATGTGTCAACAAATGCTGTTTCAAATTACATTTTTTATTACATTTATAATCACACTTATCGCAAGAAAACGGTTTTTCATTAGTATGTGTCAATAAATGGGATTTTAAATCGCGTTTTTCGAAACATTTATAATAACACTTATGGCACGAAAATGGTTTGTCACCAGTATGTTGCAATAAATGCTGTTTTAAAGATTCATTATTACTACATTTATAATCACACTTATCACACGAAAAATTTTCACCAGTATGTCTCAATAAATGCTGTTTTAAAGAGCCCTTTTTACTACATTTATAATCACACTTATCGCACGAAAACGGTTTTTCACTAGTATGTGTCAATAAATGCAATTTTAAACTGCTTTTAAAAATACATTTATATTCACACTTATCGCACGAAAACGGTTTTTTACTAGTATGTGTCAATAAATGCTGTTTTAAACTCCTTTTTAAAATACATTTATAAACACACTTATCGCACGAAAATGGTTTTTCACCAGCATGTTTCAATGAATGCAGTTTTAAATCATTTTTTCTTTTACATTTATAACTACACTTATCGCACGAAAACGGTTTATTACTAGTATGACTCAACAAATGCAGTTTTAAACTGTTTTTATAAATACATTTATAATCACACTTATCACACGAAAATGGTTTTTCACCAGTATGTTTCAATAAATGCAGTTTTAAATCATTTTTTCTTGTACTTTTATAATCGCACTTATCGCACAAAAACGGTTTTTCACCAGTATGTGTCAATAAATGCCTTTTTAAACTGCTCTCATATTTACATTTATAATCACACTTATTGCACGAAACCGGTTTTTTACTGGTATGTGTCCATAAATGTGCCTTCAAACTATATTTATTTGTAGTATTATAATTGCATTGACGGCAGGAGAACGTGTCTCCCTCGTTGTGAAGTGCAGCTACCGGGTCGGTGTTCCCGCGTCGGTGTTCTGATGTGATTGGTCTACGTTCCTTGAGTGCAGAACCACCTGTGAGAGTATTAACATTGGAAGTGTTAACTTGCGAGCAATCTTTCTAAGTCTGGTAGCAGGTAGGAATCAAGGGGAAAATATACTATCTACCAGTGGAATCAGCCCTTTAACTAGACCTTCGTAGCTGGGCACCGTTAATCAAATTAATTAACTTCGTTAATCGTTAACAGATAGATAAATTCTTTATTGCAAACACCATTCGAAAATTACATTAAAATAAAAAACAAAGCTTAAGTCTAAGTCTTACAAAGGGCGGTCTTATCGCTCAAAGCGATCTCTTCCAGGCAACCTTTGGATGGGCAAGAAGTTCAGAAATATTTTCCCCTTGCTTCCTATGGTGGCCAATGGGTGGCCAATGGGTGGCCAATAAGTAGTGTGGCAAAAATGTATTTTCGTGAGCCCCATTACCCTCTGCATGTTAAGTCATTGGTCCCCGCTATCTCTAGTAGCAGTTGTTAGGTCAAGTTAGAGGCCTTAAGGCGATCTGAAAACTCTAACAATAGGTGAGCCACACAACTAAACGAGAACAAGAAGTATTTAAAGGTTGTACCCTGACATGAAAAGAAGATTACTATTACTAGAATTGATGGAGCAGTTCAACCAAACTCCAAGTTTGTGATTGCTATGTTTTCTATGAGTAAAACTACTGAACCTATTAAAAACTGGTTTTGATCATTGGTTAGCTCTATTTCCAGTAAAATCCAATAAGTAGACAATCAAAGAAAGACCAACCAATGAAGGTAAAACTGCAGGACGTAACTAGGTAGTCTGTTATATAGTTAGTACTTACTTTCCGTGTCTTCACTCAGTTTGACCCTCTTTCCATGTTGGAGTTTCCTCAATGGATTATCTTCATCTGATGAAGCTTGACTCCTTCCAACATTCGATGCACCAGGAGCAGTTTCATCTTTAACATTGTCTAACATCTCCGAAATGTCATATTTAACGTCATATGACACCTGTGTGTCTATTTCAATATCTATCATATTATCATATGCATTGATAGATTCAGATTTAGTCACCATTTGTGTATTGTAGCTTTCAATGTTGTCTGACATCTGTGTGCTGTCGTTGTCATCATCACTTGTTACTTCACACTTGATTTTCTTCTTCAGGATATTGCCTTCATCATCAGTGGTACCCTTGTTTTGGTGATGAACCATTTCAGTATCTTCATTTTCTGGAAAAAAAAATAAGCACTGACAATTTGTTCTTATCATGTTGTCTATATTTTACGAGCACTATGTAGATGTATGTTACCTGACGTATCTCTCTCCTGCTTGATCTCTGGCTCCTGGATACCTGACCCCTGAATCGTGATCTCAATGAACTCCATGATGCTTGTGAGCTCTGATAGCTTCAACTGACAGCACAACCTTCATATGTGATAGGTACACCTATGAAGGGTAGGTGGGGTGGTTCCGTATCGACCGGTCCAGCGCGTCGTTGTCTTCCCGCCAATGTACCGGCGCAGCGCGGACAGACACACGCCACACACGGGCTGAACTGTAGAATTGAAGAACTGAGGCCAGGGAAGGTCAAGGCTGCAACATAAGACGCATCCAAAATGCTTTCATGTCAAAGAACCGACACTGTTACCTACACTAATATTATAAGGAGGAAAGATTTTTTGTAGGTTTGTAACGAATAGGCTCCGAAACTACTGGGCCAATTTGATAAAACTTGGTATGAGGATACATTGATTCATTGGGAATAACATAGGCTCCTTTTTATCCCGATATTCACACGGGATCGGGAGCTAAGCGGGTGAAACCGCGCCGCTAGTGTTAGTTATTGTGACCAAACACGCTCAGTCAACATGGACAAACGTAGCCGATGTTTTAAGTTCCGTGTCTACACACGCTCGAGTACACTCGGCGATTATGATTAAATGTTAGATGGCGTCAATACGTACCCAGTCCACTTCCCAGAATGCCTAAAATTGTGAATGTAATTCAGGGAACTAAACACAAATATAATCTGTCGAACTATTTTCTAGCCAAAGACTACATAAAATATGAATGACAAATAAAGTCCTTAAGTCAATTTAGTCGATTAATCGTTTTGAAGCTTTCTCGGACCGAGCTACTTGACATCGAATAGCGTCAGAATTTGAAAGGATGGCGATGCTCCCGCAAAATTTTTATTATTTCAAGCTTTTATTCAGCTTCATCGAATCCGATGTCTGTCATGGAACCTTGCAAATAAAATTTGATCCACTTTGAAATTTTGCAAACATGTGTAAATCGCGTGATAATGCAATAAAAGCTTGTTTTTTAAAAGCTTTTTTTTTCTTGTCATTTAGAGGGCTTCTATGTGCGATTATTATCACTACATTATTAGGGTAAAGGTGAGCGTTAGCTTTATTAAAATTTAGCTTAATTTCATTACCCAGAAGCTGAAAAGTTTCAGTTTCTTAAACATTATCACATAATTATCATCTAGCTCAGCTGCTGGAACTAGGTAGGTACATAAACTGAAATCGGAGTGTTTTTACAGATATAAATAAAACAACAATCGATTTCAAATACTATACTTATTTGTAGGTACCTTAATACCTACCTATGAGTATGTTTGATTTGCAACATTTTTACAACATAATATAAATAAACAATAATGTGTGAATCATGTGAATGTGACCTACAATCAAGTAACCTCGCTAGCGTGCAAGGTTTCATCTATCTGCTTGCAAGTGTTTACAACGTGCAAGTGTAATACGTTTCAGGTATCTATTCCAGCGTAACTAGGCGGTTCATAAGAAAGATCTCGATACCTCAGAGTGTATTGCGCGCGAAACGTCTGTTCATTCAAATTTCCCGCCAATGGCCGGTCCGCGTCGTTGCACTTCGCTGCGATAGACGCCCTCTAGCGGAACTAGCACCGTTGCTAGGCAACCGCCGCCACTGCGAACGAGACGGCTGCCTGCGCTTTACCTTACCGCATAATAAATAAGATCTACTACCGCGAGGCGTGCAGTAGCCATATTTGATGAGATTTTAGCATTGGGAAAAATGTAGATTTGTTTTAATATTTAATGTGACAAATACATAGTAAAACACGTAAAAATTTGTGTTACCACTATCTTACCCGGTAGCTCGCTTATAGTTTAGGTTATAGCCCTGAAGGCTATTATAATAAATTCAACCTGTATCTATAGATACAGTTCAACTGTCGTCTCTTTGAATGTTGATATTCTGGCCATGAATCTTCATCATATGTTTATACAGCGGACGTTTAGCAGTATATTTATTATCACATTTATGGCAAGAAAACGGCTTTACACCAGTATGTGTTAAAGAATGGCGTTTTAAATCGCTTTTCTGACTACATTTGTAATCACATATATCACACGAAAACGGTTTTTCACCAGAATGTGTCAATAAATGACGTTTTAAATAGCTTTTTTGACTAAATTTATAATCACATCTATCACACGAAAACGGCTTTTCACCAGTATGTGTCAATACGTGGCGTTTTAAATCGCTTTTAGAAATACATTTATAAACACACTTATCGCAAGATAGCGGTTTTTCACTAGCATGTGTCAATAAATGCTGTTTTAAACTACTTATTCGACAGCTTTTATAATCACAGTTATTACAAAAAAAAGGCTTTTCACCAGTGTGAATCAATAAATGCTGTTTCAAATGGGTCTTTTGACTACATTTATAATCACACTTATCGCACGAAAACGGTTTTTCACCAGTATGTGTCAATATATGCTTGTTTAAACTGCCCTTGCAATTACATTTATAATCACACAAATAGCAAAAAAACTGTTTTTCACCAGTATGTGTCAATAAATGACGTTTTATACTGCCTTTAAATTTACATTTATAATCACACTTGTCGCAAGAAAACTGTTTTTCTACACAGTGTATCTTTAAATGTGCCTTTAAACGATGTTTATTTGTGGTACTATAATTGCATTGGTTGCATGAGAACATGTCTCCATCGTTGTGAAGTGTAGCTGATGAGTCGGTGTTCCCGCGTCGGTGTTCCGATGTGATCGGTTTACGTTTCTTGAGTACAGGACCACCTGTGAGAGTATTAACATTGAACATACGGTTTCAGCTTACTTCATACAACATCATTCCTATATCGTGCAGTTTGTAACAACTTTTATGACAACAAGTGGTTTTAGGAAAGCCGTGATGGTATACTTAGTGGACAAGTAGTACCGATCCCGCGGGAATTTCCGGATCAGAACTATTCTGTCTGTATTTATCCCCTAAACTACTGCTATGCTGATTTTCATCCAAATCGGTAGAGGGAACAAAGAAACAAATAATTAAACATACATAAAAACATGCGCGACGAATTGAGAACCTCCTCCTTTTTTTTAAGTCAGTTAAAAAATGGTTGTCTGTGAAATCGGTTTACGGACGATAATTTTACCTGATTACGTCATAATAAAACGATGAAAAATTTAGATGTTTTTGTTATACCTTTATTTATTTTTTCCTTTTTTTCTCTTCTTTTATATAAGTCTTCTTTTTGTCACTCGTTACCATAACACAAAGCCAGATGAGCGAAATTAATAATTCTCTGTTTTCTAAGTTAGCACGACGCGTCTGGTCATATTATCATGACGCATGACGTCACACAATATTACCGTGACACGTTTTTGTAAATGCAGGTGTTACACTAACATATTAGACGTTATCACGTCAAAAAACTTTTCAGACTTAGTCCTGACACAACTGGAAGATTAAAAGATTAATTTACTAAGATACTATAAAAATCTGAGAAACTACAAGGGCTATGAGTATGAAAATTCGTATGGAACATTCATGAAGATTAGGATGAACAATGTCTGTAATAAAATACATACCTTCAGTGTTTTCACTCTGCCTAACCTTCGTTTTGGATCTGAGTTGTCTCAAAGGAATATCTTCATTTGATGATGCTTGACTCCTTGCAACATTCGATGCACCAGGAGCGGTTCCATCTCCGACATTGTCTAACATCTCCGAAAACTCAATTTTAACGTTAAATGATTTATGTGTGTCTATTTCAATTTCTATCATCCCATTGATGCATTCAGAATTAGACAACGCTTGAGTATTGTGGCTTTTAATGTTGTCTGACATCTGTGTGTTGTCGTTGTCATCATCACTTGTTACTTCACACTTAATTTCCTCCTTCAGGATATTGCCTTCATCATCAGAGGAATCCTTGTTTTGGTGATGAATCATTTCACTATCTTCATTTTCTGGAAAATAAACAATTTAATATTCACTAATCTAATTAATTTTGTTCCTTTCACGTTGCCTATATTAAATGCGCACTAAGTAAGGATGTTTTGACGACCCAGTTGGCACAATGTTTACCATGCCAGACTGCCAAACACAGGGTTGCTGGTTCGATTCCCGCCTCAGTCAAGTATTTATGCTCAGATATTTATCTGTGGTCTGGTTGTTTCTATGTATTTTAAGTATATATTTACAAAAGAAAAGTATATAAGTAGTATATCATTTCTCTAGCACCCATAAGTCAAAATTTAAATAAAAAGGGTTCTTGTCTAAACCTTTCATAGTTTGTCTGAGATTTATGAAGAAAAAAAATTATTTTTTTAATTGCCTACCTACCTATAGTATTATGAAAATATTAATTTAGTATTTAAGTTTATTATATTGCCTGCATATAATGGGTAAGTTATTGTTACCTACTTAATTAAGCCTATTTTAAGATCCTTGTGTACATAACTTTGCAATAAATGTCTTGATTTCTTGATAACACAAGTCTAACGACCTAAGAAAAGATGGATGGACTGCGTGAGACAAGACATGAGAGAGATGAATGTTAACGATGAGATGACGACTAATAGGAGTGAATGGAAGAAGAAGACATACTGCGCCGACCCCAAATAATTTGGGATAAGGGCAGGAAGATGATGATGATGACAAGTCTAGTTACTTAGCTTGGGGCCAGATGGCGATGTGTGGAATGTGCTGCAATATTTATTTATATATATTAATGTATGTTAGGTACCAGCTGTGTCTTTCTCCTGTTTGACTCCCGGCTCCTGGATGCTTGACTCCTGAGTCGTCATCACGAAGGACTCCATAACGCTCCGAGTTAATGAGACCAGCGATTGCTCCGTTAGCTTCAACTGAAAGTACAACTAGACATTCAATTCACTAGACAAACAGACAACCAAAAAAAACTTTATATTTTATAATCTATACTTAATATTATAAAGCTGAAGAGTTTGTTTGTTTGTTTGAACGCGCTAATCTCAGGAACTACTGGTTCGAATTGAAAAAAATCTTTGTGTTGGATAGTCCATTTATCGAGGAAGGCTATAGGCTACTTTTTATCCCGAAATTCCCACGGGATCAGGAGTTACGGGGGTGAAACCGCGGAGCGCTGCTAGTATTTAATAAAATGGTCTCTGTGAAGTCGGCTTACGGACGATAATTTTATGTGATAACGTCAAAAGAAAACGATGAAAAATAGTTTTATTCCTTTTAAGTTTTTTTTTTCATTAATAGGTATATATTTTTTCCTGTTATCCACTTAGTGGACATACATCACGGGGCCCGATCGCCGTAATTATATGACGCATTAGTCGAGTGGACGTTTAATTGACGCATACGCAACGTGCACGCTAAACGTTACTTTCACTACTTCACCTACGCATGAAACAAGCTGTGTTGCCCTCTATGGTTGCCGTACGAAATGTTTGACTAATCTGTGACAATTAATTTGACATTAATATTACGTCAAAATTTTGCGCGATACAAAAGACGCGTAGCTCACGTTATAGGCAATACGGCGAGCGCGCGATGTTTAGGCCTGTGGTTTAGGTTTGCGTGACGTGTGCTTTAAGAAATTACGGCAATACGAAATCTATAGTTATGACTCAAACGCAGTCAAGACGCGCTGCATAAAAATACGGCGATCAACCCGCTGTATATTTTGTTTACCGATGCTACACACTCGAATACACTCGGTGATAGAAAGACGTCAATTAATACATGCAGTGGACCAGGATTAAAAATAAGTTAATTCTATTTATTACCCACGAAATTTCACTTTTTCACTGTGTAAAAGCAACCAAATACAACTTTGTAAATAAAAATAAATGCATCGCAACGCAAATCGCGAGCTTTTTGTCAGGCAGAGCTTCGCTGTCAATGAACTTCAACTTCCCAGAGACTTCAAAAAAAATTAATGACAGAGTGCTGAGCCGGCAAAGTATATTAAGTCGATTAATCGTTTTGCAGCTTACTCGAAGCAAGCTTCTCGACAAATGGCGTTGTATGTATCAGACATTAGGTAGACATACAATTGACCGCACAAAAAGTCGTTGTTGATGTTTATCCACAAGTTCCGTGTGCTCACACGCTCGAATTCTTTCGGCGATTGGATGCCATCAATTCAAACTGCGCCCAGAATCTTGAAAAAACTCATTTCTATACCTATTTAATTTCATTTTTCACAATATATATAATACATATAACCATCAATTAAAAAAAACATTACAAATCGCCAAATCGCGAATGTTCAATGACTAGCTAAGAGCAAAATTAATTTAGTTGACTAATCATTTAGAAACTATCTTTGGTTTTTGGTAACTCTGTGGCCCTGTGTCACTGCACTATTTGTTATTGTGAATTGTTGTGAAAAGACAGACCAATACATTATAACTTGACACTGGCTAAATGCACACGTGCGAAGCCATAATAAAAGAAAAAAAAAAAAAAAAAGGTTAGAGTTTTGGCGGGAACGAGTTAACAACATGTCGTGCTGCAGTTTTATTTTCATGAAACTTAGATGTAACCCGAGTTGAATTGTATAATTCTGGTGGAATGTTATTCAATTTAGTTCTGTGAAAGTGCACAAGTGTAGTGAAAGTAAAAATCAGTGTCAAACATGCAGTTTTCTCGTTGCCTCCAAATCTCCTATTAAGGTTATGGTAAACTTGCCACCGCTTTACTATAACCCCTGACTTGACGGACTATGACGACTTTGACTGTATTGAAACACTTTAGGCCCGATTTATGAAAAATCGGGTCATAATTTGATGCAAAATATAACTTGACATTGGCTAAATGCACACGTGCGAAGCCATAATAAAAAGAAAAAAAAAAAGACCAATACATAGTGAAAATAAGTTTATATTTTTATTTAATGTTTTCATAATTCTACGGCAGCCCGTAGACACTCAATCTCGATCGCGATCACACAATTCTGATCGCGATCACGGATCACGGGATCGCGCCACAACATTACACATTCAAACTTGATTTCTTCAGTCCGTGTACCGTAACCGCCGCGTTAACAACACCTGTTGTTTTGTCATATTAAAAAGTACTGTGTGGTCATGGATTTACATGAGGTTGAAGCTGTAGTATCTCTTGTTTTGGCCCTTACTTTAAAGAAAAGGATTCGAAGAAAGCAATGGGTTAAACAGTGGTTACGTAAGAGAGAACTGTACACTCACTTAAATCTACTAAAAGAAATTCAACTAACTGCTGAAACTGACGATTATAAAAACTACTTCAGAATGGGGGAAAAATGTTTTGATGAGTTACTACAAATGATAACTCCATATATAATCAAACAAGATACCTGTATGAGAAAAAGTATAACACCTGAAGAAAAACTTGCAGTAACATTACGTTATCTTGCTACTGGCAGAAATATTGAAGACCTAAAATTTTCAGCTATAATGTCTCCTGCTGCTATAAGTGAAGCAATCAAGGTTACATGTCGAGCTCTTATTTATGTGCTCAGGGACTATATGATAGTAAGTAAACGTTTTTTTTTATTTATTTTAAGTAGGTAGGTTTATTTAGCATAACTACAAATTAAAGACATTGAAATATTAAGTAGGTAGGTACAAAACAGTGAATCACAATGATAACAACAAGAATATAAAAGTTAGTTAATTTTCAAATAGGTTGCAATTATTTACTTATCATCCAGCTTATAACTTGCAAACAATGAGCCCACTGTATAATCTTCAGTATCTGATTGGGTATCCGGAATATGTATAGTAGGGACATTCGTATTTTGGTGTATTATTATTTGTGATGCAAAACCTTTTTGGTAAGTAGAAGTAGCTGGTTGTGATTTTACCTGTGAGAGTGGGGAATTTATTCCAAGTTTTAACTGAGAGGATATTGTTTGAGGCACAATGGTCAAAGAATGTGATGGAGTAGAATAATGTGTGCCTGAGAGAGCAACTTCAGAAAATACTGGGGGTTCAAATGTGGACGTGTGTGGAACATCTACTGTAAAGGACTGCACTGAAGCGGGTGTAGGAGAAGGAACTGAAGAGTAGTGCAAGTCTGAGGGAGTAGGTGGATCTTTAGATGAGTTTTCTGACGAAGAGTATTGTGGTATTGGAGAGTTATTGGAGTTTTGTAAATACAAAGGAGAGTCGTTGTATGAATGTGGTGATATTGCATTCGTATTAGTAGGTTCGTTAATTTTCACAGAAAATCGGTGAAGGTTTCCTAACCCCGCCTCAAATAAAATATCATGAATCGCTTTCTCTGCAAAGAATCGTTGTTGAGGTTGTAATTTATCCAACTTATCAGCCCAAACGAATGCTAGTGAATTAGACGTGGTTGTTGATTGCAGAGACGTTTTTTGTGACAAAAATTGGTTAGCTCGATCTAACAGCTCGTTTTGCTTAGTCAACAATGTCTTTGGTTTTTGCTTATATTGAGACGGAGGAATTATTTCTGTAATTGAAGAAAATTTTCCCGGTGATGGATTTACTGTCCCTGGTTCCTTTACAGTTTCTTGACTACTTTCGTGGCTCGCAGCAATTTCTCCAGAATTTTCGTCCTGAAATATAATTAAAGGGCATTGTTTATCCAACTACTTCGAAATTTTGTTTTCACTTCTAATGCTTTGAAAGTGCTTATTTGTGCAGGATATAGGCTGCACAAAATCGTTTTTTGTGCACAAGAAAATGAGCCATACAGCCAAACATAGTAAAAAGTTTATAGATACGAGTATAATTTGTTATTTCATAATATTTACTTTATTAAGACGTGATATTAAGATGTGTTTTTTAAGACATAAAAGATATTTAAATTTAAATTAAAGTACGTTGTAAGATTTAAAAAAAATAAAGCGGCGGGAAACGGGTTTTGTTTTTTTCGTACGTTTACATATTAGTTTCTTCAATTATTTTTATTTGTTGGTTTATGTTTCAGATGCCGACACAAGCTGAAGAATGGAAAATAATTTCAAATGATTTTGGAGAAATACACCAATTTTGGAATTGTTGTGGTGCATTAGACGGAAAACATGTTGGCATAAAGAAACCAGTTGCATCAGGATCTATGTATTATAATTATAAAGGATTTTATAGCATAGTACTTATGGCACTTGTAAATGCAAAAAAAGAATTTATAATGATAGACATAGGCACCAATGGTCGGATATCCGATGGTGGTGTTTTATTCTATACCAAATTCTGGGAAATGTATCAACAAAACACTCTCAATTTACCAGAACCATCGGCGCTACCAAATACAAGACAGACATTTCCATACGTTTTTATATCTGACGAAGCATTTGCGTTGGGTCCCAATTTAATGAAGCCCTACGCTCAAAATGTATTAAACGAAAATAGACACATTTTTAACTACCGTCTTTCACGAGCACGTTCAGTGGTTGAATGTGCTTTCGGAATACTGAATTCAAAGTTCGGAATTTTTCAAAAAGATATATCTTTTGAACCCGACATTGCTTCATTGATAGTAGCAACATGTTGTTACTTACATAATTATTTAAGGAAAAATGCAAACTCTTATGAAGATGGTGAAAATGGAAATAATATAAACAGATTAGTAGACATGCAAAGAACTTACAGTCGTAACCCAGTCTGTGAAGCGAAAGCAATCAGAGAAAAATTTTGTAATTACTTTTGTAATGAAGGTAGAATATAACCAGCTTACGTACCTACTTGTTCATAGCGGTCCATTGAAATATTAACTAATTACAAATGTACCTACTACCCTATCGTATAGTAATTAGTAAATATGTATAGAAAATTAGATGCCGCAAATACAGTTACTTATTAACTTATTTTTATTTAGTTTTATTTAACGCTGGCAATTAGAATACTAAATTAAATACATACCTAATAGTAAATACACATATCCATTGCAAATTTTCATCTTTCTTTTCATCTATCTACCCACTAACCGTTTGGACGGTAGAGTGAGGACCACAGAGTACCTTATAATATACAATGTGTTTCAGCGAAGGGGTAGCAATACGAAAGGGGGTTGTTCTAGACGTCTAGATGAACAACTTTTGTCCTACGACTTTTGGAAATTCGAACTTTTTTCGAAATTTTTGAGGTTATTTTTTACTGGAAAATCAGCTGTTTGGCAAATAGAGACTATATTAAGGTTTAGAATAGTAGTTCAAACTCAACAAACAAATAAAACACTAAGATAAGAAACAGCTGTTTTTCGAGTAAACATAACCTCAAAAATTTCGGAAAAAAAGTCGAATTAAAAAAAGTCGTAGAACAAAATTTTTTCACCTAGACGTGTAGAACAACCCCCTTTCGTATTGTCACCCCTTCGCTGATATACACAGTATAGACGGACGGACATAACGAAACTATATAAAGGTTCCAAAACCCTAAAAAACCATTCCTCAAAGAAATAGTTAAATATCAAAAAATAATAATATATCTATCAAGTACTAAAACTTTTCATCAAATCGGTTTATAATAATGACGGATTAGATAACAATAAATATTTGAAAAAAAAAAAGAATTGAATACAGCCGAATTGAGAACCTCCATCTTTTTAAAAAATTACAAATAAAAATTCTCACCTGTTGACTACAGTTCGGCTTCTCGGTAAAATGTAAAAAACTTAGCAGTTTGAAGGTTTTTGATTTTGGTGTGTACAAGTCGTCAACACCAGCTCCAGATCTTTTTGATAAAGTAATTTTCTTTAGCTCTCGTCTAAAGTTTGATCTAATGCTATTTATTTTTTTACGGACATCTTCAACAGTCGCTTGTGGCTTAATTTTCTTGTAAACGTCGAGCAACTTTTCGTATCCAGCTTGTCGCTTGTATTTGTTTGTATAATATTTATGCTGCGGATTCCATAGCTCTGGTAAAGTTTCCAAAAGTATGATGAAATCTTCTTCCAATTTAGGTAAATTATTTGCCGATTCAATCGGCGGCGGCGGTGAGCGCGTGTCATCTGCGTCCATCCTCATCAAAGCGCACAGCGAGACTGATGCAATCCTGCACTTACACGCTCAATCTAGATCACGATAGGCGGATTGCGATCTTGATTTCAAAAAATCTAGATATTTTGTGATCAAATCCATCAATCCATCAATCTACTTCGTACATTATCAATCTGGATCGCGATCATTGATTTTGATCACAGATCGCGATCGAGATTGAGTGTCTACGGGCTGCCTACGATGTATAGATTGTGATTGACGTGACGCCATGCAATCATGGAGGCACTAACAAAACTAGCAGACGCGCGTCATTATACATAAGTTTTTGTGCGGTTGTGGTCTTAGATTTAGTGGCCACAGTGGAACGGATGTGTGGTTTTGCTTTCAGTTGAAGCTTAAGGAGCGTCCAATGATCTCCTGGAAGCCCCATGGAGTTCTTCGAGATAACTAGTCCGAATTCAAGCTTCCAGGAGCTGGCACTCAAACATGAAAGAAGGTAACATACATCCTTAGAGAAAATTTACGTAAAACCGGGCCCCAGATCCGCCCCATCTCCTCGGCGATTGATACCCCAGTGTTATATAAACGTGCAGAGCGGACGGGCTCCTCCCTGTCATTTCTTACTTAGCGCTAATAACATATAGACATGGTGTAACGAAACGGAAGGTTCCGTTACCAGTTGAAATTTAGAAGAAGAATAAAGAAAAAAAATTGAAGAGGGTCAGTCAGTCTGTCAGTCAGAATTATAAGTCAGAACTTCCTGATAAACCTAACAGCTCAAGACCCTCAACAAAAGATTAACAACTATAATTTACAAAGGAAACAAAATAAATTAAAAAAAAGAACTTAACTTAATGTAGAGTCTGCGAAACTGCGTACGGCATTCTCTCTTAATATGTTATCGGATGGTTACCGGTTAAAAAGTGGTGTAAGGCAAGGTGGCCTGAGCTCTTGGTTCCAGTTATAACTAACTCTATCCTTTTCTTACTCCTTATGAATGAAGGCGTTGTTGTATAGCATGTAGTAGTAACGTAAGAATATAATTTTTTTTTAGAAAGGAGATGTGTTAGTCTCTTCTTCGTCCGCGTTTGAATACACTCTCACATCCAATGCTCACAGCTAATATTCTGGCATAATAGGTACTCTGCAGCACATTCAAAAGAATCAATTGATTATTTAATTATTTTTCCAATTATTTTTACCAAAAGTCATCTCTCAGTTCACCAAGTTTTTTCTCAATCACATTGCCAGCCTACAAAAATCTAAATATATTTTTTTTGTCTTCAATAAATAAAAAGTTTTAAACAATATAAAAAAAGGATAAATTACAAAGAAATGTGTTGATGAGGTGATGGAAATAGAGGGTGGCATTATAGATGCCACAACAAATTCTCTGTGCATAATATTGCTCTATTCCAGAAAATGAAGATAGTGAAATGATTCATCACCAAAACAAGGGTACCTCTGATGATGAAGGCAATATCCTGAAGGTGGAAATCAAGTGTGAAGTAACAAGTGATGATGACAACGACAACAAACAGATGTCAGACAACAGTGAAAGCCACAATACACAAGTGTTGTCTAATTCTGAATGTATCAATGGAAAGATAGAAATAGAAATAGACACACAGAAATCATATGATGTTAAAATTGAGTTTCCAAACATGTTGGACAATGTCGGAGATGAAACCGTTCCTGGTGCATTGAATATTGGAAGGAGTCATGCCTTATCAGATGATGACAAGCAGAATGATGACACCGAAAGTAAGTATGTTTTATGTACGGTTGGCTGCATAATTGCAGACCCACCGTAGAGCTCCAAAACGGTTGTTATAAGAATATTTTCAACACTAGCAAGATTCTACACACCTGCTTTAGTTGAAGTTTAAAGTCTTCTAAGTCATAAAGGAGAATGGTCTTTCTGGGCCTGGAGGCCTCATGAAACGAGTCATATATCAAATGAAAGGTGGTTTCAAGAGGAACATTTTATTGTAGGACCATTTTTTCAAATTAGTTGTGAGATCGGAGTTATAGGTCATTAATGATAGGTGATCGATTCACTCTCCGTACACCAGTAGGGAGTATTAACGCCTTAATAGAATCAAATGTAGCCATCGTATAGCAATGAGTCATATATCAAATGATAGGTTATTTCAAAAGGAATAATTTAATGTATGATGATTTTTAAAATTATTTTTATTTTTAGTTTTATAGGCCATTTATGCTAAGTAGTAGGTATAGGTGACTGAGGTCTTCTCTTGTGCAATGCAAAAGCTTGATTAGAACCAGATGTTGGTCTCCTCATGAAACGAGGCATATATCAAATGAAAAGTGGTTTCAAGAAAAACATTTGATTTTAAGACCACTTTTTCAAAATAGTTGTGGGTTCGGAGATATAGGTCATTAATGGTAGGTGGTCGTTTCACTTGCGAGTTTTCTCCGTACACCGCTAGGGAGTATTAACGCCTGAATAGAACCAGATGTACCCATCATATAGCAACGAGTCATACATCAAACTAGCAGCGCTCCGCGGTTTCACCCGCGTAACTACGTGCGTAATATCGAAATATAAAATAGTCTAAACCCTTATTCAACAATGGACTATGCAACACAAAAATATTTTTTTTTCTATCCGAACCAGTAGTTTCTGAGATCAGAGCGATCAAAGAAACAAACAAACACTTTGTATGCTAAGTAGTAGGTATAGGTGACTGAGGTCTTCACTTGTGCAATACAGATGCTTGGTTAAAAGCAGATGTTGCTCTCCTCTTGAAACGAGTCATTTATAAAATGAAAGGTGGTTTTAAGGGGAACCATTTTATTGTAAGACTATATTTTCGAAATAGTAGTGGTTTCGTAGTTAGAGATCGATAAATGTACTTAAGTAGTATTCAGTTGTATCAGAAATAGTTGTCGTGATTTAGTCATCACTACCTAATACTATTTAGTGGCATAGCAGGCTGATAAAAAGCATGATGCTTATCGTAACCGAGGTATAGGTTATGATACCTAAGTAGGATTATAAATAGGTTTAATGTCCTGCAAACCACACAAGAAAAGAATGCTCACGTCTCGTGACGGGTCTTGTACAATAGGTATAATAATGATACCACATACCCTTCTACGAGTACCTATCGTGCGTTTCTTTTGTTACTGCAATAATATCTATTCAGATTTTCCTGTTTGGGGACTAGGTATTTTTCTAATCGACTAAATTGATTGTGATGAAACTCGGTATGGAAATTGTTGGAGACCTAGATTAACACAAAATATTATTTTTCTCGATATTCCCACTGAATAGAGACTAACGCTGATGCAACTATGAATCTTCGTTATCAATTTCATTGAGAGGAATAATTTCCAACCTCCACTCAATAATAAAAGTGCGGGGTGGTGGTCCAACCATGGGGCCCATTAAGCGGGAGTCGAAAGGAATAATCCTCTATTTCATTAATTCTGTATTCACAATCCGCGTTGAACCACCGCACACTTGGGCCTCCAACTATAGGTCGTGGTTCAACTTTTTAAATAGTTGGACCACGGGACTGTTCAGAGTCCCGTTGGACATTCATGACACGGAGTCTGAGGATTTAAATTATTTCGTTAAATAACAGAATACTGTTTGTCGAGAAAATATTATTTACACAAAATACGCAATAATAAATGAAAAACCACATTAAACTTAACACAAAAACATAATAAAATAACAAAAGATATTACTAACTAAAACGTTTAAAATAATTAAAAATGCATTTGCTGCATAAGCTGCATCTGCATAAGCTATTGCATAGCTTTTATCGCGGGCTTTGAGCGCAGCGCCCGAATCAAGAATAAAACCTAACACCCCCGACTCTACCCACCATGTAGCTCGGCCGAGCGTTCGCTTAAGTGTATGTGTATGGTACGAAGCTCGCACGATGCAATAGCTTTACCGCGGCAGTCCCGGGTGCCACACATTTTTTTTTAAATAAAGGAACAACACTGACCGTACTGTCGTATAAAGCCACATCAGCAACATCACGACAGGGCGCTGGCGGCGGCGTAGCATGGTCATACGACGCTTTGGCCATTTTCGTCTTTTCATTTATTTTGTTAAATAAGTTAATAATATCTTGAACTAAATATATATCTACTTGAATTCGATTACTGAGAAAAAACCTACTAAGTACTAAACTCTGGCAATATACACAAGTCTTGCGAAGCTATGATTTGACATGAAAGTTGTCAGTGAAAGCGATTTTCCCTATGGCTGAAAGTTTTACTTTCATCACGCTCGTTGGGCACCTTCGGAGTATGAATAATGAAGAGTACCTTTTGTTTTTTGAAGATACCTAGTCCAAAAAAGATGGTTTTGCTTTGTCGTTGCAATAGGTTCCGACAAAGCAAACCATCAACATCAAAATGGCTTGCGTATGACTCTACATCTGAGCTCACGACTCGTGATGGTACCTATACCTCGGTTACGATAAGCATCATGCTTTTTATCAGCCTGTTGTGTCACTAAATAATGCTAAATAGTGATGTCTATATCACGACAGACATTGTCAACAATTTCTTACTTCGAATACTTACTTAAGTACATTTAACGATCTCTTACTTCGAAACCACTAATATTTCGAAAAAGTAGTCTTACAATAAAATGTTTCCCTTAAAACCACCTTTCATTTAATATTTATGACTTGTTTCATGAGGAGGGCAACATATTCTGTTTATAGCCAAGCATCTGCATTGCATAAGGAAAGACCTTAGTCACCGATATCTACTAATTAACAGAAATTACCTATAACCCCTAAAATAGAAACAATTTTTAAAAGTCAGGATACACTAAATTATTTCTGTTGAAATAAACTATTATTTGATATAATATGACTCATTACTATACGATGGCTACATCTGATTCTATTCTGGTGTTAATACTCCCTAGTGGTGTACGGAGAAAGTTCGCAAGTGTACCGATCACCTACCATTATTGACCTATAACTCTGAATCCACAACTATTTTGAAAAAGGGGTCTTAAAATAAAATGTTTTTCTTGAAACCACCTTTCATTTGATATATGACTTGTTTCATGAGGAGGGCAACATATTCTGTTTATAGCCAAGCATCTGCATTGCACAAGGAAATACCTTAGTCACCGATATCTACTAATTAACAGAAATGACCAATAACCCCTAAAATAGAAATAATTTTTAAAAGTCATGATACACTAAATTATATCTCTTGAAATAAACTATTATTTGATATAATATGACTAATTACTATACGATGGCTACATCTGATTCTATTCTGGTGTTAATACTCCCTAGTGGTGTACGGAGAAAGTTCGCAAGTGTACCGACCACCTACCATTATTAACCTAAAACTTCGAATCCACAACTATTTTGAAAAAGTGGTCATAAAATAAAATGTTTTTTTTGAAACCACCTTGCATTTGCTATATGCCTCGTTTTATGAGGAGTGCAACATCTGGTTCTAACCAAGCGTTTGTATTGCACAAGGGAAAACCTCAATCACCTATACCTACTACTACTTAGCCCCTCGTCTGTCGACCGACCTTTTAAAGGTCGATTTTAAATATGGCGCATCTGTCGCGCCACCTTCTAAAGGTCGATCGTTTACCGCGTATTTCAACGTCGAAGTGAAGCGTGTACACTATATCTAGCCTGTTCGAACGTATACAATGTGAAAGAGAAAACTCAGGATGTTGTTTAAAGTCTCTAAAACTATCAATAAAACACCCGGGAACGTTATTTTTTCGTTTTTATTGAGAGTCTATGGGCAAATGTCAGTTGTCAACCGGCAGTTGTATTTTTTTGTTGTTATTTACAAGTTTTTTTCCAAAAAAATACATTAAGTGGTAGATAATCTCGTTATTAACATCATTAACATACATATCTTGATAAATAGTAATCATTTAACTAGGGAAAAATTGATTAGTTTTGCGTAAATATTCCAATTAGATTCTTGACGTTTCGACCTTAAAAAGGTCGTTCGACAGACATGGACGACCGACTGGCAGTGTTTTGTTTTTGTTCAATACTTGTAAACAAAGCACGTGTCGAATGTAAAGGCAGTTGGTCACCCTTATCAGTCATGGTAGCAGTCTGTGGACGTGGAGGTCACGGGCTAGGAGAACAGATACACTGGTAGCAAGTCTAAATCACATTTAATTCGATCACATATAAGGATAACACGACACAAACTATAAAAAACCTAAAAGTAGACAAAAAGGAGTCTTTCGACTAATAGACGGAACGCTCCGCTGAGCACGTGTATGCGCTACCTCGCTCTCAAACGGACTGAGCTCGCACCGTGCGCCCAAGCGCTCACATCAACTCCGCACACACCCACTCAGCGTTGCGTAAGGGGGAGAAGAGACTCCGCCCCCTCGTCTATAGTCAACTTAACAACTAACTACCACTAATAATCGAGAAAACTGATTCAGCCGACCGTTAATTTTCAAATTAAAACGTCAATAATCAACCGACCGCCGTCACGGCCAACCTGACATGTCGACCGTCCACGGGCGACTACTCGTCATTGGCCAAATCACTTGAAGTTAGTGGATCTAGAACAAAGAAATGATTATTTTGGTTGAGTCCGCTCGTTCATCCTGACTCAACCCAGGAACCCTTATTTAGAAGTAAGTAGGACTAATTTCCCTGTGGACCGGACATCAGCGTCCCTTCGACCACACACATCACCCTGTGGACCGGACATCAGCGTCCCTTCGACCACACATCACCAGTGGACCGGACATCAGCGTCCCTTCGACCACACATCACCCTGTGGACCGGACATCAGCGTCCCTTCGACCACACATCACCCTGTGGACCGGACATCAGCGTCCCTTCGACCACATTTCACCCTGTGGACCGGACATCAGCGTCCCTTCGACCACACCACTCTAATGGACCGGACATACACGTCCTTCCGACCGAAATCTATCTACAAATTATAATAGTCAACTTCACGTAAAACGTACCTGGAGATCGATGATGATCACCACTCGATACACTTAAAGTGCCTGAGCTTGCACTTATGGTATCGCTACAAGCAGACAAAGTATCATCATCATCATCGTTTGGGAACGGACCTATTATCTGATCATCGTTTTGACATACCGCCGTCATTGGCTCATCATCACTATTCAAAATTAGATCAGAAACTTCTGCAAAGCCCTCGTAGCCCCTTGGTACTGCGCGCAGATTCTCATGGGAATATTTGTACAACCTATTAGATTCCCCTATACTCTTTAGTTCATAACGATCGTTTTCCAGTAGCTTAGTTATTAGAAAAGGCCCTTTGAATTTTCTGTCTAGTTTAGTTTGATTGCGTTCACTACACTTAATAAACACAAAGTCACCTACAGAATATGGGTGAACCTTAGCTTTACCCCTATTGAAACGTTGGCTGTCAGACACGGCATTTTTCCTAATATTTGCTGATGCTGCATCTCGAATATTATCGACATCCAACCTGCTTCCTGAATCAGACTCTGTCCTTATGCGAGATTCTCCCAATGAAAGACTTTTAATGCCAAACATTAATTCTGTAGGGGAATAGCCAGTTACTCTGGACTTTGTGCTATTCAAGGCAAGTTGGATATCATCTAGTTCGTCACGCCATACTTTATTCTGATCATTTTCAACTATTGTCAAAAGGCTTTTTAAAGTACGCATGACTCGCTCAACCTGCCCGTTAGCCCTACTAGAACCTGTTGCGATTAAGTGAAGTTCGATATTATGTTCACTACAGAACTGTCTAAACTCAGAACTTATGTAGCATCTACCCTGGTCTGATATAATACGTTTAGGAGCACCGAAGAGAGATACCGCTTTCCTAATTGCATTTACGGCGCTTCTGGCATCTATGGACATTGTATATTCTAATAAAACGAATTTGGTAAATGCATCGATTATAACGGATGCGTACTCTTTTCTATCGCTTTTGCCACTAAGCTTGCCTGTGAAATCAATGTGAATGGTATGCCAAGGACAACTGACTTTAGGTATGGGATGTAGCCTAATTTGTTGGGCTCCGGACGGACCTTTTGAAGCCTGACACACTATGCACGAGTCGAGGAATTTGCGTACATATCTGGACATTTGAGGAAACCAATATTGATCATAGAGTTTGTCTAGAGTTTTCTCATAACCCAAGTGCTTTATCTCGGTATGTACATGGTTAATTAAGGACCATACAAGAGATCTAGGTACCACCGGCAACCAAGAACTACACTTATTGCGATGAATGTTTCTATAAAGAAGACCATTTCGGACATCGTATGTGTGTGCGACGGTCTCTGGAAGCTCACTAGAGTTATGCTTTTGAATTAGGTCCAGGATCTCGGGATCTCGTTTCTGTTCAACAGATAACCAGGAAGAATGTAACTCAACCACATTTACTACTCTAGGAAACCTCTTAGGGGGATTTTCAGAGAAAGGTTTTGATGTTTCATCGTCTGGCAATGGGTTCCTAGATAAGAAATCTGCATGTTCCATGCTTCTTCCTTCACGATACATAATGTCGAAATCATAGGCTTGGAGAATCGCCCACCAGCGATGAACACGTGGGGTGAGGTTAGTTTTGGACTTGGAAGCCTTCAAAGAATTGCAATCAGTAACGACGAGAAAGTGCTTGCCATAGAGATAATTTCGAAAGTGTTCCACTGCGCGCACAACCGCTAGGGTCTCAAGTTCATAAGAATGATACCTTGATTCCGTATCGGTTGTGCGGCGGCTGAAATAAGCTACTACATGTGGAATATTATTCTGCTTTTGAATCAAGACAGCGCCATAGCCTTCAGAGCTGGCATCTGTATGAACTTCAATAGGAAGATCTGGATTGTAAATAACTAAAACTGGTTCTGTAGTAAGAATTCTGACTATCTTACTATGGATATCCGCATGTATTCCCAACCATTTAATCGGCCCCTTCAATTTTGTCAAAGGATATAAGGGTCCAGCTAGTTTTGAGAAATTAGGGATAAACTTACGAAAGTACGAAGCAAGACCAAGAAATTGACGAACTTGAGAGGCAGTTCTCGGAGCAGGTGCGTCCACTAATGCTTGGATTTTTCTAGAATTTGGACTGATCTTACCACATTTAATCGAATAGCCTAGATAGTTGATTTCTTTCTTCATGAATTTACACTTCTTAATGTTAAAAGAGAACCCTGCATCCGATAGCGCCTTCAAGACAGCGTCTAAACGACGTAAACCTTCAGATATATCTGAAGAATAGCAAAGAACATCATCCATATAGGCTAATGCGATATCCCGAACAGATTTTAGGGCAGAATTGATACATCTTTGAAAAACAAGTGGAGCATTACGTAGACCGAATGGAACTGTTAAAAATTCGTAATGTCCTTCGGGTGTAATGAAGGCAGTTCGCTCAACGGAATCTGGTGAAAGGCATATCTGATGGAAACCTGCTGCCATATCGACGCATGAAAAGAAATGAGCACCATTTAACCGATCTATTATTTCTTCTATTCGTGGAAGGGGGTAGTGTTCCGGTAGAGTATTAGCGTTTAGTTCCCTATAATCCACAACCATTCTATCTGTACCATCGGATTTCTTAACTAATAAAATAGGGCTCGCGAATGGTGACATGCTCTCCCGGATGACACCTGCATTCGTAAGCAGTTGAACTGTGTCCCTAACTGTTTGTTTTTCAACCTCTGAGAGTTGATAGGGGTGCCTTTGAACAGTTTTATTAGGATCCTTTAATTTAATTTGCATTGTACCTGTATTAACTCGCCGGGTTGGAAAACCATCGATAAAATACTCGCGATACTTATTTAATATCTCAAACAAAGCTTTTCTATCGCTACCTTCTAAATCGGTATCAATTTGGTCAAAAATTGTAGGAACTACCTCACACATAATGGATTCCTTTAGAATTGAAAATTTAATTGTGTCACTGCTTAATTCAACATGAATACCAAGTTCAAAAATATCACGACCTATTATGACTGGCTCTGATATAGCACTATCAGGGACCACATGAAAAAGTATGCGTAACGAAATACCCTGAATTTTAATTGGGCTTAGTAATTGAAAATTACATAGAACGTTTTCACAACCTACCCCCGTTAAATAAATAGTATCATGTTGCGCAGTACCAGGAAACTTTTTGGCTAGACTTAACTTTACTAACGAGCAGGCAGAACCACTATCAAATAAAAACGAAACGATCTCACCCGATGATGTAGACAAGTTGCTGCGTGCGCATCGGGGCTGCTGCTGGCACACGTGGACTTCCTTGGTTGCTCCATTCCCGCCGCTGCCGTTGGTCTTGTTGGGGCAAGTTGAAGCAAGATGTCCCGCCTTTCCACAAGCGTAGCACATCGGTGTCGGCTTATCGTATGGCTTGGTAGAATCTTCCCGTCGTCGATTACATTCAGCCTGTTTGTGACCAGAGTTTCCGCAGCGGTGACACACACCCTTGAAAACTCGATTGTCACTTCCCTTGAAACGTTTTACGTCATTGTCATACGTTTCCGAAAATTCTAAACGTCTCTTTAATGTAACCCCTGTTAAAACTCGACACAGTTGTGCTCTAGTCGTAACGGTTTGACAGTTAAGTTCACGTCTAATCAAAGGATCCTTGTAGCAGAGAACTGAGGTTACGAACCCGGTTGTGATTTCTTCAGGCATTTCGACGCGAGGTATGCGTTCAACAGCATTCCAGAGACGCATTGCTGCTTCGGCTGCACTTTCCTTGTTCGATATTTGGAAACGTAATATATTGTCGAAATAATCACGAGGTTGCATGGGTCTGGCAAGTTTTGCCATTAGTGTTTCCTTCACACGTGGCCAGGTCAAATTTGACACGTCTAATTGCATCAAACAACTCGCTGCACGCCCCTTCAGGGACTGTGTAAGTGCAACCAATAAATCAGCACCTTCTACCTTCTTACTGGTTACGATGACTTCCGTGATTTTACACCATCCTTCGATATCAGTGTCTGGCTCATCTGGATCGAATTTCACGAGCTGCGGTACACTGGATTGTCGTGGTTGATTAGCTGCAACCAGCTGGGTAAGCAAAGCCTCCATACCTCGCAGAAGATTGACGGATCCAGTCGAAGACTCATGGTCAGGACGTGTCTCCTCATTTCTTGGCCCTGAGCATCCCACTTCTGATAAAGGCAGTTGGTCACCCTTATCAGTCATGGTAGCAGTCTGTGGACGTGGAGGTCACGGGCTAGGAGAACAGATACACTGGTAGCAAGTCTAAATCACATTTAATTCGATCACATATAAGGATAACACGACACAAACTATAAAAAACCTAAAAGTAGACAAAAAGGAGTCTTTCGACTAATAGACGGAACGCTCCGCTGAGCACGTGTATGCGCTACCTCGCTCTCAAACGGACTGAGCTCGCACCGTGCGCCCAAGCGCTCACATCAACTCCGCACACACCCACTCAGCGTTGCGTAAGGGGGAGAAGAGACTCCGCCCCCTCGTCTATAGTCAACTTAACAACTAACTACCACTAATAATCGAGAAAACTGATTCAGCCGACCGTTAATTTTCAAATTAAAACGTCAATAATCAACCGACCGCCGTCAAATGTATACCAATTAGAACAACTTTGTTTACGAAATTGAAATGTAAACATAACATTTTTTTTTTGCTGTGTTTTTTGTTGTGTCATGGTGTCAAGTGTCGAGTCAAGTGGGGTTTTAGTGTTGATTAATTGCTTTTAGTGTGATGAAGTTGGTAAGTTGTTTTGTATTATTCTTGTGGGTTAGGGATATTACAAGTAGATAAAACATTTTGTTATGGAAATAATTCTTCCATTTTTAAATTACACGATCGTTGTACAACAAATTGGAGAAAGTTCGGAGAAAGTACTTTCCAATTAGAATTAACAATACATCACAAGATAAACTGCATTTATATGCCTTAATGTATTTATATGCCTAGGTAGTGTAATTCATACTCATTCTTTATTACCCAAGGTTTATGTAGCTCCCATTCATAACTTCGCTGTTATCGCTATTTTACTCACTCTCCTCGATGTGCCGGGCCATCCCGCGGGGTTCCCGCGGGATGGCCAAACAGATACCGGGAATTTGCAAAAAAATGGCTGACACACGAAACGGCCTATAACTCTAAAAATAAAAATATTTTTTGAAAGTCATGATACACTGAATTATTCCTCTTGAAATAAACTATTATTTGATGTATGACTCATTACTGTACGATGGCTACATCTGGTTCTATTCAGGCGTTAATACTCCCTAGCGGTGTACGGAGAAAACTCGCAAGTGAAACGACCCCCTACCATTAATGACCTATATCTCCGAACCCACAACTATTTTGAAAAATTGGTCTTAAAATAAAATGTTTTTCTTGAAATCACCTTTCATTTGATATATGCCTCGTTTCATGAGGAGACCAACATCTGATTCTAATCAAGCTTTTGCATTGCACAAGAGAAGACCTCAGACACCTATACCTACTACTTAGCATAAATGGCCTATAACTCTAAAAATAAAAATTATTTTAAAAATCATCATACATTAAATTATTTCTTTTGAAATAACCTATCATTTCATATATGACTCATTGCCATACGATGGCTACATTTGATTCTATTAAGGCGTTAATACTCCCTAGTGGTGTACGGAGAGTGAATCGACCACCTATCATTAATGACCTATAACTCCGATCTCACAACTAATTTGAAAAAGTGGTCCTACAATAAAATGTTCCTCTTGAAACCACCTTTCATTTGATATATGACTCGTTTCATGAGGCCTCCAGGCCCAAGCTCTGTACATTTGTTCCCATTCTCCTTTATCAAACAAAAATTATTAAAATTAAAACATTCCAATAATAGTAATATTAGAACTCTACTGAGGACTGCAATTATGCAGCCGACTGTACATAACACCCAAGGACCTTGCAATATTTATTTTATTATTATCTACTAGCTGCACTCTGCGGTTCACCTGCATAAGTCCCGATCTCGTGGGAATATCAAAATGAAAACTAGCCTATATAACCTTCCTTGATAAATGGACTATCCAACTCAAACAGAATTTTTCAATCTGAACCAGTAGTTAGCGCATTCAAACAAACAAACTCTTCAGCTTTATATTAATAGTATACATAGTATGATTTTATTTTTATCTATACAAATAATAAAGAGGAAAGATTCGTCTGTTTGTTTGCATCAAATAGGCTGCGAAACTACTGAACTGGTTCTGATGAAGCTTAACACGAGGATACCTTAATTCATTGGGAGTGACATAGCCTAATTTTTATCCCGATATTCCTATGGGATTGGGAGTTACGCGCGTGAAACCGCGGAGCGTTGCTAGTATATTATATTATTTTCTTAAATGCGATTATCTGACGCTTAAAATTATTTTACAGTAAGTATCAAGCAGACATGGGCAATGGGTCCAGGGTTTTCTCAGAGGACTTGAATATTAATCTTTTGTGACTTTAGGTCCCTCTCTCAAACTTCTTGGTATCATATTTTACGGGCCCAAAAGTTTTCCTTAACTCTCTCCATACAAACATAGTCGACTGTTTTCTTCCTGGATAATGACACTAGAGCAAATATTTTCGTTGCATATAACTTATAACTGCTCTATGTTTTTTTTTGAAATGTTAATTTTTATGGTAATTAAAAAATTACATAGTCATGGCAGTTATAGGTTTTATGGCACAAAAATATTTGTTCTAGTGTCATTATCCAGGGAGGAAACAGTCGACTACGTTTGTATGAAGAAAGGGCCGGTACTCTTTCACCTTAATTTTTGACCTAAGAATAAATCATTGGTGCATGGCCAGGTAGGATTCAAACCCACAACCTTCTGAATGAAACTCAAGTTATCTACCACTAGCTAGACCAACACCGTTTCCCCCTATGTATTATTATTTATATGCTCTATGTTAAATGTTCATATCCTCGCAGGTGGTCCTGTACTCAAGAAACGTAGACCGATCACATCAGAACACCGACGCGGGAACACCGACCCAACAGCTGCACTTCACAACGAGGGAAACACGTTCTCCTGCCGTCAATGCAATTTTAATACTACAAACAAGTATCGTTTGAATGCACATTTAAAGACACACTCTGACGTTAAACCGTTTTCATGCGATAAGTGTGATTATAAATGTTATTATAAGGGCAGTTTAAATAAGCATTTACTGACACATACTGGTGAAAAACCGTTTTTTTGCAATAACTGTGATTATAAATGTAGTCAGAAGGCCCATTTACAACGGCATATATTAATACATACTGGTGAAAAACCATATTTTTGCGATAAGTGTGATTATAAAAGTTGTCGAAAGGGTAGTTTAAAACAGCATTTATTGACACATACTGGTGAAAAACCGCTGTCGTGCGATAAGTGTGATTATAAATGTATTCCAAAAAGCGATTTAAAACGACATTTATTGACGCATACTGGTGAAAAGCTTTTTTCTTGCGATAGATGTGATTATAAATTTAGTCAAAAAAGCGATGTAAAACGTCATTTATTGACACATACTGGTGAGAAACCGTTTTCGTGCGATATGTGTGATTACAAATGTAGTCAGAAAAGCGATTTAAAACGGCATTCTTTAACACATACTGGTGTAAAGCCGTTTTCTTGCGATAAATGTGATAATAAATATACTGCTAAACGTCCGCTGGATAAACATATGATGAAGATTCATGCCCAGAACATCAACATTACGCGTCGAAAGAGACATAAAAGCGAAACTGCTATATAGCTAAACCTAATATAAATAGGTAACGATTAGACTCGCCCGACTGGCAGCCGTTCTTGGCCTTCACTTGGTCCTGTGGTCAGATACAATATTTATCAAATTCTCTAACATATAAACTTTTTAAACTCACACGATTTGTGTCTCATAGTCATTATTTTCCCGGGTCTTAATCTTCGTCGAGAAATACGCGATTACGACCCGGGAAAATAATTACTTCTCTAATATTTGGTTTTGAAACAAAGTTATGTATACCTACTAAAAGTTCTTGTTTTTTAAAACTCTTGGGTGGGCTTCCACTTTTGTTGTCGACTATGCGATCCAGTATGTTATGGCGTTTAAGCCGTTCAAATGCGCTTTAATTTAACAGTTCTACAGCCAATTGATTAAGATTACGTTCAAGGCTATTAACAAGCTTTTATTTAGCTTCACCTGTCTGTCATGGAATCTTGCAAAAAGAATTTGATCCACTTCCCGGTTACCGATTGAGCTGAAATTTTGTAAACATGTGTAAATCGCGTGACAATGCAGTAAACACGGATAATGACGGCTGGAACAGGAGAAGCTTGGTATCAGCCTTGAAATAGTGGAACTGGAATCCCAAAGAAAGACTAATTTTAAGGCCTACGTGCTCCGGATTCCAGCGACGCTAAAGGACATTGTTCTTCTTGTATGTCTTCTTGTATAATAATAGAATAGCAAAATGTTCATATGCCTATTAAGGTGAATCGTGGAGGTGTCAACTTTATTGTATTCTGTTAAGATCTTTGTATTTAACCCATGATTATGAAATAAATGAATTATGAATTATTATGAATCTTCTCGGTTGATTTTTGGCCGGCAATGTATAACGACGCTATAGGGAGGCGAGACCGAAGATTGAACTTTACATAATTTTTATTATAATATTATCTATATGTATGTCAGTCTGTAAGGTACCTATTTTATATGGGTCTGTACTTATTTATAAGGCTGTTACCTATAATAAATGATTATCTATAATATAAAAATGAATCGCAAAATGTGTTGGTAAGCGCATCACGCCTAAACGGCTGGACCGATTTCGCTAATTCTTTTTTTGTTGTATTTGTTATTGTTAGGAGAAGGTTCTTATGAAAGAAAAAAATTGGAAAGTTTTACGTGAGTGAAGCCGCGGGGCGCAGCAGCTAATAAAAGCTTGTTTAAAAAAAAATTAAAAGCTATTTTTTTAAGCGTGTTCTGCGATTTTAATTTCTTCCCGTATTGTGTTAACATTTAGGTGTTCATGGACTTATGATTTCTTAAAAACTAGGAACTCAATTGATAGTGACTTTAGATGATTAAACCAAAATTAGAATAAAAAATGAGATTAAAGGGATTGCCTGGTGGCCATTTTTTTTTTGTACCTGCTCCGACGGGGTAAAGCGGTGGGGAAGTCACACGGTTGAAATAATATACCTAACATTAAATATGAATTGGGTTAACTTTAATAATGCGCCTTAGCCGCCATATAACTTTATAAATCTCTCCCAACTAGGTGGTGTGTTCTTTTCTGTACAGGTAACTATATACGTTCTAGAGTTATGCACTTTTGTTAAAAATAATCAAAATACTTTTTTTCTAATAGATCTTTACGTCATGATAGCCTCAGAAATAAATATAAGCCCAACATTTGCATGCCTCAAGTTAACAATACTATGTATCATAGAAGCTCTTATATTACCGCAATAAAGATCTACAATGGTCTTTCAACTGACCTCAAAGTTGTTATTAAAAAAATGGCTCATTGAAAAAACCTTTTATAGTTTGTCTGAGTTTTATGAAGAAACAAAGATATATTTTTTAAATTGCTTACCTACATATAGTATTATGAAAATATTCATTTTGTGTTTAAGTTTATTATATTGCATGCCTGTAATGGGTAAGTTATTGTTACTTAATTAAGCCTATTTTAAGATCCTTATGTACATAACTTTGCAATAAATGTCTTCATTTCTTACTCTGAGAATCTGAGTCTTGAACTGAAGAAACTCGCAGTGAGTATTTTATTATTCTTACAAGCAGCGGCAGAGTGGCTTTGTATTAGAAAAGTCTATGTTCAACACTGATTTTTACTTTTACTGCTCTGCACTTGCACGGAACTAAATGATAAAATTCGACCAGAATTATTATACAATAAAACTTCAGCAAATGATGCCGGTTCGTTCCCGCTAAAACCTCATGTATCTTTTTACAGTCTGGCTACTGGGACAGAACTGACAGATCTAGTGATGTCAATTTTACAGAACGTCTCTATAAAATTATTAATATAACTTGTTGTAATTTGCAAACATTTTCGTCCATCGTATTTGAAACTGTAAAGCTCGAAGTACTCCATAATATCATTTAATTTTATAATATACATACATCGCCATCTGAAGTTGAGTAGCTTTCAGTGAAAAAGCTACAAAACGATTAATCGACTACATTCATTCGTTGATTAATTCTTTGTTGTCTGTGGGTGGCTGGAATGGTTGGTGAAGTGACACTGACTTGGACACTGACAAGTGAGTGAAATTATGTTTGGTATTGTTGGTTGTAGTGTTTTTATTTCCAATTTGTTTCCAATACACTATTTATTCTGATTAGTTTAAGTTTTTTTCACAATTCTCGACGAAGTGTTTGTATAGACGGCATCCAATCGCCTAGCGTGTGTACGCACGGAACTTGTAAACATTGCATCGGCAAACCTAACCTATGTGGTGAAGCCTAGGAACAAAACCTCCATTTGGGATGGTAGGCTAACTATCAATTATTAATTTTTCCGAGAGACAGTAAGTGACCAATACCACCTAATACACAACGCAAGTGACACCACAAAGTGTACCTATCACCTATAAAGGTTCTGCTTTCAGTTGAAGCTTACGTAGTGCCCTTCTGTTCTCCTTCACTCGAAGCATCATGGAGTTCTCCAATCTCACACGTCTGGAGTCTGGTATCCAGGAGCCAAGAGTCAAACAGGAGAGAGACACGGCAGGTAACACACATCCATACTTAGTGCTCATAAAATGATAGAGATAGATAAACAATATGATAGGAACAAATACTCAGTGCATATATTGCTGTTTTCCAGAAAATGAGGATAGTGTAATGATTCATCATCATAAAAAGGGTACCTCTAAAGATGAAGGCAATATCCTGAAGGTGGAAATCAAGTGTGAAGTAACAAGTGATGATGACAACGACAACACACAGATGTCAGACATTAAAAGCCACAATACACAAGTGTTGTCTAATTCTGAATGTATCAATGTATACGATAATATGATAGATATTGTTAAATATGACATTTCGGAGACGTTACACAATGTCGGAGATGAAAGCGCTCCTGGTGCATCGAATGTTGCAAGGAGTCAAGCTTCATCAAATGAAGATATTCTATTGACGAGACTCCGACCCAGTATGAGAACCAAGCTGAGTGAAGACATGGAAAGTAAGTTCTTTAGCTGTGCCCTGCAGTGTTACCCACATTAGATGGTTTTTGTTGATAGTCTATACTATGGTTTTGACATTTGGATAGAGCTATCCAAAGGTCAAAACGAGTTGCTAATCAATTCAGACAGCCAGGCGATGTTTTTAGGCATCCAGATAGACCCAGAATGTTTTTCTGACACGGAAACGGATGCAGTAGGTTAGGTTAGTTATTATGACCAAATATATAGGAGCTAAGCGAGTGCTAAGATTTTTTGTCAGACCCAGAATGATAGAGCAGGTTAGGTTAGATATCATGACCACTGCTGCGAGAGATACTGCCATCTTGCAAACAAACATGCTGTTAGACATCAGCGAGCAGAGAACCCCCCACCTAGTGGTTCACATATGTGTTAACTGTGGCGACGTCACTGTCTCTCTCTGACGACAAAAACGTACTTGCTTTCCACTGTCATACATACTGACAGATGAAAGCAAATTTCGTGAAACTTGACGTTGTGGCATCAATGTTAATATTTTCACAGGTGGTCCTGCACTTAAAAAACGTAGACCGATCACATCGGAACACCGACGCGGGAACACCGACCCAGCAGATGTACTTCACAACGAAGTAGACACGTTCTGGTTCTTCTGCCGCCAATGCAATTATAATACTACAAATGAATATAGTTTGAAGACACATTTAATGACACACACTGGTGAAAAACCGTTTTCGTGCAATAAGTGTGATTATAAATGTAGTGTAAAAGCCTATTTGAAACAGCATTTATTGAAACATACTGGTGAAAAACCGTTTTCTTGCGATAAGTGTGATTATAAATGTAGTCAAAAATCCAATTTAAAACAGCATTTATTGAAACACACTGGTGACAAACCGTTTTCGTGCGATAAGTGTGATTATAAATGTAGTGTAAAGGCCCATTTGAAACAACATTTAATGATACATACTGGTGAAAAACCGTTCTCGTGCAATAAGTGTGATCATAAATGTATTCAAAAGACTCAATTAAAACGACATTTATTGAAACACACTGGTGATAAACCATTTTCTTGCGACAAGTGTGATTATAAATGTAGATGTAAAAGCAGTTTAAAACGTCATTTATTGACACATACTGGTGAAAAACAGTTTTTTTGTAATTTGTGTGAGTATAAATGTAATTGCAAGGGCAGTTTAAACAAGCATCTATTGACACATACTGGTGAAAAACCTTTTTCGTGCGATAAGTGTGATTATAAATGTAGTCAAAAGGGATCTTTAAAACAGCATTTATTGACACATACTAGTGAAAAACCGTTTTCGTGCGATAAGTGTAATTATAAATGTATCCAAAAACGCGATTTAAAATCCCATTTACTGACACATAGTGATGAAAAACCGTTTTCATGCAATAAGTGTGATTATAAATGTAGTAGCAAATGTAATTTAAAACAGCATGAATTTACACATACTGGTGAAAAACCGTTTTCGTGCGATAAGTGTGATTACAAATGTAAAAGAAAAGGTACTTTAAAAGATCATATTTTGACACATACTGGTGAAAAACCGTATTATTGCGATAAGTGTGATTACAAATGTACTCGAAAAAGAAGCTTAAAACGACATGTTTTGAAACATACTGGTGAAAATCCGTTATATTGCGATAAAACTGGTGCAATAATCAAAATCGAAATTATTGACATTGAAACGTCTTAAAAACTAAGTGTGGGTACCTTCGGAACGCGCCCACCAATTAGAAGGCACAGGAAACTCATGGGATTTGTTTTATGATCATGCTCAGTAAGGTCAAGCTACAATTATTAGCAATTAAATTTATATCCATGGGTTCTCATAATTAAGGTAAGATGTGTCGTAGTACGCTTTACCGCACAATTTATGTTTTATAGAAATCTTGAACCTGTTAATGGACGACCCAGTTGGCACAATGGTCACCATGACGGATTGCCAAATACTGGGTTGCGGGTTCGATTCCCGCCTCAGACAAGTATTTATGCTTAGATATTTGCCTGTGGTCTGGTTGTTTCTATGTATTAGAAGTATTTATTTACAAAAGAAAAGTATTATAAGTAGTATATCCGTTGTCTAGCACCCATAACACAAGTCTAGTTACTTAGCTTGGGGTTAGATGGCGATGTGTGGAATGTCCTGTAATATTTATTATTATTATGTCCTATACATCTTTATGTAACATATTCTTTATCACAGTTGCTCATAAAGTGGATCTTTTAAACAGCTTTTGTGCTCATAATCCAACGTGTTTGATATCTTATTATTTTGTGGTAACAAAATAATTTGGTTTTCAAGGGGCCCGAGATAGGCCAACATACAATTGGCCATGGGTAAAACATTATTTTCTTAAATCTACCTTTACTAAATGAAACATTTGACCCTGAGATTTGTTGATTGTTAGAGCAAAATATGTTTTTACTGGAAATTTAAGCATTGTTGCAAGCAAATTTAAGCAAGTCTGTTGGTATCATGGGTATTCTAGGTATGTGAGCTAGTTGACCAGCTGCTAGGCCGGTGATTATGGTCAGCCACAAAGTCAAAATCGAGAAGAGCGGTGTTGGCTTAATGGTAGATACCTCGACTTTCATTCTGAAGATCGTGGGTTCGAATCCCGGCTGGCCGTGCACCAATGTATTTTTCTTAAGAAAAATTTATGTGCGCTAATTGACATTGCTCTTACGGTGAAGGAAAACATCGTGATGAAACCCGCGGCTTAGTTGGCTCCAGAAGTATTGACAAGTTCTCTCCTCTGGACATGGTCGACTAGGCTGAGAGGGTAGTAGGTGCCGGGCAAGCCTACTCCATCCTCACGCAAAAAGGACCCAATTAAAAAGGGTCTAATCGCGGAAAACAGTCCGTTCAAGTACAAGTCAAAATCGAAATTTTTTATTTCTTTGGATTCCCAATACATTTGTACAAAGATCACATAGGAACGTCTTAAAAAACACAAACAAACATTTTTGCAGAGGTTTTTTTTTAATAGTTTTTACTTGTTTTAGGCTTTTTACGTTCATACTATTTTTATTATTTTGTGTCGGGGGTTTTTTAAATTTTTAATTTAATTTTTTATTTCATCCTTTTTGTAGGGAGGGACTTTTTAATTAGCTATTTATATTGTGCAAATCATGCCCTTTCATTTGATACCCCACTCGGGCATATACATATACTTACATTCGGTTTTTAATCCTGACTTTTATCTCTCATAACTTTCAAACGGCTGAACCGATTTCGATCAAACATAGAACACTCTCGACTAATTCACGTTTCAAACAAAAAAAACTAAATTTAAATCGGTCCATCCGTTCGGGAGCTACGATGCCACAGACACACAACCACACACACACAGACACACAACCACACACACACAGACACACAACCACACACACACACACAGTCACGTCAAACTTATAACACCCCGTCGTTATGGTCGGGGGTTAAAAAGACAAATCAAACACAAAAGAAAGTAGTTTAAAAAATGTAAAACAGGGTAGAATAGTTCTAAAAAGAACTTTTATTTAGAAAACCAAAATAGAGGTAAAACGAAGAAAGAACTTAAAAGGAAAACGATCATGGCTAAGTAGTCTTTCTTTACTTATTGCTAGGTAAATATAGTTTGTTTAATTTTCTTTAAGCTATAGCATAGCTTTTATCTAGGGATTTGAGCACGGCGACTGAATCAAGAAATTCCGTAACGACAATAACCTAACACCCCCCACTCCGCCTACCATGTAGCTCGGCCGACCGTTCGCTTAACGTGTATGTATATGGTACGACTGTACGAAGCTCGCACGATGCAATAGCTTTACCGCGGCAGTCTCCGGGTGCCACACTTTTTAAGCTATTGCCATGCTATTGCATAGCTTTTATCGCGGGCTTTGAGCGCGGCGACCGAATCAAGAAATTCCGTAACGAAAATAAAACCTAACACCCCCCACTCCGCCTACCATGTCGCGGTAAAGCTATTGCATCGTACGAAGCTCGCACGATGCAATAGCTTTACCGCGGCAGTCCCCGAGTGCCCACTTTTTTTTTCGACTATTTATTTACCAAATAAGATTATATTTCATATTATTTATTTTAAAATGTGTGTATTATTCTGATTGACATGATTAACTTCTGTAATTTGATATGTTTGTATTGACTAGCGGACTTTTTCTTGTGTGAGTCACAGCATTTTTACCAAGAAAGCATTCTTTGTCATCATCACTATTAATCAAGTTATTATTTGCATAAGGTACTGTTGTATTACTCTCTCTCGAGTTGATGTGTGCGTAGCGCGCAGACTTATTACAAATATTGTGAGATTAATAAATCTTATTACTGATGTTCAGGTGTTTTACTTCTGAGCTGTGTCGTCTTCAATCCGTAGGTGCCCGCTTATCCATTTACTACGGGGCACCCTTTATATTAATATACTAGCAGCGCTCCGCGGTTTCACCCGCGTAACTCCCGATCCCGTGGGAATATCGGGATAAAAAATAGCCTATAGCCTTCCTCGATAAATGAACTATCGAACACAAAAATAATTTTTCAATTCGAACCAGTAGTTCCTGAGATTAGCGCGCTCAAACAAACAAACTCTTCAGCTTTATAATATAAGTATAGATAAGACTATTATAGCTGCGCCCCGCGGTTTCACCCGCGTAAGTCCCGATCCGGTGGGAATATCAGGATAAAAAGTAGCCTATATCCAGGCCTCTAGCTATCTACATACCGAATTTCATTGCAATTGGTTCAGTAGTTTTAGCGTGAAGGAGTAACAACACACATACACACACAAACTTTCACATTTATAATATTAGTAGGATAGGATACTCTTCAAAGATCTTATACTAACAATCATCAACAAATATATTTCGAAAAAGATTATTACAGGATTTTATGTTGATAAAAAACTCTATGGCCCTCTAACTCATTAATAGGTACCAACTCTTAACATCTTACACACGTGATAACTTTTAAACGAAATATCCGATTGAGATGAAACAAAAAGTATTTTACTTCTACATAAATACTCTTGATAACATAATGCTTAATTTTTGATAAAGATTTAATATTACGATACATATTTAACGTAGTTTTTTTCTTCAGACGATTTAATAATTATTTTGAACACAAAATCGGTTATTATGATTAAACCATGATAGCTAGATATATGTTCTCGCGGACTTTTTTGTAGGTCTTAATGGGATCTACAAACCCGTAGTACATCATTTTGTTCTATTGTCAATAGTTTTTGCAGCGCACGCAAAAATAGGTTTTCGATTTTACACCTTGTGTTACAAGATAGCAATTTTTTACGGATCCCTAATATTTTTAATTTGAAAAAAAACAGCCTATACCCTTCCTCGATAAATGGACTACCCAACACCGAAGTAATCATTCAAATCGGACCAGTAGTTCCAGAGATTAGCGCGTTCAAACAAACAAACTCTTCAGCTTTATAATATTAGTATAGATTTTCATGTTGTTGGTGTTATTTGTCAAACTCCACCAAAAAGGCTGAACCGATTTGTATGATTTTTTTTGTGGGGATTTTTTTTTCTATTAATTATGGCTTCGCACAGCTTGTGCATTTAGCCAGTGTCAAGTTATATTTTGCATCAAATTATGACCCGATTTTTCATAAATCGGGCCTAAAGTGTTTCAAAACAGTCAAAGTCGTCATAGTCCGTCAAGTCAGGGGCTATAGTAAAGCGGTGGCAAGTTTACCATAACCTTTTTAGGTGATTTTTACTTTCACTACACTTTTTTCATAAATCGGGCCTAAAGTGTTTCAAAACAGTCAAAGTCGTCATAGTCCGTCAAGTCAGGGGCTATAGTAAAGCGGTGGCAAGTTTACCATAATAGGTGATTTTTACTTTCACTACACTTGTGCACTTTCACAGAACTAAATTGAATAATATTCCACCAGAATTATACAATTCGACTCGGGTTACAACTAAGTTTCATGAAAATAAAACTGCAGCACGACATGTTGTTAACTCGCCAAAAACCCCTGTGGGGATTCGTTAGGTCTGAGAATCGAAACACTATTTTTTTTTTTGTATATACTTTCTTTTTCTTTGTTTATGGCAGATTACGCTTGCCGGAACAGCTAGTATGGTATACTATGGTATAAGATGTCGCATAAAGATATGATTCAACATAATTCCAGGGCAGTAAATAAAATCGTCAAATTGATCGACATCGTCGTAAATTGTGTAATAGTACATTACGATATAAGTGTGGTAAATTGATCTTTGCATAGAGGCGGTTTATGACGCGCGAGCGGCAGCGAGCGTGTTATAGAAGCCAAGATGCAAATATCAATTCCACACGTATATCGTACGACGTTTTTTATCACAGTTGCGAATAAAAGAAAAGACTTGAAAAGAAAACAAAATATTTGTGATAACTCTATGTTTACATTTTTTTAAGGCAATATTTTTTTGTTAATTATGCTCCGGAAAGGCCAGGCTAAAGACTTTTAACCTATACATCCTCGTGTGACATACATTATTTTTTAGGGTTTTTCTATTTGTTTTTGCGTCGGGGGTTAAGAACAAAATACAATGGTACGGAAAAACAATATATTTAAGTAAAGAAAAAACAAAAAATAAACAACTCAATTTTTAATCGTTTTCTAAGTCATTATCACGTAAAATTTTCGTTCGTAAACCGACTTTAGAGACAACCATTTTTGCTAGCTAAAAAACTCTTTGGTACCTACCATTTCGGGATAACTTTAAATCTAAAACGCACGCGTGCATAATATGTTGGATTATGAGCCTAAAAGCCGTTGAATAAGATCCACTTTATGAGCAACTGTGATAAAAAATAATTAATCTAATGTCAAGAATATATAATAATTTTAAAATCGTTGAATAATAGAAGAATATAAAATATAAATTGTCAAATTCAATTTACGCTGCGATCAGCGAAGAGAAATGCTACCTGGGTACCTGGTACGAACGTGGAATTTGTGGATCGGCGTCCATACAGCGCCATCTGAAGTTGAGTAGCTTGCATCGAGAAAGCTACAAACCGAATAATCGACTAAATTCATTATTGTTGTTTATCGTCTGTGGTTGGTTGACATGTTAATTTAGTTTTTTTCACAATTCTGGGCGAAGTTTTTGCATAGACGGCATACAATTACCGAGCGTGTGTACGCACGGAACTGTTTTCTATGTTTGTGTTGATTTATTGGAGCGTTTTTTGGTCAAATTATCTAACCTATCTGTGTCGGTTCATTGACAAAAAGGGATTCCGGATGGGTCTATGTGCTTTCAGTTGAAGCTTACGTAGTGCCCTCTGTTCTCCTTCACGCGAAGCATTATGGAGTTTTCTAATTTCACATGTCTGGAGTCTAGTATCCAGGAGCCAAGAGTGAAACTGGAGAGAGATACGGCAGGTAACATACATCCATACTTAGTGCTCATAAAATGATAGAGATAGATAAACAATATGATAGGAACAAATGCTCAGTGCATATATTGCTATTTTCCAGAAAATGAGAATAGTGAAATGATTCATCATCACAACAAGGGTATCTCTAAAGATGAAGGCAATATCCTGAAGGTGGAAATCAAGTGTGAAGTAACAAGTGATGATGACAACGACAACACACAGATGTCAGACAACATTGAAAGCTACAATACACAAATGGTGATTAAATCTGAATGTATCAATGTTTACGATGATATGATAGATATTGAAATAGACACACAGCTGTCATATAATGATGTTAAATTTGACATTTCGAATAAGTTGGAAGATGTCAGAGATAAAAGCGTTCCTGGTGCATCGAATGTTGCAAGGAGTCACACTTCATCAGATGAAGATATTCCATTGAGACTTAGACCTAGAAATAGTGAAACAATGCCTAGGTAAGTTATCCACATTCATATTATAAAGAGGAAACACTTTTAAGCGATTGCATAGCTTTTATCGCGGGCTTTGAGCGCTGCGACTAAATCAAGATATTCCATTACGAAAATAAAACCTAACACCCCCCACTTCGCCTACCATGTAGCTCGGCCGAGCGTTCGGTTAACCTGTATGTATATGGTACGACTGTACGGTGCATATCTATCATATCTTTATAATGCCATACTCACTGCATGTGCGCCCTGTAAGTTTACATGTAGGTTTATATGTATAGGTACATAGGTGTGCCTATTTACAACAGTAAATAGCTGTTGCTGCTGCTGGAATACGCGTAAAATTTGTGTACAAAGTGTTGTAAATATGAATGAAAAAAGTGCATTTATTAATGAAAAAAACTGATGAAAAAATTGGTTGTCTGTAAAGTCGGTTTACTGACGATAGTTGAACGTGACAACGTCTGAAAATACTGATGGAATGGTAGCATTTTTCAAAAGAGCTACGCTCGATAATTATTTCGATTGAATAGAATTTCGGTTGATTTTACTCATCGTGAAATAGTTCTGTTAACTTATTGTTTTAATTTTGTCAATTATAGTATAACCTACGCTGCACTAGTGGACCGATGCTATTCATTTTAATGATGAAAGCACGAATATTCGACAATATATCACTGAATATATAATTAATATCGAAAGAATCATTACCTTTATCGCTGTAATTATCGTTGCTATAAACAATTGACACTTCACTGCACTTGATACTCGATCAAAACATGTAAATGTACTATAGTATAGCAGCTGTCCACGCAGACGCATCGCTCACTCAAGTAGGAGAGAGACGGATGTCGAACGCTGCCGAACGCAAAGGCCGATTGTGCTTATTTGTCGCTCGTTCCGCGCTCTCGCTTGCACTTCAAGCCTTACATGGAACGCCTCAGAGCGAGGTAACGCCACAGAGGTGTGTTTTTCGTGCGTGCAGCCGGCTCTACCGAATTATAAGACGTTGTCACGTCAAAATAGTGAAAGAAAATGAGTGAGTACTCTATATACATTTACATACATTTTATTATTATCACAAATGCAGTGTCTACGTCACAGAATCAATCATAGTAGGTTGGCAGAGCGCGGGGCTGGATGTCACTCCCGCCCCGCGCCCGCGCCGCTCCATGCGCGCCAGCGAGCGCTCCCGATTGGCGGTCAGATGATCGTGATTCGCGAAATGGCGCGCAACTCGCAAGTAGCTAGGTAGCATTGTCGGCCTGTATGGCACCGCTCAGCCCATACCAAGGAGATCGATGCAGCGCTCAATGAGACGTGCCGTATTATAACAGGGTGCCTCAAACCTACCCCACTCAGCATGCTCTACCCTCTTGCTGGTATAGCTCCACCTGGTGTCCGTCGTGAAGTGGCATGTGCAGTGGAAAAACGTAATCAGGAAACTGATCACCGGCACCCTCTGCATAACCACGAAACGCCACAGCGGCGCCTTAACAGCCGTAAGAGTTTTCTCCGGCTCACAACCCCTCTGGGCTGTACCCCTGCTGAGGCCAAAAAGCAACTGTGGGCTGCCAATTTTCCCCCTCCACCAGACTTCATTTCACCCACGGAATCCCTGCCTGCTGGCGGTGACCTGCAATGGCCAACCTGGAAGTCCCTAAATCGCCTGCGGACCCAGGTTGGCCGCTGTAAAGAGAACATGGCTAGGTGGGGTTTTTCCGGATCGGACACTCTGTGTGAGTGTGGGAGGGCCGCCCAATCGATGGCGCACTTGACGGCCTGCTCTCTCTGCCCTGTTAGCTGTTCTGCAGACGACCTCAACAGGGCAACAGATAATGCGATTGCCGTGGCTAAGTTTTGGGCGGGAGTGCTCTGATCAAGGTGTATTGCATTGGCCGCCGTTGACACGAAGAAGAAGAAGAAGATTGTCGGCCGGCCGTCTCGCGGTGCCCGCGCCCGCCCTGTGTCATGCTCGTCATCGTCGGAAGCTTTCCCGATCACGCCAGTGACCTGCTGCCAACGCCCGCGCTGCCCGCTCCGTAAATACGCTAGTCTGTCTGTTTCTGAACTAAAAATTGTTTCTGAGCTAAAACGAAAAAGAAATTGTGAACGTCAAAACAAGAACGATATTATCAGCGTCAGAAATATTTGAAGAAAAATAAAAAAAGAAAGAAAAGAACAAACAGTACCACAATCAAATGCTGAACGTAAAAGGAAATTTCGTCAACATAATGCAGAAAAATCTTACGTGAATATGTAATTTAATTTAATAATATTTAAAAACAAATTGTAAAATATGCCTCAATATTATTTAACCTTACGATTTCCTCATTTTTTTCACAGGAGAAGACAAAAATTGGACAGTAATGAAGAGAATGTCGTGCAATGTAGGGCTGTTAAAAGTGCATTTATTAATGAAGAAAGTGATGAAAAAGTTGTGAAAGAAAATGAGTGAGTACTCTATATACATACATATTATGACAAATGCAGTATCTACGTCTACGTCACAGAATCAATCATACTAGGTATGGCAGAGCGCGGGGCGGGATGTCACTCCCGCCCCGTGAATATCGTTGATCGTGTGTCGTAGATCGGATGTGTGTGTGCGTATACTTATGTTTGAAGTTGTTTAAATCATGGATGCCGAATTGTATTAGTTTACCAAGACCAAGACCCAAAGGTGTCTTATTGCTTACCTACCTTTAGGTACGTACCTAATACTTACGATACGTAATTAGCGCTGTGGGTCACTCAGTGTATGATTTGTTTGCCTACCTTCACTTCGTTTTGTAAAAAGTTCTCATAAGAATTGTATTGTTGTTCCATAATTTCTTCTATTGTTTAGTTTTGGTTTACGTTTACTACGTTAATTAAGTTGTTTGTGCACTGTTATGTAGTTGTGTATGAAGTGTACCTATCTACTTAATAATAATTCAAATTGATAATGATATATGTAAGTACTTCGAATAGTTTAGTTTCTCTGTCAAATGACTTGTAAATTCTTTAGAGAAATAAAGATTCTTAAACCGTATACTTATAAATCATTGAGCGATCAGCGCGGGGTGCACTGCGCTCGACCTGATTGGGTCGTTTACGATTACGAAAATTACCAGACAGTACTAGAAAGGCTAGACGGAAAAAATTAACCCCTTTTGTGTTGGATCCCCTTTTGTTTCCATTCTAATCCGCTTTTGTTTTAATTCTGACCCCTTTCTGTTTTCATTCTGATCCTCTTTGGTTTCCATTTTGATCCCCTTTTTGTTGTCAATAATCATAATTGCGTCAATATATCTATATAAATGTACATCGCGCGAAATTCGATGATCAAAGTTTTGATATTGTTCTTTTTGTTCAAATTTTTTGAATGAATATTTTTTTGGTGTGATTTACACTATTTATACCTAGCTGTTTATGTTTTATAGAGAAGAAAAACGTAAAGAGCTAAAAAGAAAAAAAGATCGTGAACGTCAACGGGCATATCGTCACCGTCAGAAAGAATTGAAGAAAAATGAAATAAAAAAAGAAAGAAAGAAAAAAAAACCACTTTCAAATGCTGAACGTCAAAGGAAATTTCGTCAACGTAATGCAGAAAAAATCTTACTTGAATATGTAATTTGATTTAATAATATTTAAAAAAAAATTATTACATGCCTCAATATTATTTAACTTCAAGATTTCCTCTTTTTTTCACAGGAGAAAACAAAAATTGAACAGTAATGACGAGAATGTCGTGCAATGTAGGGCTGTTGAAAATATAGAAAATGTACAAGAAAATCAATTTCACAGCCAACCACTTCAAATTTATGAACAGCGTAATGAATGCATTACTCCGGAAGTTATTCTACACAGGAACACAGGAATTCCTGGCGATGGTGATTGTCTATTCCACTCGCTCATAAGTGTTTTGCAACTTGAAATTAAGACTTGTGACTTGAGAAGTCAGTTACGCGATTCACCCTATTTAAACTCCTGCCACAATCCGTAAGAAGCATATAAAATTCTATCAAGCACAAATTATTACGGAGATTTGGATTGTTTGTATTTATTTTCAAAAATGTACAATCAAAATGTTTGTGTACATTATTGTTTTTACAACGTAACTACAAAGAATGAAGACACTATCTTTTATCATTTTCAAGCGAATGATACACAAAACTGGATTCATCTTCATCTTCATGAACAACATTTCACACCTCTTTATGAAGTATCAGATTTATTGGAGACAAAACAAGACGCCCGAAATGAAACCCATGTTGATGCCAATATTCAACTATTGCGTGACAATAATGATGAAGATTCTACCGAAGATAACCATAACAATCATGAAATTGAGATTGATAGAGAAGATCGAATTGATGAAAATATGATGGATTATATTGTTGATGGTACTATTCCAGTTTACACAAATTATCGTAAACACAGTACAAGTCATATTGATTTTTATAAAGACTACGAGTAATTCATTTGGTCATTCATGTATGATTTGCGACAGACTATGGTGGAAAAGAGACTTGAAAATGTCGACCAGTAAACATGAGAGTATTTTGAAAACAATACTGCAGGGAATCTTAATTATATAGTTTTTGACGTGACAACGTCTTATAATTCGATAGAGCCGGCTGCACGCACAAAAAAACATGCGGCGTTACCTCGCTCTGAGGCGTTCCATGTAAGGCTTGAAGTGAAAACGAGAGCGCGGAACGAGCGACAAAGAAGCACAATCGGCCTTTGCGTTCGGCAGCGTTCGACATCCGTCTCTCTCCTACTTGAGTGAGCGATGCGTCTGCGTGGACAGCTGCTATACTATAGTACATTTACATGTTTTGATCGAGTATCAAGTGCAGCGAAGTTTCAATTGTTTATAGCAACGATAATAACAGCGATAAAGGTAATGATTCTTTCGATATTAATTATATATTCAGTGATATATTGTCGAATATTCGTGCTTTCATCATAATGAATAGCATCGGTCCGCTAGTGCAGCGATTGTAGGTTATGCTATAATTGACAAAATTAAAACAATAAGTTAACAGAACTATTTCACGATGAGTAAAAAATCGATGGCTTTACTATTCAATCGAAATAATTATCGAGCGTAGCAATGATTTAAAAAAAATTAAAACATAAATATTAAATCTTCCACATATCACAACAACGTGTCTGAAATGATAGGTTGGACCAGCCATCCGTCAAAGGGAACTTTTTCTCCTATATCAAACACATTGAGGCGGGCTTTTTAAAAACTAGATTTATGAAAATTTTAATGTTTCCAAATTATAAATGTAAGATTTATAAACAATAATTTAAACATTGTTCATTCTTATAATGAATTATTTAAAATTATTACTTTTTTAAAACAAATTACAATTAAATTTGCAAAAATAATTAAGTAACTAATTGAAAAAATTTAATTAAGTAAGTATATTATTAAAATAATAAAATCAAAATTTAAATTTTAACAATTGAGTAGAAATTTAAACAATAAATTTTATTCAAGTATTTTGTTGTATTTTTATTTTTTAAATTTAAAATGATTTTCTGAATTAAGAATTTTATGATTTGTTTTTTTTTATTTGTTTCGAACGACGTTTTATTTTGCAGAACCGCTTACAATCCCACCATGGAAAAAAAGCCTGACGAACCAGAGGATGTCACGAATAAGCCACTACCTTCGATGAGTGAACCCACGGAGGTTCAAGATGCTGTAGCATCTACTTTAGCAACGCCATTCGCTCAGCCAATAATCACTGCTTCAAAATCGAAAGCCCAAAAACAACGTGAGTACAGACAGCGTATCACAGCATCTAGAACTCCTGCTCAGGCGGCTGCTGCGAGAAAATCGAAAAACGAAAGACAACGCAACAACAGATTACGCCAAGCTGCTAAATTGGCTATTACCAGTAATTCTCTTGAAACGACAACTAAATCTCCATCTCGTTCAGGGGAAGAGTCGAACAATGTCCAAACTAGAAGTCAACGAGTTTTTGCCGCTCCAAAAACAAGGGCACAAATACAACGTGAGTACAGACAGCGTATTGCTGCATCCAAATCTCCTGCACAGGCAGCAGCTGCAAGAGAAGCACGTAATGTAAGAGATCGAAACAACAGATCACGCCAAGCTGCTAACTTGGTTATTGCCAGTGGTTCTCTAGAAGACAACTACATCCTCATCTCGTTCAGGGCAAAGGATAAACACCGTCCATATTGATACTCAACGACAATTTACCGACCAACAACGTCAAACTTTAGCAACAGAACCAGCTGAAACTACTGTACAACCAAGTACTTCTTCAGATCAAATTGAAGTTCAAGCCCAATCTACTTGGAACACTAAATGGTCATCATCAATCATAAGATTCAAATCTACTTTTTTGGACAACGATTTTGGCTACGCTTGCTCGGTCTGTGACAGACTTTGGTTTAGAAACGACCTTAAACACATCACTGCAGCACAGCTGAAGGTAATTTCGGATTGGTTTATCAAAGAAAATCGACAACTGAGCAGCGAAGAATATGAACTGGTTTGCAACACTTGCAAAAAGTCACTAAACAAACAATCAATTGACTATAATTGATCATTTACAACTTCAATTCAAGAACCATTTCAATTTTTAAGATATTTTAAAGCTTTTATCGTGAGCTTTGAGCGCGGCGACCGAATTAAGAAATTCAGTTGCAGCAGAAAGCAGCTGTTTGTGAGAAAGTATACATATTATAGGTAACTATAATGCCAAACTCACCGCATGTATGTATACATAGGTGTACCTATGTACAACAGTGAATAGCTGTACGCGTAAACAAAGTGCATTTATTAATGAAGAAAGTGATGAAAAAATAGTGAAAGTAAATGAGCGAGAACTCTATATACTACCACGACACAGTGGCCACCAGAGGAGGAAACCTATCCTGCTGCGAGTACGTACGACGACGCAGCCCGCGCGCGCGGCGGGCGCTTTACTGTAACCCGGTGGTATTCTGACCGATGGATCGGACGTGGCGTATGGCGGCGCAGGCGCGGTGCGGCCTCAGGGAACATGCGAATAGTGTAAGTACCTATACATATAAATTGCTTTGTCCTGAACTACTGACTGACTGACGAATCAACGCACAGCCTAAACCGCTGATCGTAGAGACCTGAAACTTAGAGGGTGTGTTTTTAGTGTGACGTAGACATCGGATAAGAAAGGATTTTCCGAAATTCTACCCCTAAGGGGGTGAAAAAGGGGGCAAAATTTGTATGGGACAACGTGATTCCTCGGTTCATTTCCGACTTCTACGCGGACGAAGTCACGGGCAAAAGCTAGTATACCTATATAGCTATATGTGTCAATACTTTAGTAGGCATTTTGCATGTTGGCATTTTGGGGAACTGAAAAATTCACCGCATTCGCATATTCTCTCTGCTTATGAATTTTGAATGCAAAGTAAAATGTCGCAATCTGTTTCAGCGAAAAAATGGTAGAAAATACAGATGATTCTTAACGAAGATCGAAAAAGAAAAATACAGATAAATGACTTATCTGATGATGAAAAAAAAGATGAAGAAAGAAAACGAAAAAGGAGAGAAAGGAATAAGTGGTAGGTATAGAGAAAATAAAAAGCATAAGCTCGCAATACCTGTTAATGAAGAAAAAAGAGAAGCGGAAAAACATAAAAACAGAGCTAAGACTAGGCGATATAGAGAAAAGAAAAAGAATAGTGGGATTCCGGGGGCTACTGTGTCTATCACTTCTGATACTTTCAGACAAAAAAACGCTGAAAAATGTAAACGTTACAGAGATAAGAAAAGAATGTCACAGCTTCAAACAAAAAATATACGCACACATAATATTATATTCACAGAATGATTTATACGATGCTCAAATCGCACGTCCAGAGAAAAAACAAAATCCTGATCGTCAAAAAGAAATTCACAAAGTCGCAAACAAGAATGGGCCGAATTAAAATTGAGAGATTTACAAACGTAATTTAATTTTATATTTACAAATCAAAATTATAACACGATTGTTCTCGTGGATATATGTTACAATATTTCCTACGCTGATCGGGTAAAATCTATAAAGCTGTGATAAGACCTGTCATGATGTATGGATCGGAATGCTGGGCCGTGAAGAAGAAGGATGAGAGAAGATTGCATGCAGCGGAGATGAGAATGCTAAGATGGATGTGTGGAGTAACGAGGATGGATAAAATAAGAAATGAGTATATCAGAGGAAGCCTGAAAGTAGCACCTGTTACTGAAAAAGTAAAAGGGAACCGTTTGAGTTGGTATGGACATGTGATGAGAAGAGAAGAGACGCATGTAACTAGAAGAGTGATGAGTATGAATGTAGAGGGATGGAGAGGAAGAGGACGACCTAAGAAAAGATGGATGGACTGCGTGAGACAAGACATGAGAGAGATGAATGTTAACGATGAGATGACGACTAATAGGAGTGAATGGAAGAAGAAGACATACTGCGCCGACCCCAAATAAATTGGGATAAGGGCAGGAAGATGATGATTTCCTACGCTGATAACATCTAAATTTCTACAAATTCCATATAAGTTCTTAAAATTGACATACCGATAACCTAACTACCTACTTGCTTGAGGATCTGCCTGTTCATTTACTCAGTAGTTTTTGCCTGTTGGTCTTTTCAAAATGCAGACTAGGAAGGCTTTCGCTGTCGCTTCTCGTCAGGAAGCGACCAAACTGTAACTGACTTTACAACAACTAAGGACCGCAAATGAGCTGGTTGTTCATTTGAACAGCGAACGGGACGATAATGAATGAGAATTTATTAGTACAATTGAACAAAACGGGAAATTGAAAATTAGAAGATGTTACTGCAGAGCGGGATAACCTAAAAATATTTATAGATGGGTTTGATAGTTGCAGAGTACAAGCAGTATATCTGACCTGGAGCAGGAGCTCCGTGAGGCCCATCTGTGAGGTCAGCCTCTCAGGAAATCCCTACACAACAAAACCAATCATTGTTTGAGACCTGGAGGGCGACCTTCCAACAAGAGCTTGTAGGAAGGTCCCCCTTCCTACAAGCTTGTTGCTGTTGGAAGTTGGTTGCTGCTTCAAGGTCTAGACACAGACGTTATAATCTAACTAATGTAATGACACTCCTAAACACCATTAAGTGTTGATTAATATATTGCCCCTTATGCCAAAACGAGGTTTAAGGATAGTCCGAGATGTGGATTTAAACCTTAGATTTAGACACAGATTTACTGGTGAACTATAGTCTACACTATCCTTATAGATTATATAGGCAACTATAGTCTAACCACTATCCCTATAGATTATTTGTGGATAGTGTTTAGACTAAGTATAGTTCACGATTCAATCTGTATCCAAATTTAAGGTTTAAATCCACATCTCGGACTATCCTTAAACCGCGTTTTGGAATAAGGGGGATTATGTTTAGATCATTGCAGCAGCAAGAAACTAAAAAAATATATAAAGATTAGTAAACGAAAAAAATCAAAATGTAATTAAAAATCATAAAAAGTTCTCAAAAAATATTAATAACTGCAAAAACAGATTAGAATTATTAGATAAATAAAGTCTATGCAAGTTTAGGGTTAGAAAATAATCAAAGGCAACATGCAGCCGACACCAAAAATTCCAAATTAGCCTTAAACAATTACAAGAATCGCTTGAATCAGTGAACATCATGTATGATAATTAATCAAGTTTTTAACTATTATTCTATTAATGCCTACTATTGCCTACTAACATAGTTTTCGTAAGTTTTTGTACTAACAACATAGGGACTGTAATTGTCTGAAATAAATGATTTTAAATTTGAATTAAAATATAATTCATAAATAAAATACAATTCATATCATAACCCAATAATCCTAGTACCCATCTAAAAATGTCCAACGCGCTCATAGAACGCGCCAAATTATGTTGTCACTTCTGTCGGCACTCCCGGACATCTCCCAGGGTTTTTTTTTCGTAATTAATTGTAAATCCTAAAGAAGACAGTTAAATTTTAGAATTTATTGAAAGATTTTAAGAAATATTTTGCTTTTGATAAATTAGATAATTAAAGTTAATATAAATAAAATAAATAAATATTGCAGGACATTCCACACATCGCCATCTAGCCCCAAGCTAAGTAACTAGACTTGTATTATGGGTGCTAGACAACGGATATACTACTTATATACTTTTCTTTTGTAAATATATACTTATAATACATAGAAACAACCAGACCACAGACAAATATCTAAGCATAAATACTTGTCTGAGGCGGGAATCGAACCCGCAACCCTGTGTTTGGCAGTCCGGCATGGTGACCATTGTGCCAACTGGGTCGTCAAAAGTTATAAAATATTAATTAGGCTATAAGGTTATAAATTTGAAAATCTCGCCCAACTGTGGTGTGTCTGGCTCTTTTCTATATGTAGTCTGAGAATCTAACTCTTGAACTGAAGAAACTCGCAGTAAGTAGGTATGTATGTATAGTTTAGAGTGGCTTTGTATGAGAAAGGTCCATGTTCGACACTGATATTTACTTTTACTGCACTGCATTTGCACGGAACTAAATTGGACAATATTTATTCCACCAGAAATAAACAATTCAACTCTATATAAAACTTCAGCAAATGTTGCTAGCTCGTTCCCGCCAAAACCTCATGTTTGATAGTGTAGTCCGTAGATACAGTGACAGAATCGCTGAAAACTGGTGTTGTCAATTTTGCAGTATAAATTGCCAAAAAAACGATTCTTGTTCAACAGTACAAACTTTCTTATCCACCGTATTTAAAATTGTAAAGCTCGGAGTACTACATAAATTATTATTATTGTATCTCTATGTACATTACATACAGCGCCATCTGAATTTAAGTAGCTTGCACCGAGAAAGCTACAAAACGAATAATCGACTACATTCATTCTTGTTTTTGGTCGTCTATGGATGGCTAAAATGGCGGAAACTCTCTATCTGACAAATTGGTGTGACTGACAGCTATAATTGATTTTGTTTATGTTTTATAGATTGCATAGTTGGTTGTGCTAAGTGCTAAGTTGCGGCTTTTTGGCCGCAACTAATGTAATTTAGTTTTTTCACAATTCTGGGCCAAGTGTTTGTAGGCGGCATCCATAGAAATAACAAGTGCCTGCGGCATCCAATCGCCGAGCGTGTGTGGGCACGGAACTTCGCGTCGGCAAACCTAGGAAGAAAGTCGCCATTTGGTATGGTAGTCTAACCGACAACTATTATTTTTTTCCGAGAGACAGTAAATGACCAATACCACCCAATACACAACGCAAGTGACACCACAACCTGTACCTATCACCTATATATGTTGTGCTTTTAGTTGAAGCTTACATAGTGCCCTCTGTTCTTCTTCACAAAGCATCATGGAGTTCTCCGATCTCACATGTCTGGAGTCTGATATCCAGGAGCCAAGAGTCAAACAGGAGAGAGACACGGCAGGTAACATACATCCATACTTAGTGCTCATAAAATGATAGAGATAGAAAAACAATATGATAGGAACAAATACTCAGTGCATATATTGCTGTTTTCCAGAAAATGAAGATAGTGAAATGATTCATCACCAAAACAAGGGTACCTCTGATGATGACGGCAATATCCTGAAGGAGAAAATCAAGTGTGAAGTAACAAGTGATGATGAGAACGACAACATTGAAATCCACAATACACAAATGGTGACTAAATCTGAATGTATCAATGCATACGATAATATGATAGAAATTGAAATAGACACACAAGTGTCATATAATGATGTTAAATTTGACATTTCAAATAAGTTGGAAGATGTCAGAGATGAAAGTGCTCCTGGTGCATCGAATGTTGCAAGGAGTCAAGCTTCATCAGATGAACATATTCCATTGAGGAGACTTAGACCTAGAAAGAGTGAAACAATGCCTGGGTAAGTTATCGACACTCATATTATAAAGAGGAAACACTTTTAAGCTATTGCATAGCTTTTATCGCGGGCTTTGAGCGCTGCAACCAAATCGAGAACATCCGTTACGAAAATAAAACCTAATACCCCCCGCGCTCCGCCTATCATGTAGGTCAGCCGAGCATTCATAGTAGGTATGGCATAATGCGAGGCGAGATGTCGCTTCCGCCCCGTGCCCGCGCCGCTCCATGCGCGCCAGTGAGCGCTCTCGATCGGCGGTCAGTTGGTCGTGATGCGCAACTCGCAAGTAGCTGGGTAGCATTAAGTCGTGTCATCAAGACGTCAGCCGCGTCACGCCGAGCGGGCCGGCCGTCTCGCGATGCCCGCGCCCGCCCCGTGTCATTCTCGTCATCGTCGGAAGCGCGAAGTCTAAATAAAAATTGTTGAAAAAAAAATTCTGAACTAAAAATTGTTTCTGAGCTAAAAAGAAAAAGAAATTGTGAACGTCAAAAAAAGAACGATATTATCAGTGTCAGAAAGATACAAATAAAAAAAGAAAGAAAAGAACAAACAGTACCACAGTCAAATGCTGAACGTAAAAGGAAATTTCGTCAACGTAATGCAGAAAAATCTTACGTGAATATGTAATTTGATTTAATAATATTTAAAAACAAATTGTAAAATATGCCTCAATATTATTTAACCTTACGATTTCCTAATTTTTTTCACAGGAGAAGACAAAAATTGGACAGTAATGAAGAGAATGTCGTGCAATGTAGGGCTGTTGAAAGTGATGAAAAAGTTGTGAAAGAAAATGAGTGAGTACTCTATATACATACATATTATGACAAATGCAGTATCTACGTCTTCGGCACAGAATCAATCATACTAGGTATGGCAGAGCGCGGGGCGGGATATCACTCCCGCCCCGCGCTCGCGCCGCTCCATGCGCGCCAGCGAGCGCTCCCAATCGGCGGTCAGTTGGTCGTGATTCGCGAAATGGCGCGCAACTCGCAAGAAGCTTTAAGGTAGCATTGTCGTGTAATCAAGACGTCCGCCGCGCCCCCCTGCCGGCGCGAGCGCGTGCGTTGCGGCACGTGCTAGCGAGCGAAATGAATGCATGACCTTAGTGACCTTTCACCTAATTATAAAGGCTATATTAAAGGCTATATTACACCGGGGCAACACTGTGCGGCATTGCGGCATGCCACAAGGCCGCATGCTACAAAGTAAAAAATGTCGCACATTGTGGCAAGAACCGTGCGGCATGGCAACACCTTGCGTCACGTGGCAGACTGTCGCAACTTGTATCCGGGCACAATGGATTCCATGCGACATTTTTCGTGCGCCAAAACAGTTTTTATAAAAAAAAAATAGGTTATGTTTTTGTTTGTATTTGTTTTGGAAAGTAAGAATTATCGGTCATGGAGTGGTGTAACGAAAAATATTTAGACTTTATTGAGGATTATAAAAAGAGTGAAGTGTTATGGGATGTCCGCAATTCAAATTATAAAAATAATAGAGTGAAACGTGATGTTTTACTTGGTCTTGCACAAAAATACAATTTAGATGAAGATACTGTCAAAAAGAAAATAAAGAACCTCAGAAGTTTTTAAATAAGGCACCATCGTCTGCCTTAATTTTTGTTAGTAAACTAGTCCGTGGGCCATTCTGAAGTAATCTTCTTTTTCACCAACGTTTCTTCTTCCGTTGTTTAGCTGCATGGCTTAGTAGTACTAAATAAGCTGCTGCTAAAGTTACTTGATCAGCCATATTCTATGGTGTATGTATCCCCTCGATCGAACAAGTAGATGTTGCCTCGGCGTAAAATAGGCTGCCGTATGCCACATATGCCGCAAATGCTTTCTATTTGTAGCATGCCACAAGGTGCCGCATGCAACAATGTGTAGCATGTGACACTGACGCACGTTGTTGACTCGGCGTAAACGAGCCTTGGCAACACTGTGCGACATTGCGGCATGCCACAAGGCCGCATGCTACAAAGTAAAAAATGTCGCACATTGTGGCAAGAACCGCGCGGCATGGCAACACCTTGCGTCACGTGGCAGACTGTCGCAACTTGTATCCGGGCACAATGGATTCCATGCGACATTTTTCGTGCGTCAAAACAGTTTTTAGGTTATGTTTTTGTTTGTATTTGTTTTGGAAAGTAAGAATTATCGGTCATGGAGTGGTGTAACGAAAAATATTTAGACTTTATTGATGATTATAGAAAGAGTGAAGTGTTATGGGATGTCCGCAATTCAACTTATAAAAATAATAGAGTGAAACGTGATGTTTTACTTGGTCTTGCACAAAAATACAATTTAGATGAAGATACTGTCAAAAAGAAAATAAAGAACCTCAGTAGTTTTTAAATAAGGCACCATCGTCTGTCTTAACTTTTGTTAGTAAACTAGTCCGTGGGCCATTCTGAAGTAATCTTCTTTTCCACCAACGTTTCTTCTTCCGTTGTTTAGCTGCATGGCTTAGTAGTACTAAATAAGCTGCTGCTAAAGTTACTTGAGCAGCCATATTCTATGGTGTATGTATCCTCTCGATCAAACAAGTAGTTGTTGCCTCGGCGTAAAATAGGCTGCCGTATGCCACATATGCCGCAAATGCTTTCTATTTGTAGCATGCCACAAGGTGCCGCATGCAACAATGTGTAGCATGTGACACTGTCGCACTTTGTCGACTCGGCGTAAACGAGCCTTACTAAAAATTTCATAACACTACGTCACCAGTGTCGCCGCCACTCGCGCGTTAATAGCATTGTCTACGTAGGTTATTGGTACCTAATTTAAATTAAAGTTTGAAATAAAAATGGCTGGGCCGCCTTGGCCGTTTCTTAATTTGAAACAAGAGTGCAAAACGCAAAGCATAAGTAAGTAGGTAGTGGTATTCGAATTTTAATGCGCCCGTAGGTACTTAGTTTCCTTAGTGAGTTTGTAAAGTGCACCACCAGTTCCATGACCAACCAGCCACCACTGCTTGTAGGTAAGGCATCCCAACCTACCTACTTAGGTAGGTAAGCATTGACTCAACGTACCATTCATTTCATTTATATGCATTCATATGGTAGGTACAATAGATGTTACAATAGGCATACAAGTTTACATATAAGCCCTGCCGGGCATTGCAGTTGCGTGCGGTGACAGGCCGAGGCTTTCCTTACTAAACGAATGTGAATATCGTTGATCGTGTGAACGTAGATCGGATGTGTGTGTGCGTATACTTATGTTTGAAGTTGTTTAAATCATGGATGCCGAATTGGATTAGTTTACCAACACCAAGACCCAAAAGTGTCTTATTGCTTACTTACTAAATCATGGACGCCGGAATACCAAGACCCAAATTATATGATGGATATGTTTTAGGTTTTGACAAAAGTCGTAGAACAAAAGTTGTTTGTTTAGGTGCACAGGAGGAGTCCCTCAACGGCTTGCTAGTATAATTTCGTATGTATGTTTTTGGTGTATAGGTACGATACATTAATGCCGCGCAGAGAAAGTATATATGATATTATATCTGACGGAGGAGGTTTTAAAGAATATCAAAGAATACCAATCTCATCGTCCACTTGACGACTCATTGGTTAGTATTTTTTGTAAGTGGTTTATGGTTAGAAATAATGATGACGTCAGCAGAGCCGACGTCAACAGGTTGACCACTCTTCGGTAGGAGCTTCGTCTTCAGATAGAAGCTTCGATGGTGCTGAGTAGACACCACAAGTTGTAGGGAGGTCCGCTCGGTCCGAAGTCTAGCGCTGAAATGGGCGCTCCCTACAGTTTTGCGGCTGTATTTATAGTGATTTTGTGTTAAGTCAATTGAGTGTTTTTCAAACACTAGAATCTTGTTTTTAATAGTTAAATTCAATATAAATCGATTTATCACATAAATTCTTAACTGTTATGGTAGTTTAAATTAACCGTTAGTTTCAAGAATTATTATAAGGAAATGAAAACATGTAATAATAATAATTAATAAGAATCCACCCCATTGTTTGCTATTAAACTTGTTATTGTAAAGGGCCTCTACGTGTTGGCTTCGGCTCCACGCATGCCTTCCAAAGGTCCGGGGCTCCATAGCCCCGTGATACAGGACGTATAACAGACAATAATTAATAATAATAATTCATTTATTCGTCTGAAGTAGGTTACATAGTTGGTACAGAGTTTAAAAGGTTAAATGACAAATATTCGTATGTCGGAGGATCCGACGAAGTACGGCTCCAACATACGAATATTTGTCATTTAAAACAATTACATAATTCATTAATTAATAAGAAATTCATTAAGTAGGTAGGTACATTTTACAACATTAAATTAAAATTATGTCAAAGTTATCAATATCGTATAGTTAGTCAAATTTATAAAATATGTCACAAGTAAAATAAAATAGAACAAAAATTAAAATACAACAAAATTAAATCTTAGAATTATTATTGATTTAATAAAAAAAAAAGAAAGATTAGGTATGAACTCTTTGAACACAATATCAGTAATTATAATTAGGTACCTAATAATTCTTTAATATTATAAAAACATTTTTCCAGCACCCATAATTTTAGCTTCTTAACAAATTGTCTGTATGGTAATTATTTTATGTCTTCCGGTATGTTATTATAAATAGAACCACACATTGCAATACAGTTGTTACGATATAGACTCAATTTAGGTATTACCGGTAAGACAAGTCGGTTTCCGTTCCTAGTATTCTTAGGATAGATTTCCTTAGCGGTTGTGAATAGATCAGGGTGTTGATTGACAAATTTTGCGGACTCTAGGATATACATACTCGTCAGTGTTAGTATTTTATACTTCTTGAATAAGGGTCTACAAGATATCCAAGGTGGAATACCGGCCATTGCCATGATACACTTCTTTTGTGCACGGAAAGCTCTTAGGATATCTGTAGAGTTTCCCCACAAGATTATGCCATAATTGAGGACTGAAGAAACATATGCATGATATGCTGACAATAATGTTGTAAGTGCCGAGTTTCTCCTTAGTTTATATAATACATAAACAAAGCTATTTAGTCTATTACATACTTTATTGACGTGGGCTTTCCAGTTGAGATTTTTATCGAGCACAAATCCCAAGAAAGTAGTCTGTTCAACTTCTTGTAAAAAATGACCTCTAAAATTAACTTGTAGTTTTTATTTGTTTTCCTATAGTTTGCGGTAAACTTTATATAATTAGTTTTGCTTATGTTTATTTGTAAGTTATTCCTTCCTAACCATGTTACCAGTTTTTCAATTTCAATATTAATATCAGCAGAAAAAATATTTACGTCAGATTTAGCATTAGTACTCAAAACAATCGAAATGTCATCAGCGAAGAGGGTACAAGTATTTTTTGTAATTTCAGGTAGGTCATTAATATATAATAAGAATAAAATTGGTCCTAGAATACTACCCTGCCATGTTATTACAAAACAACGATATTGTTTTGAATAATCAATAATTTCATGAATTCTAGATGAACCTTAGTTTTACCAATCAAAGTTTAGGTCAATAATCATAATTGGGCTGATATATCTATATCAATGTACATCGTGCGAAATTCGATGATCAAACTCTTGATATTGTTCTTTTTGATCAAATGTTTTGAATGAATATTTTTTTTGTTGTGATTTACACTATTTATACCTAGCTATTTATGTGTTATAGAGAAGAAAAACTTAAAGAGCTAAAAAGAAAAAGAAATCGTGAACGTCAACGCGCATATTATCAGCGTCAGAAAGAATTGAAGAAAAATGAAATAAAAATAAAAAAAGAAAGAAAGAAAAAAGACAAAGTACCACTTTCAAATGCTGAACGTCAAAGGAAATTTCGTCAACGTAATGCAGAAAAATCTTACTTGAATATGTAATTTGATTATTAAATCATATTTAAAAAAAATATATAATATGCCTCAATATTATTTAACTTCAAGATTTCCTCTTTTTTTCACAGGAGAAGACAAAAATTGAACAGTAATGACGAGAATGTCGTGCAATGTAGGGCTGTTGAAAATATAGAAAATGTACAAGAAAATCAATTTCACAGCCAACCACTCCAAATTTATGAACAGCGTAATGAATGCATTACTCCGGAAGTTATTCTACACACGAACACAGGAATTCCTGGCGATGGTGATTGTCTATTCCACTCGCTCATAAGTGTTTTGCAACTTGAAATTAAGACTTGTGACTTGAGAAGTCAGTTACGCGATTCACCCTATTTAAACTCCTGCCACAATCCGCAAGAAGCATATAAAATTCTATCAAGCACAAATTATTACGGAGATTTGGATTGTTTGTATTTATTTTCAAAAATGTACAGTCAAAATGTTTGTGTACATTATTGTTTTTACAACGTAACTACAAAGAATGAAGACACTATCTTTTATCATTTTCAAGCGAATGATACACAAAACTGGATTCATCTTCATCTTCGTGAACAACATTTCACACCTCTTTATGAAGTATCAGATTTATTGGAGACAAAACAAGACGCCCGAAATGAAACCCATGTTGATGCCAATATTCAACTATTGCGTGACAATAATGATGAAGATTCTACCGAAGATAACCATAACAATCATGAAATTGAGATTGATAGAGAAGATCGAATTGATGAAAATATGATGGATTATATTGTTGATGGTACTATTCCAGTTTACACAAATTATCGTAAACACAGTACAAGTCATATTGATTTTTATAAAGACTTTACGAGTAATTCATTTGGTCATTCATGTATGATTTGCGACAGACTATGGTGGAAAAGAGACTTGAAAATGTCGACCAGTAAACATGAAAATATTTTGAAAACAATACTGCAGGTAATCTTAATTATATTGTTTTTTTTAATTATTCACTTTATATTTTCTTTCTTGATAATACGAATTTGATTATTTTAGAATTACACACCTGATGAATTTGTTCAAGTCTGCTCTACGTGTTATACATCTTTGGAAAAAGAAAAAATTCCTCTCATGTCAACCTACAATGGTTTTGCATATCCGAAAATTCCATCACATTTACCAAAGTTAAACCTTATCGAGCAACGATTGATTTCACCGAGAATACCGTTCATACAAATTCGTAGACTGAGACACGTTAATGGTCAACACGGTATTTATGGCCAGATAATTAATGTTCCTGTCGAAGATAATACAATGGTGAAACAATTGCCAAGAAACATTCAAGATGACCATTGTTTTTATGTGCATTTGAAAAAGAAGTTGATTCACGAAACTAGTCATGTCCAAGGGCTTATTAATAAAAGCCATATTAATGAGTGGTTGTCGTATTTAGTATCTACGCCTCTTTATATTTATCATGACATTAAAATCGATGAATCTTTTTTTACTGACAATGAACCTACTTCGCAATTGAATATGGATGAAATAAGTGAACACGTGCCAATTGAAGAGAATTTAGTTGCGCAACAACAAACTCTTTTGTGGAATGATGATAATTTTTTGAGTCTAGCACGCGGCGAATATAAAAGGCCAGTCAGTATTTTAATGGATGAACATGCGGAAGAACTATCTTTTCCGACAATCTACGGCGGTCAGTTTCGAACATACAGAGATGGTGTTACTGTTACTCCATTCCTGCAAGCTACCAGCGAACTTCGGCGTACTGATAGACGTGCTGCTGACCCACAACACCTTTTATACATCGCTGCTAAAATCATGAGGTTGCGAGTTAGTGGATGTGTCAACTTTGCGTTTAAGCATGTTGGACAAGGTACTTCAATTACGAAAGAGACCATTCAATCTGAAGATTATATAAATAATTGTTTAGAAACAAATCTCGCATTTCTTCGCTGCATACCAAATTCTGCTTGGTTTTGGTCAGATCGCAAAAAAGATCTTTTTGCAATGATCAGGCAATTAGGGCTACCAACTGCTTTTATGACTCTTAACGCCAATGAAACAGGCTGGGAAAATTTGTTGAAATTATTGTACAAATTGAAAAACGAAGGAGCGGAAATTTCAGATGAGTTTTTAGCAAAAATGAGTTATGTGCATAAAGCTCAACTTGTGAATGAAGATGCCGTAACTTGTGCTATTTATTTCCATAAAATGGTAAATTGTATGTTAAAAGTTTTGCAATCAAAGAAAAGAAGTCCATTCGGAAAATATAGAGCAGTACATTATTTCAAAAGAATAGAATTTCAACATCGTGGTAGCCCACATGCTCATATTCTTCTTTGGTTGGAAAATGTTCCTGAAGATTTATCAAGCAATGATCCTGAAGTAATTAAATTAATCGACGAATTAGTTTCTGTGTCAGCGTCAGAGGCGTCTGGAAATATAAAACTAGTAACACACAAACACACATTCACGTGTTATAAAAAAACGAATCCTAATAAAATACAAGAATGTAGATTTGGTGCACCATTTATGCCAACAAAAAAAACTATTAATTTGATACCTATGAAAGACACTGATCCCGATTACTCAGAAGCACTTTTCAAAGAATATAAGGAACGATTTAAATTTATAAGAAATAATCTCGAATATTTTGACTATACGAATTTTGATGATTTTTACTCGCATAATGATATTATTTCTGATGATCATTACTATAATATTATTCGTGCTGGTATCAATAGACCAAAATTATTCTATAAAAGGACACTAGCAGAAAAATGGCACAACACTTTCAATCCATTCGTATTACATCATTTGAAATCGAACATGGATTTTCAGATTATACTAGATGAATATGCTTGTGCAACATATGTTGGTGAATATGTCAATAAGCATAATAGAGGGATCAGTAATTTGCAAAGACAAATGATTGACATAATGGACGAGCATCCAGAATTCGACATTGTCGATATCACGAAAAAAATGAGTATTGATATACTTCAGTCTGTTGAAATGCCGGCACAAGAAGCTGCTTGGTATTTACTAAGAGAACCTATGGCTAAGTCATCGGCGGTGATAGTCTACATACCAACTGTATTTCCTACTGAACGCGCACGGATTAGAAAATCTATGAAGGAACTTGAAGCTGTAGATGATGATTGTACGAACGTTTGGAAAGAGCATTGGTTCGATAAGTACGAGAAAAGACCTGAAGAACTCCGCGATGTTACGTTAGCACAATTTGTTGCAAAATATTACCTAAATAAAAAGGGGACTTACACTAAAAGGGATACTGCAAGAATCATAAGATACAGGCACTACGATATGGCTGAAAATTACAACGATTATAGGCGTGAGATGGTTCTGTTGCATGTTCCTTTTCAAAGTGAAGAAAAAGATATAATTGCTGAAAATAAGTTCATTCAAATATACGAGGACAACAAAGATACGATACTAGAACGTAGGAAAGAATTTGAATCAAATTTGGACATAGAGAAAACTTTAGAAATTTTAGACGGTGGCGCCGAGAAAAGGATGGATCAAGACGAATAATTATTAAGAGCGGTTGATACATTGCATGAAACAGGTCCTTATGCCTTATTGCCACGTGATCCAAACTCAACTGCTAACGTTGATTTACAAAATGCATCTCTGCATAAACTTGGCGCTATAGCTAAAAAAAGAGAAAATTTAATGGATTATCAACAATTCTAAGATTTAATGCGAATGGCCAATGATCAACAAAGATATATTCATATGACTATAATTCATCATTTACAAACTTCAATTCAAGAAGCATTTCAATTTTGAGGCTATTGATTTTTAAGATTATTAAGCTTTTATCGTGAGTTTTGAGCGCGGCGACCAAATCAAGAAATTCAGCTGCAGCAGAAATCAGCTGTTTGTGAGAAAGTATACATATTATAGGTAACTATCATATCTTTATAATGCCAAACTCACCGCATGTATGTATACATAGGTGTACCTATGTACAACAGTGAATAGCTGTACGCGTAAACAAAGTGCATTTATTAATGAAGAAAGTGATGAAAAAATAGTGAAAGTAAATGAGCGAGGACTCTATATACTACCACGATACAGTGGCCACCAGAGGAGGAAACCTATCCTGCTGCGAGTACGTACGACGACGCAGCCCGCGCGCGCGGCGGGCGCTTTACTGTAACCCGGTAGTATTCTGACCGATGAATCGGACGTGGCGCATGGCGGCGCAGGCGCGATGCGGCCTCAGGGAACATGCGAATAGTGTAAGTACCTACCTAAGCGGTGCATGATGGTGCAATCGAAAGCAAATGTTATTAAATTATTATTTGTATTAAATCCCTTTATTTTTGAGTGCGGCGACCGAATCAAGAAATTCCATAACGAAAATATAACACCCCCCCACTCCGCCTATTTATTTTTACTTCCCTACTGCGGCTATGTGACGACGGATGACGGATGACGGACGACGGACGACGGATTACTGATGACGGATGTCAGATGGCCTATTTATGCGCTTGTGCGATGATAATAGTTGATTTTATTAAATCAGTTCAGTATCCCTACCACGAGTTGGTTACGCATTCGATATAACGTACCGTATTGAGTTTTTACATTAAACTTCAAGACTAGAATAGGACAACAAATGAGGCACGAAATAGATAGTTTAAAACAGTAATTCTGTCTCAATCGCTCCGTCTATTTCAACTATTAGGTATCTACCTAAAATAATATTACAGACATCCTAAACAGATAGAGATAATGTTTTAAGCCATTTATCGCTACTCGTGTATTAGCCGATACAAATTTATCAAAGGATGTATATCTCAAACTTCTTCATACAAAAGTACACCGTAACCACTAGAAAGTCAAGTGGAGAGAGTGCGGCGACCGGGCACCGCTCGCGGTTTGACGGTTGGGCGCCATTTGTATTTAGTGTATTGTTTTAGATATGATAAAGCTATTTACATAATAGAATTTGTGAATTTCGTTGTATTTTTCCTGCATTCATAGCTCAAAACCGGTGACGTAATTTTGCCCATTTTCATGTGATATTGGTAATCTTCTATCTATCTATATATATAAAAATGAATTGCTGTTCGTTAGTCTCACTAAAACTCGAGAACGGCTGAACGGATTTATCTAATCTTAGTCTTGAAATGTTCGTGGAGGTCTAGGGAAGGTTTAAAAGGCGAGAAAAAATTTCCGGGAAAACCCTAAAAACAGCCCTTTTCTACAACGCGTACGAAGTCGCGGGCAACAGCTTGTAATTAATAAAGTACTAAATGCAATTAATGAAGTGCAAAAATGCAGTCGCGAGTTCATAGATTTTATCTCATCTAAAAATATGCGTACCGCGCTAAAATAAGCTTTCACTTTAACAAATAGAAACAGCAACACGTGGCAGATCATGTGTACGACTGTCGGTAACACTGATAACTGATTCCTACAGCCTTACCAAGAGTCGTATAGGTACAAATAACACGCGGGAAATAAGAGTGTGCCTATGATTTTTGTATTTTTTTGACGTGAATTTTGGTAAATTGATTATGCTACCAGAGACCATGAACGCGTTCATATACTATTTTACACAAATATGAATGTATAAAATCGGATTAAGTTTTCAAACATGTGTCAAAATAAAATTACTTTCAACCTTTCAAAATTACGTGTAGGTAATTATAAGGAGTATTGGTATCAACTTCGAAGCAAATCACCCCCAAAATTACTTTCAACCCCTTTTTAAGTTAAGGGATGAATTTTAATAAAATACGAAACACGTGTTCCATCAATTCTGTAAAAGAATGTTTATGCAAAATTTGAAGTAGATTGGACCAAGGAATCACGTTGTCCCTTACAAACTTTGCCCCCTTTTTAACCCCCTTAGGGGTACAATTTCGGAAAATCCTTACTTATCGGATGCCTACGTCATACAAAGAACACACCCTCCAATTTTAGGTATCTACGATCAGCGGTTTAGGCTGTGCGTTGATCCGTCAGTTAGTCAGTCATTCAGGATAAAGAATTTTATATACGGAGAGAAAGCTATACAGCTATTATTATATATACCTATAAAGCTATATGTGTGAATACTTTAGTAGGCATTTTGCATGTTGGCATTTTGGGAAACTGAAAAATTCAGCGCATTCGCATATTCTCTCTGCTTATGAATTTTGAACGCACAGTAAAATGTCGCAATCTGTTTCAGCGAAAAAATGGAAGAAAATACAGATGATTCTCACGAAGATCGAAAAAGAAAAACACAGATAAATGACTTATCTGATGATGACAAAAAAGATGAAGAAAGAAAACGAAAAAGGAGAGAAAGGAATAAGCGGTACAGAGAAAATAAAAAGCATAAGCTCGCAATACCTGTTAATGAAGAAAAAAGAGAAGTAGAAAAACATAAAAACAGAGCTAAGACTAGGCGATATAGAGAAAAGAAAAAGAATAGTGGGATTCCGGGGGCTACTGTGTCTATCACTTCTGATACTTTCAGACAAAAAAACGCTGAAAAATGTAAACGTTACAGAGATAAGAAAAGAATGGCACAGCTTCAAACAAAAAATATACGCACACATAATTTTACAGAATGATTTATACGATGCTCAAATCGCACGTCCAAAGAAAAAACAAAATCCTGATCGTCAAAAAGAAATTCACAAAGTCGCACACAAAAATTGGCCGAAATAAAATTGAGAGATTTACAAACGTAATTTAATTTAATATTTACAAATCAAAATTATAACACGATTGTTCTCGTGGATATATGTTACAATATTTCCTACGCTGATAACATCTAAATTTCTACAAATTCCATATAAGTTCTTAAAATTGACATACCGATAACCTAACTACCTACTTGCTTGAGGATCTGCCTGTTCATTTACTCAGTTGTTTTTGCCTGTTGGTCTTTTCAAAATGCAGACTAGGAAGGCTTTCGCTGTCTCGTCAGGAAGCGACTAAATTGCAACTGACTTTACAACAACTAAGGACCGCAAATGAGCAGGTTGTTCATTTGAACAGCGAACGGGACAATAATGAATGAGAACTTATTAGTACAATTGAACAAAACGGGAAATTGAAAATTAGAAGATGTTACTGCAGAGCTGGATAACCTAAAAATATTGATAGATGGGTTTGATAGTTGCAGAGTAGAAGCAGGCTTTACGGCGCATATCCGACCTGGAGCAGGAGCTCCGTGAGGCCCATCGTCAACCTCTCAGGAAATCCCTACACAACAAAACCAATCATTGTTTGAGACCTAGAGGGGGACTTCCAACAAGAGCTTGTAGGAAGGTCCCCTTCAAGCTCTTGTTGCTGTTGGCAGTTGGTTGCTGCTTCAAGGTCTAGACACACAGACGTTATAGATCTTACTAATGACAAGAATAGAATAGAATATAAATAGTTTTGTAAATGATGAATATAGATTATATAGGGAACTATAGTCTGAACACTATCCCTATAGATTATTTATGGATAGTGTTTAGACTATAGTTCACAATTAAATCTGTGTCCAAATCTAAGGTTTAAACCCACATCTCGTACTATCCTTAAACCTCGTTTTGAAATAAGGGGGATTATGTTTAAAAAAATCAAAATGTAATCAAAATTCATAAAGAGTTCTCAAAAAATATTAATAACTGCAAAAACAGATTAGAATCTTATATATATAAAAGAAAGTCGTGTTTGTTACAACACTTATAACTCGAGAACCACTGGACCGATTGCGATAAAACTCGGTATCTAGATAGCTGGAGACCTAGATTAACACATAGGCTACTTTTTATCCTGATATTCTCACGGGATCGGGACTTACGCGGGTGAAACCGCGGGGCGCAGCTATTTATTAGATAAATAAAGTATATGCAAGTTGAGGGTTAGAAAATAATCAAAGGCAACATGCAGCCAACACCAAAAATTCCAAATTAGCCTTAAACAATTACAAGAGTAGCTTGAATCATGTACGATAATTAATCAAGTTTTTTAACTATTATTATTTTTATTCTAATAATGCCTACTATTGCCTGCTAACATAGTTTTCGTAAGTTTTTGTACGAACAACATATGGACTGTAATTGTCTGAAATAAATGATTTTGAATTAAAATATGATAATATTTATTCCACCAGAAATAAACAATTCAACTCTAAATAAAACTTCAGCCAATGTTGCTACCTCGTTCCCGCCAAAACCTCATGTTTTTTTTCTATTAATTATGGCTTCGGACGGCTTGTGCATTTAGCCAGTGTCAAGTTATATTTTGCATCAAATTATGACCCGATTTTTTATAAATCGGGCCTAAAGTGTTTCAACAAAGTCAAAGTCGTTCTAGTCCGTCAAGTCAGGGGCTATAGTAAAGCGGTGGCAAGTTTACCATAACTTTAATAGGACATTTGGAGCCAACGAGAAAACTTCATGTTTGACACTGATTTTTACTCTCACTACACTTGTGCACTTTCACAGAACTAAATTGAATAACATTCCACCAGAATTATATAATTCAAAAAGGGTTACAACTAAGTTTCATGAAAATAAAACTGATTTATGAAAAATCGGGTCATAATTTGATGCAAAATAATATAACTTGATACTGGCTAAATGCACAAGCCGTGCGAAGCCATAATTAATAGAAAAAAAAATTGGTGTGACTGACAGCTAATTGATTTTTTTTTGTTTTTTTTTTCTTTTGTCCGGTCAGCTCTGTGACCGAACATTTTTGGCCTTCCTTCCAACAGTTTTGCCAGTGTCAAGTAAGTTTGTTTTTGTTTATGTAGATTGCAGAGTTTGTTGTGCTATGCTAAGTTGCGGCTTTTTGGCCGGCAGAAAAAGAGTTGGTTGAAGGTAGAGTATTTTAAATCCTCTTTGGAAGGTAGGTAACTTTGTATATACCTAGTTCGATTTAAATTATATTATACTGAAATTTGATATGTAATAGGTAATGTAATTTAATTTTTTCACAATTCTGGGCCAAGTGTTTGTAGGCGGCATCCATAAAATAACAAGTGCCTGCGGCATCCAATCGCCGAGCGTGTGTAGGCACGGAACTTCGCGTCGGCAAACCTAGGAAGAAAGCCGCCATTTGGTATGGTAGTCAAACCGTCAACTATTAATTTTTTCCGAGACAGTAAGTGACCAATACCACCCAATACACAACGAACTGACACCTCAACGTGTACTTATCACCTATATATGTTGTGCTTTCAGTAGAAGCTTACGTAGTGCCCTCTGTTCTTCTTCACGACGCATCATGGAGTTCTCCGATCTCATATGTCTGGAGTCTGATATCCAGGAGCCAAGAGTCAAACAGGAGAGAGACACGGCAGGTAACATACATCCATATTTAGTGCTCATAAAATGATAGAGATAGATAAACAATATGATAGGAACAAATACTCAGTGTATTTAAAGTCATTCGTGTATATATATTGCTGTTTTCCAGAAAATGAAGATAATGAAATGATTCACCACCAAAACAAGGGGACCTCTGATGATGAAGGCAATATCCTGAAGGAGAAAATCAAGTGTGAAGTAACAAGTGATGATGACAACAACACACAGATGTCAGACAACATTGAAAGCAACAATACACAAGTGTTGTCTGATTCTGAATGTATCAATGTATACGATGATATGATAGATATTGTTAAATCTGACATTTCGGAGATGTTAGACAATGTCAGAGGTAAAACTGCTCCTGCTACATCGAATGTTGCAAGGAGTCAAGCTTCATCAGATAAAGATATTCCATTGAGGAGACTCGGACCTAGAAAGAGTAAAACAATACCTGGGTAAGTTATCTTCACTAATATTATAAAGAGGAAAGATTTTTTGTTTGTATGTAATGAATAGGCTCCAAAACTACTGGACCGATTTTGATGTACTGGCATGAGGATTAATTGGGAATAACATAGGCTACTATTTATCCCTATATTCCCACAGGGTCGGTTGTTACGCAGGTGAAACCGCGGAGCCATATTAGTCTTCCTAAAATACAAAGCAACATGATTGCTTTGTATTTTTATCTCATCGATTATGTGGGAAATCAGTTTCATTATGACATATTTGTTTCTTTTCATTTTCATTCAAATGTACATAATTTTTGCATTTACCAGTGATTCTGAGTTAAAAATAAGTGTAATTGTTTATAATCTACAATACTACAACTGTCAAATGAGAATTAAGTGGAATATTTTCAATAATTCAATGTATAAGGAATAGTTAAAAATGTCGTAAACGGCGGTCAGTCAGTTGGTTTAGACAAAGCTCTGTGTTGCCCGTGGCAAAAAACAAACTAATGTTCCCTGCCTGGAATAAAGTTGAATTGTTGGATTTTGTCGAATAATTGTGAAATAATTAGTGAAAAAAGCCGACAACTTTTGAGCCGGCGTTTTTTCACCATTTAGGTTGCCGTATTTCGTAATTTTTTCGAATAATATTGCATGTTTTTTGCCTGGAATAAACATAAATAACTAGATTATATATCTACAGACTTAATTCAGACAATAGTTACGTAAAAGTAACTTTAGATTTATTACAATTGAAGTTTTTCAAATTGTAGGTATTTGTAACCTAAAAATAGTACCGGTAATTATCAAAGTACTGATCGCATAAAAAAAATCCGAAACCGAAATGGTTTCGCTAGAGGATATTTTTATTTAGTTTGTAGCAATGTGTTTTTATTGTTTATTTATACAAAAATAAAAATAAAAGGTTTCTTTTTAAATCGTAGGGTGATTTTTGTCGTAAATTTTACTGAAATCATTTTAATATTTTAGTGTTGAATAAATTTTAAGAATATTCGAAAGTAAATTGGGACATTTCTAGCGGGGATCATTTTGTCTTTCAGTCAAGCCATGCTGGCAGCGAGTCGCTCGCGATCGAGATCGAGATCGGCTACCCCGAGCGATAGCGCCGCAGAGAGGGCACGTGACCGCCCGTCCGCCGCTCGCCGCGCTCTTTTGCTCGGTCTTGTGGCCGAGGCTGAGCCGCGCGATATTTTGATCCCGCCCCTTCCCCCTACTCCGTTTCGGTAAATATAATATCGCATTGTATAATGTTTACGTGATAAAAGTACACGTTTTTTTTTATTCACATTGTTGACTTTTTAGACCTAGGACCGAGGCGTTGAAGGTGACGCAGACGCCCGGGGGCTCCCTTCACGTCACGGGGGAACGAGTGCCGGTGGAGACGACGACGCCTAGCGGTGCGCACGTGCGCAGAGTTGCGGATTCGGAAGAGGACGTCCCACTATGGTACTTTTTATTATATATCTATCTTCTATATATATATATATATATATAATGAATCGCCGAAATGTATGTACCCGCATAACTTCCCAACGACTTGACCGATTTTAATGAAATTTTCTGAGTGTTTTTGAGCGGGTCCAGGGTTAGTTTACATTCACAATTGGACCCGGTAGATTGTTCTGTCATCGGGCGAACAGGACAACGTCTGAGCGACTTAAGACTTTTTTGTAAATGCATACATATTATACATAGGTACAAATACACCCAGAACCCAGCAACTTTTTCTAAGCCTAATACAATTTTAATAATTTCATATTTGTTCTCTTGCAGCTGCAACGTATATGAGAGGGTGGAGACTATGGATGTGGAGGAGGAAGAGGCGGAAGAGCTTCTTTCAACAGCGCCTTGGCACGTAAGGCGGTGGATGGCCGGGCTGCCATCCGAAGTATCACTTTCTGTGCCGCCTACGAATGAGCCTTCCGCATCTACCTCGGTAAATCCCGATAGGGTCCGCGTGGAGGATACTTCCGTGGATAATGTCGGGAGTTCCGATGTAGTTGCTGATGTCGTCATTGCAGCTGACATTGATGCTCGCCCATCAACGTCAGGTGTAACAGCGACATCGAGGCAAGCGCGTAGGCATCAGGACGCGGGCAGTGACTTCGACAGCGAATTCGATGATGAATTCGATGTTGGCGCCACTGAAGGTATAGAAAGGGATATTCCGGATGATGAGGAATTGGATGAGCCACTTCGGAATGTTATACAGGAAATGGAACGCGGTATGGATGACGCTATCGATAGTAGGCTTGGCCTATCGGCTAGTTTCAATTGGGTTGAAGATTTTGGCTCTTTCACGGGAGTTCCTGAAGTATTTTCAGGCCCTCGCCCTGGACCAGTCAAAGACTACGATTCTCCCTTTGATGCCTTTACCGACATATTCGATAGAGACATCATGGAGAAAATCGTCCTCGAGACTAATCGATACGCTAAACAAACTATCGATGATTTAAAAGATAGGGGTGCACTTAAAAGATCATCTCGTCTAAATCGGTGGAACGACACCAATGTAGAGGAGATGATGGTTTTCTTTGGGGTGCTTATGTATATGGGTATAGATCCTCGTGCATCGGTCACCGAGTATTGGATAACCAACGTACTTGAAATGCCAAATTTCAAGGCGTTGATGTCCTATAATAGGTACGTTCTCCTGAACAAATTTCTACATTTTGTCGACAATTCTGACGGTTGTCAGAATCGTCTACAAAACGAGGACATGTGTTCAGGAGATAGAGCGATGTATTCGAGGGTCTGGAAACTATCGCCCTTACTAAAACACCTTCAGGAAAAATTTGAGTCCCTTTATAATTTAAAGCAAAGCGTAGCCATTGACGAGTCTTTGCTTTTATTCAAAGGGCGGTTGTCGTGGTCCCAAACAATAAGAACAAAGGCTGCGAGATTTGGTATCAAGTCATATGAGTTGTGTGAGTCTGTCACCGGTTATATGGCTAGATTCCAAATTTATACTGGTAAATCCAGTGATGGCACTTCCACCGATGTTTCTCTTAGTGCTGATCTGGGAGGTAAAAGTGCCAAGGTTGTCCTAGAGCTATTGAAAGGCTTGGAGCGACGAGGGCATCGTGTAACGATGGATAATTTTTACAATTGTCCATCGTTAGCACGATATCTCAAGTCCCAGGGCTTCGATTGCTTGGGAACGCTGCGACCAAATCGTCGTCATGTACCTGAAGAGATCGCAAAGGTACCGAAAAACGTGCCGAAGGGGACTATAGTAGCTCGCAATTCTGGAGATGTTTCCATCGTCGCATGGAAAGACTCCAAAGTGGTAACTGTTATATCCACCTACCACGATGCCGGCACTTGCGTTGGGACGAAAGCGGGCCAGACTATTGTCAAGCCAAAGAGTGTAAGCGATTACAATAGTACGATGGGAGGAGTTGATCTTAAAGATCAAAAACTTTCAGCGTATCTATTAGAGAGAAAGAGATGTGTGAAGTGGTATGTGAAGATTTTTAAAAGGTTATTGAATGTAAGCATTCATAATGCTTACATTATGTATGCAGAGTCTTTGAAACGGCGCAATAAACTGCCAGTGACGCATCGCGAATTTCGCTATGCTTTGGCAAAGTCAATGGTGGAGCGTGTTTCGCGCGTTGTACCAGTGAGTTGCCAAAGCATGACGGAAATCACTAGGCTGAGGCGGGATATTTGCCACGTCCCAAAGTATTTGACTGGTGATAAGAATAGAAGGAATTGTGTAGTTTGTACGCAAGGGAACAAAAGAACAGCAGTTCACTCGCAATGCAGCACTTGTAACGTTTTCTTGTGTTTCGAAAATTGTTGGGAGGTTTGGCACACCACCGACAATTTCGAAATAAAGAAACGTGGTCGCAAGCGGACGCGTGATGAGTAAACCGTTTTTCTTTTGTTGTGAATGGGAATCTCATCAGACACATGACGATTTTATCAGACAGATCAGTTCTAATAGATTGAAAATAGATTTATGTACTAAAATGGTTGGTATGAATCTAATGATTTATACCAAACATTTTACTACATAAATCTATTTTCTTTTTCCGTATCTTGAATCATATTCCGAGGCGCTCATCTAATTCCTGTAAAATGTTTACTCTATACACATTTTGTGTATACTGTAAACATTTATCCCCTTTTTCTTCCCTCGCTCTGCGCCTCTATCTCCTCGCACTCCATTAGGCAGGTGGGCTGGTAGGAGTGGACACTGCTGAGGATGCAGGGATTGATGTCGGACTTCAGTGATGAGTTTGCTTGCTCGCTTTGACTACGAGTGGTATCCAGTGAAGCCTTTCCATCCTTTAGCCACTCACAATCTCGTTGCCTACTTGCTGTTACTTGCGGTGGCCCAGCCTGAGGGTCTGCCTTCGTGGAATGGATACTTTGACGAGGAACCGGTGATTTATGTCAAATTTCAGTGATGAGTTTGCCCGCTTGCTTGGACTACCAGTGATATCTAATGAGACGTTTCCGTCCTTTAGCCACTCACGTTCTCGTGCCGACCTGCAGACCACTCCGTTTGCCATTTTTCGATCGATTGTTCAAAATTGTAATGGTTCATATTGTAACAATTGTCATAAAATTATGTTGCTAAATCCCTACTATATTGTAAATGTGAAAGTAACTGGATTCATGTCAAAATATTATAATAATTTATCTTCCTATTTAAATAATTTATATCTCTATTATAATGAGTTACCCAAAGATGTGTGTATTTAGTAACTAGGGTCCTTAGATTATATTAGCATAAATAGTGTGCGTTTTTGTATTACTGTAAGCTACGGATTTTTTTGTTAGTTTTTGTAAATATTGCAAAAAAAAATCACCATTAGAAAGAAAGAAAAAAAAAACAGAACCGATTACGATGAAACCTTGTAACGAAATAAATAAATGTAACATGTACCTATGTGAAACGTAAATAATATTGTAAAAAATGTAAATCACATTGTAAAAAAAGTAAATTAAATTGTAAAAAATGTAAATATTATTGTAAAATATACGAATTGAAAAAAAAAAGTTTTTATTTTTCATAACAGTATTACCCTACTTGAGCCTAAGGATACTACGAGACTCAAGCCTCGATACGATATGTACTTAGGAAATGAAAATCTCATCCTCAAAACTACTAAGCCGACTTTGACAATTCTTTGATATTCAATAGGTACTTGAGCTATGATACTACGAGACTCTCAAGCCTCGATAAGATAGGTACTTAGAAAAAGAAAATCTTATCCCCGGAACTACTGAATCGATTTTGACGAATCTTTCATTGATAGAAAGCTGTATCGAGGGTTGTTAAAGGCTACTTTCATCCCGGTATCCCAATGGAATCGGTATTGACACAGGTGAAAATGCGGGGCACTCAATCAAACAAACCACCGGAATTTGTTCCGACACATAGTAGCTTATAACTTTGCAAGCAGCATTAAAATTACCTTTCTATTTATTTTGTGATACTCAACACAAATAATAACGCTAAAAAATCGATACGGGTGGTTTCACCAGCGAAAATTCCATTTCAATTGTAAAATGTACCTTACCTTAGTGCCCAAAGTATAAATTCATGCCGTTCTTATTATAATTTTAAATTTGGGGTGCAAAAAAGGAATATAATAAAAATAGTCAATTTTATTTCAAACGAACACATAATACAAACAAAATTATGCGATACTGAACTAAAAATATAAAAAAAATTTACTTCGAGATTTTTCTGCTAGCCGTACAAATAACGCGCAATTTAGTTCGCGTATTACACGGCGTAATGGCGGCTGTCGATTTCGCGATTGTGTTTTGTTTTAAATTCATTTCTAAGTGATTTATTGTGAATTGAGGGTAGCATAGTTAGTAATATGATTAGAAGTGAATATTGTAAGTGAAATACAGCTTGGCAAAAAAGAGTAGAAAATCCGGAGGCCGCCACTGTGCTGCTCTTATGGCAACCCGCTGTGACCGTATAGCGTACGCGTACCAACCTATAGTCTTGATACTTTTGTTACTTTTTTTGTACATATAGTTTATTTATTAAAATCAGTAAGTATCATTTAATTAAACAATAATTTATTACCTAAAAATAAATATATTATGCTAGTAGGTAATACTGTGTTTTTAAAATATTCTCTCTATTTTTTTCTGGGATTAAAATAAGACGCAGATACAATGTTATTGTAATTAATCTAATATATTTTCCTCCAAATATTCCACCCCCTCCATTTCATCCGAGTCTTGGCTAGAGTTAGCCGCAAATTCGTCTAAATCGTTCTCCGATTCAGAGGAACTACTATCGTCTTCGAGGTTTATTATAATTCGCTCCATGTCTTCGTACATAGTTAGTTCCCGCTCGTAATAATCTTTTTCTATTTTGATTACATGCTGGCATGAATTCTTCCAATCTTCCTCCGTAATTGATTGGAATGCGCGCTCAGCTGCTTCCTATAAAGACGAAACATTTTAATTAAACCTTCATCAACATTAAAAGTAAAACATCAATATAATCTCTCTCAATATCATACTTTAATAAGCCAAACTGTACCTTTATGTCGATCGAGCCTACATTTTGGGCTGCAATTTTATGTTTCGCTATTCCCCAAATCAGCTCAATAGGATTCAGATCACAGTGGTAAGGTGGAAGTCTTACCACTGTATGTCCATGTTCTCCTAACAGCTCGTCTATTTCAAATTTCGGCTCGGGCTTGTGCCGTTTGACCAGCATCAACAGCTGTGGCTTTTTCAACGACACATCAAATGGAATTCCATTTTTGAATAACCATTCCTTTATATCGGCTACTTTGGTAGCAGAGGTAGGTGCTTTGTTCAATACCACGGAATGATACGGCGCATTATCCATTACCACAATAGATGCAGGTGGTAAATTTGGAATCAACCTATCTTCAACCCATTTTTGAAAATTGGTTTTATTCATTTCCGAATGGTAGTCGGCATTTTTATTTGTTCCAGTAAATATGAGCAAAGCATTAGGAATAAACCCTTTTTCACTGCCAGCATGAACAATAATATAGCGTTTACCCTTTGAAACATTCTGCTTTACTCCACTTACATCAATCGACTGCCAGCACTTTTTTAATTTATACGATTGGTGAACGTAGCTTTCATCGAGGTAAACTATGGGCTTTCTAAGCTCTTCGGGCAAATTTCTATTGCTGATAATTTTATTTAAATACGCTGCCCGTTTCGCTGCTATATTCGGCCGTTCAATTAATGCACTTCTTTCTGACTGACATCTTTTATATTTGAATCCTAGGGCGATAAGTATTTTCCGTAAATGCTCACGGCTTCCGTCATATCCCAAATCTTCTCTTACTACTGGCAGTAAGTTTCGTAAGGTTGGTACCTGAAAATAAAATAACTATGTAAAATTTTTAAATTTGAAAGTTGCAGTGACGTGTCAAACGAATGAACACTGCTTATTCAGTTAAATTTTAATACCAATAATAATAATGATAAATGTACCTGTTTTCTCACAGTGTAAAAAAATTGAACTTTTTGTCTGATGGCACATAAGTCAAAGTTATCCAACTGTTTTTTAGGACGACCTTTTCTATTTTTTCCGGGTGTAGAAAATACGCCTTTGTTTCGATCTCCTTCCAGCACGACTCTTCTTACAGTGCTTACTGATTTACCTGAAGTGAATAAATAAATATACAAACAAAATATTAATAATAATACATTTTTGGTAAATTTCTAATTGTAATGATTTTCATTCAACAATAAAGTTTTGTAGAAATCGAATTTAAATTTAGGTACATATTGCAAAGTACGCCACTCAAGTATCAACTCTGATCTGTCGCACTATACCAAAGTAATGTTAGACAAAATGTAAATATAACCTATGTGCTCGATGATTATTGTTCAAAATTCCACTTATTTCGTATGCAAGCTATTCAAAACAGAATAGGATTCATCAATTTACACTTAATTCATCTAAAAACAACAATACAAACAGTTACATACCTGTCATATCAGCGGTTCTTTGGTAAACATCGTTGAGATCGGTAAGAATGGTTTTGGCTTCTTTTTCTACCAAACATCGCCTATAAACCTTATAAATAATTTGTCTGCCAGCACTTCGGATGGTTTTATTCATTTTTAAGTTAGTTTTATCACGCTTTTATGGCACAAATTATAAATTGTATAAACTTCCGAACTTTGTTTACTTCAAGCAATTCAAACGTCATCATTTTTTAAATGTTGCCAGCAAACAAAAAAATTAGTTCCGTTTCTACTCGTTTTTGCCAAACTATAAGTGTGTGGTTTGAGTGGTTGTTCGTAAAATATGGAAATATGATGTGAGAAACCCGTTGCAGCTGATGGAAAAAATCGAATTCTGAAATTGTCATCATAATTAGAGCAACAGGTGAATAAATTAAGTTGTTTTAGCTAATGTAGTGTATCAGAAATTTCAAGCCGAACACAATGATGTCACAATTATATATCGCTAAATGTAAAATAGTGCTGAAAATAAGCATTTTTAAAGATGCCCTCCCGGATCGATTTTCTTTTGAAAAACCAGTGTCATTTCCCGTACCTAGCCCCCAGGGAGCCTGTACATACAATGGGTTATTAATTTATCTGTTTTGATGCATAAAAAAAATCGATTTGAATTATTATTTTCTATTCTTTTCAAGTCTTATCTTTTATTCGCAACTGTGATAAAAAAACGTCGTACGATACACGTGTGGTTTGATCATTGCATCTCGGCGGCTAAACGCACTCGCGTTCCGCTTGCGCGTCATACACCGCCTCTATGCAATAATCAATTTACCAATACCAATACAATTTACAATACTACAATACAAAATACTTGTAGGTATCGCAATGTACTATTATGACACTACTAGCAGCAATCCGCGGTTTTACCCGCGTAACTCCCGATCCCGTGGGAATATCGGGATAAAAAGTAGCCTATAGCCTTCCTCGATAAATGGACTATCCAACACAAAAAGTATTTTTCAATTCGAACCAGTAGTTCCTGAGATTAGCGCGTTCAAACAAACAAACAAACTCTTCAGCTTTATAATATTAGTATAGATTTAATTAATAACTATATTTTTAATGTTTAGTTAGATGGCTGATAATTTTATCTTTCTCCCTAGGGAGCGAAAACGAGGAGGATCACGATGAGGACGATTATAAGCCGATTGTGCCCCGCGCCCTGCAGATGTTCTTCGAGCCGGAGACGGATACGGCCGAGGAGGCCGAAGCGGCTGGCCGCGTGGAGGTGGCGCAGGTGGCAGTAGCGGACGACGAGGGAGTGCCGCATGGGCCCGCATCGCTGTTCGCGTTCGAATGGGGGAGTTACCCCACCGACCCCGTCCCACCCCAAGAGCGACGCGAGGTATTTGTTGGCAACAGTGGCCCCGTGCTGGAACCTACCACAAGTCCGTATGATATTTTCGTACAGATTTGGGATAGGTCCATCATGGAGCAAATTGTTGCCCAAACAAACTTGTACGCCCAGGAGTACGCGGCCCATATACTCGATGCTGGATTGATGGCCCCGCACAGCCGTATAGCCTCCTGGGTGGACACGAATGTCGACGAGATTTATGTATATTTTGCAATTATTTTAGCCATGGGGGTTGTCGTTAAGTCGAAAATGGAGGAATATTGGAGTAAGGAGGGCACCATTTTTCTGACGCCTAATTTCTCGTATCAGATGAGTCTGAGGAGATTTCAGCTGTTGAATACATGTATTCATTTTAATGATAACTCACGTCTTACTGACGACATGCCCCCACAAGAGGCAAAAATATTTAAAGTGGCACCGGTGGTAGACCACTTGAATTCCAGGTTTTCATCGCTTTATAATCTCCACCAGAACGTCGCGCTAGACGAATCACTCACGCAATGGAAGGGGTGGCTTAATATAAAACAATATATCCCCACCAAAAAAACTACTGTCGGAATCAAAACCTATGAGGTTTGTGATTCCCGCACAGGTTACTTGTGGAGATTTGAGATTCATGCGGGTACTGAACATCGTCCGGATAATGTGGGAATCATAAACGGGGTTATCCCTAATTTGGTTCTGCGTTTGTTGCGGGGACTAGAACGTAGTGGACGTACCATATGGATGGATAATTATTATAACTCCCCATCTTTAGCTCGTGTCTTAAAAACGCTTGGTCTTGACTGCGTCGGGACTTTGCGGACCAACCGGCAATTTGTACCAAATGAAATTGCCGATTTAAAGAAGGGAAACATTAAAGTTGGCCAGGTATGTGGTTGCACTTCCGGGGATGTCGACTTGACGGCGTGGCGAGATCAGAACCAGGTGTCGATGATATCGACATACCATGGGATCGCCGTCACTGATGGTAAGCCCATAGTGGTCAAAGATTATAACGTTTGTATGGGTGGCGTAGACCGCAAAGATCAATTGTTGTCTATGTACCCCATTGAAAGGAAACGGACATCAATTTGGTATAAGAAGTTCTTTAGAAGACTTCTTAATGTAAGCGTCCTCAACGCTTACATAATAGGCAAAACATTTAATCCCAATTTAGAGCACCGGAATTTTAGGCAAGACCTTATCCTGGAGCTCTTAAAAAGACATAACACAATTCGCCAGCCCATCGCAGAGCCTTCCCAACCAACCCAACCACAACATAATGCTCGGCCAAATTTGTCGCGCACCGTCATAGCTCATTTTCCGACGGGGCTCCCAGAACTACCTGGCGGCGACCACAAACAGAAACGAAGACGCAAATGCTTTGTTTGCAAAAAACGTACCATCTATTTTTGTAAACAGTGCGAGAAGTCGTTGTGTTTTGGTAAAGGGTCGTGTTACATAGATTACCATAGCGAGTGAATGTCCTGCGATGGAATGGGGAGTTGTGTTATGTTTTTAGTACATTGATACATCCATTTTGTTCATGTTCATGTCCTTACGTAAATGCTACGTATAATACTCAACTGATTAGGGTGCACTATGTTTATAATGTCCTACGTTACGTACTGTAATCCTTGTTTTACATTAAGCTGCCCCCAGCCCTTGCAGCGACGATTCGTCATCGTCTTGCCTTAGTTGGCTGATCGAAGTGAATTCTCGCGCTCCCTTTTAAAATTATCGTTTAAATGAATACATCTAGTGTTGCCCTCCCTCCCCCCAATGGTGTCCCCCACACGAAAGACAGACGGAACTTTTTTGTTACTTCCTTTCTTTATTTTCTCAGCTAAACAGCCTTATTTTGCGTTTTTGTTACCTCCTTTCTATTATATGCTCAGCTAAACAGCCCTATTTTGCGTTTTTGTTACCTCCTTTCTTTTATATGATCAGCTAAACAGCCCTGTTTTGCGTTTTTGTTACGTCCTTTCTATTATATGATCAGCTAAACAGCCCTATTTTGCGTTTTTGTTACGTCCTTTCTATTATATGCTCAGCTAAATAGCCCCCTTTGTTAAATAGCAAAATACACGTTACATCTCGTCTTCATTCTATTGTTCCTTGTCTGGCTTTTGGGGTGCATAGTATGTTATTTTCTCATATGCCTGAACTAGGTAATCCTGTGTCTCAGGCGAAAAAGGACTACATTAACTTAAAAAATACATTAAAATAATTGACTTTCAAAATACTAACTAGAAACAATAATTAGGTAAAAATATGCATAAATATTAAATGCAACAAACTGTAAAAATATTAAATTGAGCAAACTTGTCATTTTATTCATTAATTATTCTAGGGCTTATTAAAATGATTAACATATTACATAAACGAAACTATGTCATATTGTGTATATTAACTGCAACATGCAAGTATTCACGTCATCAGAATAATCCGGGTCAATGTTGCATTAAAAAGTGATATATATTACTAGCTTTGGCCCACGAATTCGTCCGCGTAATAGTCGAAAATGGACCAAGGAATCGCGTTGTCAAACAAACTTTGCCCCACTTTTTCACCCCCATAGGAGTAAAATGTTGATCAATCCTTTCTTATCGGATGCCTACGTCACACAAAGAACACACCCTCCAAGTTTCAGGTCTCTACGATCAGCGGTTTAGGCTGTGCGTTGATCCGTCAGTCAGTCAGGATAAAAAAAAAATATATGTATAGATTAATCTAGGGCTTATTAAAATAATAGTACATTACGATATAAATGTGGTAAATTGATCTTTGCATAGAGGCGGTTTATGAAGCCAAGATGCAAATATCAATTCCACACGTATATCGTACGACGTTTTTTATCACAGTTGCGAATAAAAGAAAAGACTTGAAAAGAAAACAAAATAATAATTAAAAAATATTTGTGATAACTCTATGTTTACATTTTTTTAAGGCAATATTTTTTTGTTAATTATGCTCCGAAAAGGCCAGGCTAAAGACTTTTAACCTATACATCCTCGTGTGACATACATTATTTTTTAGGGTTTTTCTATTTGTTTTTGCGTCGGGGGTTAAGAACAAAATACAATGGTACGGAAAAACAATATATTTAAGTAAAGAAAAAACAAAAAATAAACAACTCAATTTTTAATCGTTTTCTAAGCCATTATCACGTAAAATTTTCGTTCGTAAACCGACTTTAGAGACAACCATTTTTGCTAGCTAAAAAACTCTTTGGTACCTACCTTTTCGGGATAACTTTACAGCACTAGTTAACAAATCTAAAACTCACGCGTGCATAATATGTTGGATTATGAGCCTAAAAGCCGTTGAATAAGATCCACTTTATGAGCAACTGTGATAAAAAATGATTAACATTTTACCTAAACGAAACTATGTCATATCTATACTAATATTATAAAGCTGAAGAGTTTGTTTGTTTGAACGCGCTAATCTCAGGAACTACTGGTTCGAATTGAAAAATTCGTTTTGTGTTGGTTAGGCCATTTATCGAGGAAGGCTATAGGCTACTTTTTATCCCGATATTCCCACGGGATCGGGAGTTACGCGGGTGCAACTGCGGAGCGCTGCTAGTTGTGTATATTAACTGCAACATGCAACGTCATCAGAATAATCCGGCTCAATGTTGCATAAAAATTATATTTATTACTAGCTGCGCCCCGCGGTTTCACCCTCGTAAGTTCCGATCCCGTGGGAATATCAGGATAAAAAGTAGCCTATATGTTAATCCAGGCCTCTAGCTATCTACATACCGAATTTCATTGCAAATGGTTCAGTAGTTTTAGCGTGAAGGAGTAACAAACACACACACACACACACAAACTTTCACATTTATAATATTAGTAGGATTATATTAATGCCATGATTGTCTTAGATATAAAAACTCCATTCTGCAATTATAAATATACTGTGATTGAAAAGTGTGATCGATGAACACACAGCCGACCTTGAAAAGCACCACACGGTTCACGAAATAAGTATGTATGTCGAAGTTTATTTCTTAGTTGCATTAGATTGCGTTTCACGGTTTTTTACCTAACTCAATTCTTAAGACGTTTCAATGGGATTTCATGGAAATTGTATGATTCCAAATTAATTAAAATAATAATTATAATTTACTGTTTTATATACCTACACAAATCTAATATTGATTTCTTTTAAAGCTTGTAAATTAAATTTTATTTAGGTAGTAGGTTTTAGTACTTAGATATAATTGTTGTATTAGTTTTTTAGTGATGTATATAATATTTTATATTCAATTTGTTTTTATAAAAATCGAAATTTAAGAAAAATAAATGAATGAGGGATAATAATTTAAGTTTATTTCAATTTAAATCAAATTAAAATACTAATGTCATTAAATAAAATCATAATAATACCTTTGTTTCAAAACCAAGTATCAGAGAATTTGATAACTATTGTATCTTACCACGGGAAGGCCAAGACCGGCTTCCGGTCGGGCTAGTGTCGTAGCGTGGGTCGCTGTCGCCCGGGGCGAAGTTATAATTTGCCGCCCTTTTGACGTCATAAAAATAATGTTCTATTTGCCGCCCCTTTGACGTCATAAAAATAATAATGTTCGATTTGCCGCCCCGTTGATGTCATTAATATAATAATGTTGGCAATTTGCCGCCCCTTTGACGTTATAAAAATAATAATGTTCAATTTGCCGCCCCGTTGATGTCATTAAAATAATAATGTTCAATTTGCCGCCCTTTTGATGTCATTTAAATAATAATTTTCAATTTGCCGCCCTTTTGATGTCATTTAAATAAATAAATAAATAATTATATTTATTCAAGAAAAGCTTACAAATATTAAAATGCCCTTGGGTTCCCGCACGAGGCAGAGCCTGTATCGCGGGACACCGACTTAACAATTAGAAATTTACACTTTATAATTTCTCGGGACAAGTGAGATGTAAAATAGATGTAAATGGTGATGTGTCAGGTCAGTGTAGATGTAGGTAGCGAAGTTGACTGAGAGCGGATTTGCCAGTGGTGGTGCGTGTGAGGAAAAGTGTGGGAAAGGTGAAGAGAAAGGGCAGGGTCTACCACCTCACCCCAGAAACTGAGACCCTGGGACATTTAAATAATATTTTTCAATTTGCCGCCCTTTTTAATGTCTTTAATATAAAAATGTTAGCAATTTGGCGCCCTATTGACGTCATAAAAATAATAATGTTGGTGTTTATGAGAAAAAACGTAACAATATCATTGAGTTAGTATCCTATAGAGTCACAATCACACAAATAAAATGTCCCCGCGTGCAACTCGGCGCACGCTGCGAAGTGCGCAGAGTTTTTGTTTAGTTGTAAGGCGACCGCGATCCTCGTATAACGTTCGCAATGCCAAAATGTTGTGAGCGTCAGAATCAACGGTCACTAGACGTATTTTGTTCTGTGACTTCCTGCCCAAGTAACAGCAGATACGTGCGAAAAAAGGATGGTGTTTCATATTTTAGGTAAGTATCATAACAAATTAACGTATTTATGTATCCACAGTGCGTGTTTCCCAATTAAATTTCAATATTTTTTAATTTCTTAGCAAAATAAAACGTTCATCGCCTGACCGCGCGGCGCCTCGATAGCGTATCTCTTTCACACGTTAGACAAATATGCAAGCGTAAAAGAGAAACAAATAGCCACGCGTACGAGAGTTCTTCTAATACGGAAAGCTATGGAGTGGATTTATACTCTAAATATTTTTACAGATTTTGAACTTAATAATTAAACATAATATTAATACCATTTTTTTAAATGCTTTATTTTTTAGTTTTCCATACAAAACTAGGTCGATAGCGTTTTTTTTAATTTTAAATTATAATTACAATAATTTTGTTTTTTGTTTTGTTTTTATTTTCCTCGAAATCCTATAAGGTGCTCTGAATGGGCAGGTATTATTGCAAAAGCCCGAAATGAATTAAACTACAAGCCATATAACGGGTCGGTTATATGCTCAAACCACTTTCCTGCTTCAGACATTTATAAAACAAAGAAAGGTTTCAATAGGCTTAATAAAAATGCAAAACCCATTTTACATGTAAGAACTTATTCCTTTTTAATTACTTACAATGTCATATTTTATTATAGGATACGATTTTGTATTCTTATAATAGTTTGCATTTTTTTATACGCCTTGCAGATAAATGTATAATCTATGTTTTCTGTTACAGCTGAATGAAAAACAACTTAGAAGTGATGATAGTTCAGATCAAGACAACACTCACGTTAACTCTGATCACGACAACAATCAGCAAACAATTCAACAAAATGAAAATCGCATGCAGGTAGTTAATTTGCGTCATAAAATTGCACAATTTTACAAAATACATCTTATTATCATATTTTTATTTGCTCCAGGAGGACAATTCAAGAAAAATCGAACAGAGCCCCTCTACGTCTATGAGTATTGGGTCTATTTTAGACACTCCCAGAAAAACTTATCAAGAAAAAGTTGAATTTATGCGAAAAAAATATTCAAAACAAAAATAGACAGATAAATAGACTACAAAAACAAAATAAAAGACTTGTTAAAAAGAACACAACTTTAAAAAATGCCTTGAAAGTATTAAAAAGTAGGAAAGGCATTAACCAGTCGTTGTTTTCTGAATTATCTGAAAATTTAGAAGTTACCGAAATGTTCAATGCCTTATACATAAAAAACGTAAAGAAAAAGAAGAGGCCATTCAAAAAGTATCCGCCTGCTGTAAGGAAATTCGCACTTACGTTTCACTTTTAATCGCCGGCAGCCTATAAGTATGTAAGGCGTCTCTATAATACATGTTTGCCTCATCCAAACACGCTATGCAACTGGTATAAGAGTGTTGACGCGGAACCTGGTTTTACAGTGGAATCATTTGATAGACTTAAAGAAAAATCCAATAATTCAGACAAAGAGTATATTTGCGCTCTAGTACCAGATGAGATGTCAATAAGGCAACAGAAAATATGGACGGGGAAACGGTACGAAGGACTAGTGGATATGGGTATGGGATCTGAAGAATCTGAAGTTATTGCAAGTCAAGTATACGTCATAATTAGGGAATCCAATCCCGCAAACGCGGGATCCCGCACCTTTTTTGCGGGATCAGAAATGCGGGATTACACCCGCGGGATCCCGCAGGTTTGCGGGATTGAAAAAATATATATATTTTAGAAAAATGGGCTCAGGCGACCATCTTATTATTTATATGACACCTCAGCACAGCTCATTAGTAAGTGATTTAACAACTTTCTTATAGAACTCGTGCCTTTTATATATAATTTGTATGGAAAATAATTTTGATTCAGTTTTTAACTTACAACTAAATAAGTTTTAAATTTCTATTTTGTGTCGTGTGAACCCTGTTTCGGAACGGAACATAACCAATGTCAGTTCAAGTACTCTATGACTAGGGATTCCCCTACGGCGCACGGGGACTTACCTTAAAGTTATTGCGTCATTTGCGTCTTACTTGTGATGTGAAAAGGTTACCTAACGTACGCGAGACAAATCTTTTTTGTTATCAAATTGTTAAGAGCACGTTTCGAGTGAAAAAATACAATTTATTATTAAAAAATGAGTGTCAATTTGATTTATAAAGAGTATAAAAGCTCGAGTGAAGTGTGGAAACATTTTTTAAGAGCAGAAAATGGATCAACCGCTAAATGTAAGTTATGTCCTGCTATCATAAAAATCTCTGGTCGCTCTACTAAAGGTCTTCACATACTTGCGAACAAAGCACAACATGAATTTGAACTTGGTTGATAGCGTCAGCAGCAACGTTGAAAATCCAGCACCGGGAATGGGAACGAGCAGCGCAAGCCAAAGTGGCTCGTTTAGTTCAACTGCTTCACGTTTAGACGAAAGTGCTTCATCTTCGGCAACGTCAGTCTCACAGAAAAGAAAGAAATTAACAGATTATTTCCCACTCGAAAAAAAAGTTTCTATGGAAGAAAGAGTGTGCAGAATGATAGCGAAAGATGGAATCCCATTCGCGAAATTCATCACGTCAATTGATTTACGCGAATTATTTGAATCGGAGGGCCACCGATTGCCTTCTTCTGCCAGCACGATACAAACTATGTTGATGGCCTATGGAGCATCCATTCGAAAGAAAACTTTCGACGAACTTGAAGCACTGAAAAAATTGGAAAAGCGTTTCACACTGACTTTTGATGAGTGGACATCTTTAAGAAATCGCCGCTATTTAAATTTGAATCTTCACTTATTTACCGGTGGAGCTGCGAACATTTGGAACCTAGGACTAGCAAGAATTGAAGGACGTTTTCCTGCAGAAGCCTGTGTAACTGCGCTTGAAAAAAAACTGCAGGATTTTAAAATTGACCTAAATCTAGATGTGATCGCAGTAACAACCGATGGTGCAGCAGTCATGAAAAAAGTTGGTAGATTATTATCAGCGCACCACCAATTATGCTTTGCACATGGATTGCAACTCGCTGTACTTGAAGTTCTATACAATAAGAGACAAGAACAAGAAGAAGAAGAAATACAAGCTGAAGTACTCGAAAATAGACCGGATAATGAGAGTGATAATGAAAGTGAAGATGGTAACGACGAGCAAGGAAATTTTTTGGTAGAGGAAGAAATTCAAGAAGAAGAGTTGCTACCACAATACAGAGAACTTATTCAAAAAGTGAGGAAAATTGTCAAGGTTTTTAGTTCAAAATCTCCAGTAAAAAATGATCTGCTGCAAAAATATATTAAAGCAGAATTTGGCAAAGAATTGCAGCTTATCCTAGATTGCCGAACGCGCTGGAGCAGTCTCGCATCAATGTTGTCGAGGTTCAACGAAGTCAAACATTGTATATCTAAAGCACTTATTGACCTTAAACTGACATCATCTTCATTTTCATTCACTGACGAAGAATTCATGACTTTGACTGATATTGAACTAGCTTTAGAGCCAGTGAAGCTTGCTGTAAACGTCTTATGCCGCGAGGATGCGACGCTAGTTACTGCAGAAACCACATTGCGTTTCATGATAAACAAACTGAATCGACAAAATACCAGGTTAAGCCAGGAACTTGTTGTGTCGCTATCTCGCAGGATAAAAGAACGCCGAACATCAATAACTGCCGTGTTGCTTTACTTGGAAAATCCAAAAAAATATCTAGTAAAAGATTCAAGATCTGCAAGTATGGAGGACGATCCATTCTTTTATCCAAGAAAAGCTACGCTAAGAACTGAAATTAAGTGTTTAATCGAGAGACTAGTGTCAGACGCGCAACCTGAAACTGAAAACCAGCAAGTTGAGGACAATGAAGAAGACATGCCTTTATCGAGACTTCTTGATGAGCCTTCACCTACACTAGAAGAAGAATTAGAGCGCAGTCTCCGTACTGAATGGCTACCCGAGTCTAGACCTGCAGTGCGTGCACCCACTCGAGATAATTCACTTGATCTGATATTGAAACGTGAGATGACACTTTTTGAATGTGGAGGGAATAGAGGGAAGTACTTGGAAACTGTTTATACTTATGTAAAGTCAATTCCGCCTACAAGTGTGGAAGCCGAGCGTGCTTTTTCCGCCGCTGGCTATTTATGCAACAAGATAAGATCAAATCTAAAAGATGAAACGTTAGATACCTTATCGTTTCTTCGAAAACATTTTCAGAAAAAATAAGCTAACTTTACTTAATTAAAGGCGTTTACTTAATTCACCCCTTTATGCCTCTAAAACCAATGAATAATGTTTAATTTTCAATACAAATTTAAATATGAAACGTTAAATATTTTACTTATTATATCGTTTCTTAAAAGAAGTTGATTATTTATGCATCTAACATCATTATATTCAATTTATAATATGAGTAATAACTTTGCTTCATATTGATAATAATAATAATAAAAATACTTGTCTTTATTTCTTTTATTTAACTACATTAAACAAAAATAATAATAATTAAAATCAATCCCGCAAACCCCGCGGGATCGCGATTTTGATGCGGGATTGGATTCCCTAGTCATAATGTTGGAAGCTATCAACGATTCGTTCAAAATTCCATTGGGCTATTTTTTTATAACAAGCCTAACAGCAGAAATGAAGGCCAACTTAATAAATATTGCATTGCGAAAATGTCATCAAATAAAAATGAAAGTAGTTTCGTTGACTTTTGATGGTTGTAAGACAAATATTGCAACAATGAAAATTTTAGGCTGCAACTTAGATAATAAGGAATCCTTAAAAAAATTTTTTAAACACCCTTCCGCCGATCACAATGTAGCGGTGTTCCTAGATGCAAGCCATATGGTCAAACTGATGAGGAACGTGTTTGAATCTAAAAAAATAATTAAAAATGGGGAAAACGAAGCCATCAAATGGAAGTACATCACCGAGCTTCACAAATTGCAGGAGGAAAAACAGCTGCACTTAGCAAATAAATTGACGCACAGACATATAGCCTTCAAGAACGAAATCATGAAGGTTAAATTAGCTACACAACTTCTAAGCCGCAGTGTAGCAAAATCTATACAGTTTTGTAGAAATGACTTAGCTATAGCAACATTCGATGAATCTCATCCGACGTCAGACTTCATTATGACCATCAACAACATTTTTGACATTTTGAATACAGGAAACCTACAAAATTATGGTTTCAAAAAGCCTTTGAGCTTAACGAACGCTAATGAAATACTTCTTTTTTATAGATCATGCCAAAGAATATCTCTTATCTCTAAATATTGATATTTTGCGAAAACGAACAATTAAAAAAAACAACGAAACAAGAACTGTGCATACCACAGAAAACGTATCGTTGTGGAAATCCCAATCAGGGACTGGAGCTTTGGGCTTGATTGTATGCCTTGAAAGCTTGAGGTACTTATTTACAACATTAGTCGAGACATCAGTATTGTCGTTTCTTTTGACGTATAAAACTAGCCAAGACCACATTGAATTGTTTTTTGGTGATTTGCGAAGCCAAGGAGGCTATAACAACAACCCCAATTCTCGCCATGTAAAATCCGCTTACAAAAAAATGTTAACCCATCTGGAACTTAGTCCAAAATTTTCGGGAAATGCTATACCACTTGAAAATATTCCCATATTGAGTGGCGACAGCACTATTAATAATATAAATAATACAACAATTGGCTATCGCCATGCAATTGAAAACGAAAATGACGATACTCAAATTATTTCATTCCATGAGTCTGAAACGTTTAATAATTGTGACATTTTGTCACAACAGCTTGACGAATCTGAATCTGAGTCCGAATTCATAGATCAAATTGTGGGGTATATTTCTGGGAACGTTGTACGCTACATTTTAAAAAGGTTAAGTGCGAAGTTTGTTGTACCTCTTTTTTTTTTTTTTTTTTTCTTTTATTATGGCTTCGCACGTGTGCATTTAGCCAGTGTCAAGTTATATTTTGCATCAAATTATGACCCGATTTTTCATAAATCGGGCCTAAAGTGTTTCAATACAGTCAAAGTCGTCATAGTCCGTCAAGTCAGAGGTTATAGTAAAGCGGTGGCAAGTTTACCATAACCTTAATAGGAGATTTGGAGGCAACGTGAAAACTGCATGTTTGACACTGATTTTTACTTTCACTACACTTGTGCACTTTCACAGAACTAAATTGAATAACATTCCACCAGAATTATACAATTCAACTCGGGTTACATCTAAGTTTCATGAAAATAAAACTGCAGCACGACATGTTGTTAACTCGTTCCCGCAAAAAAAAAAAAAAAAACTTGTACCTCTTTGATGGCTAAAGAAAAAATGACATTCTACAACTTGATTGATATCAAAAACATGGGAGGATTATTTTATTCGTCCAAAGATGTGTTTGATTTATGCAAAAAAACCGAGCACACTATAAGACATTTTCAACGTTGTGAACTTAAGTTGAAAGCCACAAACAATTATTTCTGCAGTTCTCAAATCATTCGTAGGTACAATAGTTATGGAAGATCTAATTGAACATGCATTTGAATTTACAAACCATAGAACCATTTTAATGAGAGCAGTCATCGAACGGTACATAAACATAAGATTTCATTACATTGCAAAGAAATGTACTGAAAAAATAAAAAATCAAAGTAAAAGACAACGTTATAATAAATTAACATTGTTTCAAGGTAATTAAGTTATACGTTTATTCAGTTTTAGTTGTAAGTTATTAAGTTAAAAATAGTAATATAACGCTCATTCCTAATATTATTTTTGTTTTATTTTAAGTTATTTGCGCGTTTCCCGGATAATTAGGTCCACCCTTAATTCTAAATGTCAGTTCTAAAAAAGTTTTTTAATACTATGCATTTTAGAACAATAGCGTCTCCTCTGCTTTCTTGTTCCCCGTTCGTACGCAAGGCCTTGAGTGAATAATGGTGACATTGCATACGAGCGACTTTGAACATTATACAAGCAAGATAAGGTCGAAATTCGAGCAAATGTCATTTTGAACTAATAATATCAAAATGTATAGCTATGTAGAACAATGCTCGGACATTTTTTGAATGTTGTCACTTAGAGATTATGTCTCTATAAGATACTAACTCAATGAACAATATGGAAGAATTGAGCGAAAATGATATATTTTAAAGCCATGTAAGGATGTGGGGCGACTTGTGATTTGCAACAACTCTATTGGGCGGAGGGACATTAAATATGTGCAAGTTGGTAAGCGCTAATTTCTTATATTTGACTGATTGACCGCCAGTGACCGCACATAATATTTTTATGCCAATTTTGCCGCCGTCATGGTCCGCCCCTCCGCACCCCTCAACTTTTATTTATTTAAACCGGCACAGTGTCTTTTAACAGTTTATCTTTTGTGTCTTTTTCGACGGGTGATGTTGATGTTCTGAGCATGAATCTTCATCATATGTTTATCCAGTGAATGTTTGGCAGTATATTTATTATCACATTTATCGCAAGAAAACGGCTTTTCACCAGTATGTGTTAAAGAATGCCGTTTTAAATCGCTTTTCTGACTACTTTTGTAATCACACATATCGCACGAAAACGGTTTCTCACCAGTATGTGTCAATAAATGACGTTTTACATCGCTTTTTTGAATAAATTTATAATCACATCTATCGCAAGAAAACAGTTTTTCACCAGTATGCGTCAATAAATGTCGTTTTAAATCGCTTTTTGGAATACATTTATAATCACACTTATCGCACGATAGCGGTTTTTCACCAGTATGTGTCAATAAATGCTGTTTTAAACTACCCTTTCGACAACTTTTATAATCACACTTATCGCACGAAAACGGTTTAACGTCAGAGTGTGTCTTTAAATGTGCATTCAAACGATATTTGTTGGTAGTATTAAAATTGCATTGACGACAGGAGAACGTGTCCCCCTCGTTGAGAAGTGCAGTTGCTGGGTCGGTGTTCCCTCGTCGGTGTTCTGATGTGATCGGTCTACGTTTCTTGAGTGCAGGACCACCTGTGAGAGTATTCACAATGAACATAGAGTAGCTACAAGCATACCACACAATATAGTTTGTGTAAACAGTTTAAGTCCGTATACAGAAAGAAAGCTGGAAACTTATAAGCGTTTACCGGCGCTTGACAGCGCTGGTCCGTTCTACACAGAGGAAGCAGGTTGAAGCAGATCAAGCAAAATGTTGTCGCAGTTGTTTATTAATTAAATGGCAGCGCCCAGCGCTGACCAACGCGTGTTGAAGCTTGTCGGAACTTGTCGGCACCGTTCAGTGCTTATCGGCGCGCGTTCATATATTTTCCTGCGCGGGTTACCAGCGCTGTCAAGCGCTTTTAAGTTTCCAGCTTTCTTTCTGTATACGGCCTAAATAACCCTGTGTTTCTAATATGCAACAACTTTTCGTTGAATTTTCTGGTCTCCAGCTATCCACATACCAAGTTTAATCACAAACAGTTCAGTAGTTTTCTGAAAATATTTTTTAAGGAAAAATGAGTCTTCAAAAATTGCAACAAGAGGTTAATGCGATTCTTAAATTCAACTATGACGGTACTTGACTGAGTGGCGTAATTGGTAAGCACACTTGAAGGGTATTCAATGGATGCGAGTTCGATGTCTCAGTTGCAATTTTTGAAGATGCATTTTTCAAAAAATAAAAATCATAGTGTTCAGTAGTTTTTATGTGAGTAGGTGTCCCATCTATCTCTATTATAATTTTCATCAAAATTGGTTCAGTGGTTTAGGCATGATAGACAGTCAAAAGAGCTACTTTTGTATATGATAATATTAGTAATTGATTGATTTTAACATTATTTTTGCAACATTAAAAACTGAAACTTGGAAAAAATACACAATAAATGGGGGCCCAAGTCTTTTATTTGGCATTAATGGATCTACCATTGTCATTATATTAAGACTCTATTGATATTATACCAAGATTGTGACTTTATTTCATATTCTGCTAAAGTTTTAATAACATTGCAATAGAATCGGTACGGAGTCTCAATGGAATGGTAATAGATATGTCGCTGGTGTTGCCTAGCATGGTATACGTTTTAGTGAATGTGATATACTGTTTTAACATCTATTGAATCAAGATTCCACTGAGCTACGATTATAGAGCAGAATACCAAGTGAGTCAGTAGTGTTTCAATAGAATAGTTACCATTAGGAGAATACCAATAGACACATTTTTGATTTAACATTATATATGTAAAAAGCAGAGTCCAAGTTTCATTTTTCAATGTTGCAAAATTTTATATGTATCTTACTTTTGACATCTTCACACTTGACATTTGATAAACCAGGAGCAGCTTGGCATTCATCATTGCCTAACCTCTTTGGAACGACATATTTAACATCATATAATGCCTGTGGGTCAATTTCAATTTCTATCATATCATCGTATACATTGATACATTCAGATTTAGTCACCATTTGTGTATTGTGGCTTTCAATGTTGTCAGACATCGGTGTGTTGTCATTGTCATCATCACTTGTTACTTCACACTTGATTTCCTCCTTCAGGATATTGCCTTCATAATCAGAGGTGCCCTTGTTTTGGTGATGAATCATTTCACTATCTTCATTTTCTGGAAAATGAGGAATAAATTCACTGATCATTTGCTCCTTTTATGTTGTCTACGTTTTAGGAGAACTAAGTAGATGTATGTTACCAGCCCTGTCTTTCTCCTGTTTGACTCCTCGTTCCTGGATGCCTGACTCCTGACTCATGATCTCGAAGTTCGTCATGGGGCTTTGCGTGAAGGAGAACAGCGGACGCTCCGTAAGCTTCAACTAAAAGCACAACCGTCATAAGTGGTAGGTACATGTTGTGGTGTCAGTTGTGTTGTATATTGGTCACTCACTGTGTCTGTATTGGCGTGGTTCCGGATCCACCGGTCCAGCGCATCGTTGGCTTCCCGCGCAGAGTCAATGAATCGGCGACACCGGCGCAGCGCGGACAGGCACACGCCGCACACGCAGCACGGCCGCCCCTCCACGACCAGCTGTACACACATATATACTCTACTACTTCTACTGCTGTGTGCCACTATCAACCACACACCACACCGCACACAGAACATGCCATCTTACCGTCCCGCTGGTTACTCGTTCGTACGTCTCCTCGAGGGCCGTGTTCGCGAGACGGTACATCTCGCGGTCGCTCGCTAGGCACACTCTACACGTCGTTGACATCGACACCGCGGACATCCTATCCTATTCACTAAGACACAACCGCACAAAAACTTATTGATGTTTTACAAGTTCTGTACCTAAACGCCGAAGTAGATGTACTTGGCGCGGCGATTGGATGGCGTCAATACACACATGCAGTCGCCCAGAAAACTGAATGTTTCCCTATTTAATTTCACTTTTCACTTAATAATACAAACAAATAGAATACACAAATCACACACAAATTCCCAAACAGCGACGCGATTATCCATCTGACAACACCTGTCAAGTCAAACGATGAGAGACAGGGGTGTCATTCTAGCCACAGACTACACAAAAACAAGAATGACAGAGTAATTAAATTTGCGCTATACGCTAGATTGACCCTAAGGTTTAGGGTCGTCGAGCGTGTGTGAAGAGGACGCGACTCTTGTCTACGGGGTGCGATTAGCTCCTTTTGGCCCGCCCATCGTATTTGTAATTCCCATAAACAGCGCTTACGCATCGAGTAGCTTGCTCCGAGAAAACTTTGACGATTAATCGACTAAATGCTGACTTCAGCACTATGTCATTCTTGTTTTTTGTAGTCTGTGGTTAGAATGAACCCCTGTCTCTCTCATCGTTTGACTTGACAGCTGTTGTCAGATAGATGGATGATCGCGTTGCGGTTTGGGAATTCTATGTTTATTCTATTTGTTTGTATTAATTATTGTGAAAAGTGAAATTAAATAGGGAGACGATCTGTTTTCTGGGCGACTGCATGTGTGTGACTGCACGCCATCCAATCGCCGCGCCAAGTGTATACCTACTTCAGCGTTTAGGCATAAAAACATCAATAAGTTATTGTGTGGTTGTGTCTTAGTGAATAGGATAGTATGTCCGTGGTGTCGATGTCGACGACGTGTAGAGTGTGCCTAGCGAGCGACCGCGAGATGTACCGTCTCGCGAACACGGTGTTCGAGGAGACGTACGAACGAGTAACCAGCCGTACGGTAAGATGGCATGTTCTGTGTGCGGTGTGGTGTATGGTTGATAGTAGAACACAGCAGTAGAAGTAGTAGAGTATGTATGTGTGTACAGCTGGTCGTGGAGGGGCGGCCGTGCTGCGTGTGCGGCGTGTGCCTGTCCGCGCTGCGCCGGTGTCGCCGATTCATTGACACTGCGCGGGAAGCCAACGATGCGCTGGACCGGTGGATCCGGAACCACCCTAATACAGACACAGTGAGTGACCAATACACAACACAACTGACACCACAACATGGACCTATCACTTATGACGTTTGTGCTTTCAGTTGAAGCTTACGGGGCGTCCGCTGTTCTCCTTCACTCAGAGCCCCATGACAAACTTCGAGATCGTGAGTCAGGAGTCAGGCATCCAGGAACGAGGAGTCAAACAGGAGAAAGACATGGCAGGTAACATACATCTACTTAGTTCTCCTAAAACGTAGACAACATAAAAGGAGCAAATGATCATTGAGTATATTCCTCTTTTTCCAGAAAATGAAGATAGTGAAATGTTTTATCACCAAAATAAGGGTACCTCTGATGTTGAAGGCAATATCCTGAAGGAGGAAATCAAGTGTGAAGTAACAAGTGATGATGACAACGACAACACACCGATGTCAGACAACATTGAAAGCCACAATACACAAGTGTTGTCTAATTCTGAATGTATCAATGCATACGATGAAATGATAGAAATTGAAATAGACCCACAGGCATTATATGATGTTAAATATGTCGTTCCAAAGAGCTTAGGCAATGATGAATGCCAAGCTGCTCCTGGTATATCAAATGTCAAAAGTAAGATATATATTGATTTTTACAACATTCAAAAATGAAACTTGGACTCTGCTTTTTACATAATAATGTCGAAATTATGTCATTAAATATGTCCATGTAAAATATTCTCCTAATGGTAACTATTCTATTGAAACACTACTGACTCACTTGGTATTCTGCTCTATAATCATAGCTCAGTGGAATCTCGATTCAATAGATGTTAAAACAGTATATCACATTCACTAAAACGTATACCATGCTAGGCAACACCAGCAACGTATCTATTACCATTCCATTGAGACTCCATATGGATTATATTGCAATGTTATTAAGAGGAAAGGGTACCGGGGGCTCTCTCCATACAAACATAGTCTACTGTTTTCTCCATGGATAATGACACTAGAGCAAATATTTTTGCAGCATAAAACTTACCATGCCCCTATGTTTTGTTTTTTTTTTTGTTTTTAAATCTTAATTTCTATGATAATTACAAAATATACAACAGACAAAAATATTTGCTCTAGTGTCATTATCCAAGGAGGAAACAGTCGACTATGTTTGTATGGAGAGAGCCCCCGGTACCCTTTTACCTTAAAACTCTAGCAGAATACCAAATAAAGTCACAATCTTGATATAATATCAATAGTCTCGATATAATGACAATCGTAGATCCATTAATGCTAAATAGCAGACTTGGGCCCCCATTTGTTGTGTGTTTTTACCAAGTTTCAGTTTTTAATGTTGCAAAAATAATGTTAAAATCAATCAATTACTAATATTATCATATACAAAAGTAGCTCTTTTGACTGTCTATCGTGCCTAAACCACTGAACCAATTTTGATGAAAATTATAATAGAGATAGATGGAACACACCTACTCACATAAAAACTAATGAACTGTTTCTGATTAAACTTGGTATGTGGATAGTTTGGAGACCAGAAAGTTCAATGAAAGGTTGTTGCAATTTTTCAAATCGAACCAGTAGTTCCTGAGATTAGCGCGTTCAAAAAAACGTTTCAGTTTAAAATATTAGTATAGATGTTGAAACTATCACAGGTGGTCCTGCACTCAAGAAACGTAGACCGATCACATCGGAACACCGACGCGGGAACACCGACCCAGCAGCTGCACTTCACAAAGATGGAAACATGTTCTCGTGCAACCAATGCAATTATAATTCTAAAAACAAAAAGCTCTTGAAGGCGCATTTAACGAAACATACGGGCATTAAACCGTTTGCGTGCGATAAGTGTGATTATAAATGTAATTATAAAGGCAGTTTGAAAAAGCATTATTTAAGACATACTATTGAGAAACCGTTCTTTTGTGATAAGTGTGATTATAAATGCTATCAAATGGGCCATTTAAGGCGGCATTTATTGCTACATACTGGTGAAAAACCATTTACATGCGATCAGTGTGATTATAAATCCGTTCAAAAAGGCGATTTAAAACGGCATTTATTGACGCATACCGGTGAAAAACCGTTTTCTTGTAATAAGTGTGATTATAAATGTATACAAAAAGGCACTTTAAAACGGCATTTATTGACGCACGATGGCGAAAAACCATTTTCGTGCGATAAGTGTGAAAACAATAAATATACTTCGAAATCTGCTCTGTATAAGCATATGAAAAAGTTTCATCCTGAAATAGCTAACGTGATATTGAACAAGACGTGATAGCTTCTCTAATAGCTTTACAGACCACTGGAAATGTGTGTGTAACATCTATTAGAAGAAGGTCGTAAGTTCAATACTTGTTTATAGTATTATTGTAGCAGTTCACTATCAGTGTGCTGATAGTGTAGGTACTTATGACGCATTCTGTAAAGACACTGAAGAAACGGTTGACTACGTTTGTATGGAGAAAGAGCCGGGTACCTTTCGTATTAATTGTAATAACTGCATAGGTACAGATAATTCATAAAATTTACTCAACTTATTTACTTTATGTAAACTGACTTATAAAAGGTTTTCACATTAGTTTGTGTTTTATTTAAATTTCTATAGAAATAACGATTAACGATAGCCAATTAAAGTAAAGAGAGATGTTAGTGGCTCTCTATCGACTCTCCTGTTTTATTTTAACTGGAAAAGGCCTCTGTGTGTAGTTGTTTATGTGACTAAGTTCCTTGGAATCAGGACTGCTTTCTTTTGCGTTCTTAAAAAAAACCGGCCAAGTGCGAGTCGACTCGCGTTTTTAATATTTGTTGTTATGGCAGAAATACATTATCTGTGAAAATTTCAACTGTCTAGCTATCATGATTCATAAGCTTTATTGACCCACCGTACCTCCGACCATGCCCCCAGCGAGCGGTGCGGTGGGTAATTATTTTTCCCAACGATACCACCGTAGTGCTGAGACACGAGTTGCGAGATACAACCTTGTGGCAGACAGACGGACTGTGGAGTCTTTGTAAAAGGGTCCCCGTTTTTTCGATGATACTTCATCTTACCTTAATGGTAATAACCCATGGACGTGACTTTAGTTGCTCCATTTCAAATAATACTTTCAACTATTTGTAATATTGACCTTTGTGAGCGTGATCACATGAAAAAAAAACCCATGAATTTCTTGTGCCTCCTTCTAATTGGTGGGCGCGTTCCGAAGGCACACATCCTAACTTAGTTTTAATACGTTTCTGTGATATTTGTACATATATGTAATATGCATTCAAATGAATAAAAAAAATTGACTTTACTAAAAAAAAGGGAATTTGGTTGGGCAGATGTTCAGATTTCCAAAGGTTATCTGGAAAAGATCGCTCTTAAGCGATAAGGCCGTCTTGTGTGCCACCTAGATTTAAGTTTGTGTCTATTTGGAAACTACTTAATTTGTGATTTAAGCCGTGTGCAATAAAGAAATTATCTAGATAATTTAAATAAAACTACATATTTAGGTAATTAAAAAATCTTTATGTATTTGGAGACAGATTAATTATTCGAACATTATAGATATTAATAAAAGTATGTAAGATTTCAAAAAAACGAATAAGTAATTAGGTATATAATTATCTTGTCTAATTAACATTAATTTACACTGTATTTAATTATCTTATCCTGAAGTCCCGTATGCGGCATTCGACTTGCCTAAAGCCTTCGCCGAATAAATAAATATTGCATGACATTCCTCACATCGCCATCTAGCCCCCGAGCTCAGTAACTTGACTTGTGCTATGGGTGCTAGACAACGGACATACTCCTTATATACTTTTCTTTTGTAAATATATACTTATAATACATAGAAACAACCAGACCACAGACAAATATCTAAGCATGCATAGCGAATGTATACATGTCTGAGGCGGGAATCGAACCCGCAACCCTGTGTTTGGCAGTTCGACATTTAACTCTGCATTTTCATAATTCCTCTAGCGTCCGAGTTCATGACCGGATTATGAACTCGGACGCTAGAGTATAGTATCCTCAATGGGGAAGGCAGCGTTACTGGTGTAACCCACTATTTCCATTGATTCAAATACTGGGATAGGTTCTCCCACTATTTCCATGGCGGTGGCGACATAAAAACTTGTGAAAAATGATTTTCTTTAAATTCTCGGCTTACAGACGATAATTTTATGTATAACGTCATAGAACACATTGATGGTAATCATAGCAACGGCAATACGTTGCTATGGTTACCTTGTCAATAACATGACGTGTTTCCGGAACATGACGTCATGTTTTTTGTGAATGCATGTGTTCATCAATTTATTAGACGTTATCACGTCAAAATTTGTACTGTACAGTCTGTGGTGGAGAATTATTCAACAAAATGGAAAATAATTAATTTGTTCTCCATTCATTTATTTTTTATTAACAAGAAGTCGTGTTTTTATTTTATTCTATTGAATAAATTCACAATATATCTTTAGAATTTAATTTATCAGTAACTTATCAGGCAGTCATAAAACATATTCTAATTATAACACAACTGTGTTTTTTTTGTCTCTTTGCCGCAATGGAAATAATGGAATTTATTTGGGAAAAAAACGCTTGTCCCACTTTTTCCGTGGAAATAGTGGGATAAGGGATAAATACTTTTTCCATGGAAATAGTGGGATACGACCAATGCAGCTGCCAAAGTAGCGAATGTAGTTAGTGCTTGCCATTTGAGTAGAGCGAATTATGAACAAGTGCAAATATATTAACTGTTATAATATATTTGCTCTGCAATTAATATATTTGCGAACGGAGCCACGTGTACCTAAAAGCTACATCTAAGGAGACCCCGGTTCAGTTTTTATGTCGCAGTCATCCAAATCAATTACTTCTTGTTTAATTTCTTGGTCAGCCATTACATAATCGAGATTTTCAATCAGATCAGAGGTCGTACTTTCCGGCTCCATTTTTAGCGTCCCAAAACCGGAATAACAAGGTTCGTCTTCACTCATTTCAGTCGTACATAGCTCACTTAACACCATTTTGGTTTTAGACGTATCATAATTAAGCAATTTTTGCCTTTGAATCGCGTAATCTAGGCAATTGAAAGATGTTCTACAAATTTCGCATTTGAAAATTATAGCTTCGCGCGTCGATTTTAGCTTATTGTAATATGTAAAGTAGTATTCATCGTTTAGATTTTTAATGCATTCTTCGCATTCGACAGTGACTATATGCTTCTTCGATCCATAGTTTGCTAGTTCCTCAACGTCAAACTCTAGGTGAAACTTCTTTATATGCCGCTTCAGGGTCTTCCGTGTGCTGAAGTCTTTCATACAGATAATACAACGGGGTAAAGATTTGTCTTTCAAACTGGATATTAGGCTGACATGTCGAGTTTCGTTGTGTTGCTCGAACTTCTGCAGTCCCTTGAAGACGAGATTGCATTCCTCGCATTTGTAAATTTCATCTTCAGCTAAATGCTTCGTTTCCAAATGAATTTTCAAAGCTTCTTTTGAGTTGAACGATACCGAACAGAGATCGCAAGGGTATGTGTTCATATTAAAGGAATGTAAAAGTTTTAAATGTATTTTACAAGATTTCGCTGACTCGAAGCGTTTGTGACAGAAATGGCATTGTGGAAAGGTTGTGGAATCAGGATGTTTAGTCCGGACATGCTTACGTAGACTCCTCTTCTCTTTAAATAAAGTTTCGCATTCTATACACTTGTACCTTTGCATGCCCAAATGTGTGTATTCAATATGGCGTCTTATATTCCGTTTAGATTTAAATTGTTTATCACAGTAATCACATTTCGACCAAGTAACACTGGTGTGAACAATTTTTATATGCGATGCTAAGTAATACTTATTGTTGCATAGTTTCCCGCAAATTTCACATTCGACTTCTTCATCAGTTGAATGTTTCAGTTTAATATGATGTTTTAGCGATCTATCGCTGTAGTATAATCTGTTACAATGTCCGCATTTAAAAGGATTTATGTCTGTAGCTTCATCTGTAGAGGTTATGTTAGAATCGGCTATTTGAGCTTGGGGATGAAATATACGCGTGTGGAATTCCAAACTGGAGATATCTGTAAATAATTTATCGCAGTGACTGCACGAGTGTGCGTTAGGTGGCGGAAGGCACACCATCTTATGTTTTATCATAGATTCTTTGCTATAAAACTTGTTGAAACATACATTGCAAGACGACAAGCTATATTCAGTGTCATGATTGACTCGCATGTGGTATTTCAATTCATACACAGTTATGAACGAAGAGAAGCAAAATTCGCATTTGTATGTGACTTTTTTCGATTCGTTTTCTTGGTAAACTTGTTTCTGTAAATAGTTCTTGCAGTATTCGTAAAATATATCAAAAGAGTGATCTCTTTTTATATGCTGGCGCAGCAACGATTCCTCTTTGAATGTTTTATTGCATGTTTCACATGTAATAGTTTCTTCTTCACAATCAGATTCGTATAATACTTCGTCTGGTGATTTAGTATTATCATCTGTGTGCCTAGTCTTTATATGCCTCTTCAAGCTTTGGTTAGAAGTGTATACTTTAGGGCAAATATCACACTTATGCTCTTCCTTCTCACCGTGCAACATTTCTATATGCCTTTTTAGATTTCTATTATTTGTATAGACTTTATCGCACATGTAACATTTTATAGCCCTGTCTGTCCCATTATGGACCGCATCCATGTGCGCGTAAAGTGAATGTTTACTTTTAAAGATTTTTGTACAGAATTCACAAGTTGGATATTCGATATCTGGATTATGTAGCAAATTGACATGTCGACGTAAATTTCTATCTGTAGTAAAAGTCTTTTCGCATAAATTGCAACGGATAACAGGACCAACACCTTGGAGATGCACTGTTATCATGTGGGATACAATGTTTTGTTTTCGTGTGAACGTACGCCCGCAGATGTCGCATTCCGGAAATGGCTGATCATTAGAATTGTGTCCTCTAGATAAATGAAGCTGCAAACCTGCAGGACTACCGAATTTCTGTTCGCAAATATCACAAGAACTGGAACTGGTGATATGGCAGTTTTCTATATGAGTTTGTAAATTGTATTTTCTTGTAAAAGAGCGACTGCAGTAATCACAGAAGAAATCTAACTGGTTTACGTACATTTGAGATGACATGATTAACAATTTATAGTTAAATTAATACAGGAACAGATATTTGCAACTTACTCTAAAAATATTTCTATACAAAAAACGAGTTAATACTTAAAATTGTTCCTCAAGGATAAACACTGGGGCCTACACTTTACATGACTTATATATAAGACTAAATAGATCTAATATTTGAGGTTTAGAAAATGTGATTTAGAATAGAATAATTTAAAAAGTGAGATCTTTTGTTGCGAAATAATTTAAATGCTTAACCTTATCCAGCTTTTTCCGTCTTCAAAATATTCTTCATTTTGATTAAAAACCTGAAACAATAAATATCCATTTGAAGTTATATTGAAGGTTTGCACTGATTCCGTCTCGTAGCAGGAATGAAATCAGTTGCCTGCATCTGTCTTTCCTGACGTGTTCAATTTGTATCTTCAAGTCACGAGTAAACTAGGTAACTTCTAGCAAAGCATGCTACATCTTAGACCGCATCCTCAATTACTATCAGTTAGGTGATAATGTTCAATGCTGACCTATCTAATTTCAACAGCAAAATACTGATGAATTTGGACCGCAGTCTCTGTCAGAAATCTTTATTAAAATTCTCATGGCATTGTGTTAGTTACCAAACTCCTTCGAAAAGGGCTTGACCGATTCAATATTGTATATGGCAAAACAACGATTGCCGATTCAGAAACAGGTAGACCTAGCAAGTTGAAATTCATACCTTGATACTGAGGTCTATAGTCCCTATTAGGTGTATAAAAATCAAGGTCCTGAATCAACTACTTACACCATTTATATACATATATAAATGGTGTAAGTAGTTGATTCAGGATTTCAACTTGCTAGGTCTACCTGTTTCTGAATCGGTAGTTACACACAGATGGACAAGAAAGTGATCTAGGGTTTCTTTTTTTACCTTTTGAGGTGCGGTACCCTAAAAATAGCTTATGGCATACTATCTACTCCTATACCTACCAGACCATTCATCAAAATTTGTCATGCTAATCCTACTCATATTATGAATGTGAAAGTTTGTGTGTTAGTATGTGGGTTTGTGTTTATTCTTATTCTCTTTCACGTATTGTATTTTTATTTGTATACAGGCTGTTTTCCGCCATTGGACCCTTTTTAATTGGGTTCTTTTTCATGAGGATGGAGTAGGCTTGCCCAGCACCTACTACCCTCTCAGCTTAGTCGACCATGACCAGAGGAGAGAACTTACTTCTGGAGCCAACTAAGCCACGGGTTTCATCACGATGTTTTCCTTCACCGTAAGAGCAATGTCAATTAGCGCACATAATTTTTTCTTAAGAAAAATACATAGGTGCACGGCCCGCCGGGATTCGAACCCACTCTTTCACGTAACAACTACCGAGCCGATTGTGTTGAAACTCTGTCCGTCTGTCTGTCACCAGGCTGCATCTTATGAACCGTGACAGCTAGACAGTTGAAATTTTCACAGATGATGTATTTCTGTTACCGCGCTAACTAAAAACAGAATATAATGAAACGGAACCGAATGCGCGGGTTCGACTCGCACTTGGCCAGATTTTTAACGTTTCCTAGTCAGGCTGTAGGCAAAAGATGGAAATCAATAAACCTCTATGCAACATCTCGGTGTTGACACAAAATGGTAATTTTCAGCATGAATTTATGGGGGATGATAAAAAATAATATTGTAACATACCTGTACTTATTTCCATTTAGATATAATACGTTTTCTGTTGTTAATAGTTGCAAAATTACAGTAATTAAAGCAATAAATTTTAAGGCGCTAGGTTGCGTTTGTCATCTTCAATTTTCATGTAAAACCCGAGACAATCACTCACACAGTATTATTCTTTGATAGAAGAAGATTGTTTTCCGAATTTCGTGGTAATTATCAGGCTTTATCGTTATTAATTACGGAAAGAAACGAAGAAAATGGAAAATGTTTTCTGATTTTTGCGTAGGATTTTTGTTTTTGTGATTGTTTGCGGCACAGAGTATACATACGGACTGTCACTGTCATTACGAGAATCTCTCGTAGCGATTCCATTGGCCACTTCTTCCTTTCTGACCCATAAAAAGTCTGTCCTATGGAGGTTTTGGCGGGAACGAGTTAACAACATGTCGTGCTGCAGTTTTATTTTCATGAAACTTAGATGTAACCCGAGTTGAATTGTATAATTCTGGTGGAATGTTATTCAATTTAGTTCTGTGAAAGTGCACAAGTGTAGTGAAAGTAAAAATCAGTGTCAAACATGCAGTTTTCTCGTTGCCTCCAAATCTCCTATTAAGGTTATGGTAAACTTGCCACCGCTTTACTATAGCCCCTGACTTGACGGACTATGACGACTTTGACTGTATTGAAACACTTTAGGCCCGATTTATGAAAAATCGGGTCATAATTTGATGCAAAATATAACTTGACACTGGCTAAATGCACACGTGCGAAGCCATAATAAAAGAAAAAAAAAGTCTGTCCTATTATGATGCATAGTTAAGATGGTCCTATGTCCTATCCAGAAAAATCTGATTATTTTATCAACAAAATAAACTTTTGGAGTTTTAGCGGGAACGAGTTAACAACATGTCGTGCTGCAGTTTTATTTTCATGAAACTTAGATGTAACCCGAGTTGAATTGTATAATTCTGGTGGAATGTTATTCAATTTAGTTCTGTGAAAGTGCACAAGTGTAGTGAAAGTAAAAATCAGTGTCAAACATGCAGTTTTCACGTTGCCTCCAAATCTCCTATTAAGGTTATGGTAAACTTGCCACCGCTTTACTATAACCCCTGACTTGACGGACTATGACGACTTTGACTGTATTGAAACACTTTAGGCCCGATTTATGAAAAATCGGGTCATAATTTGATGCAAAATATAACTTGACACTGGCTAAATGCACACGTGCGAAGCCATAATAAAAGAAAAAAAAAAAAACTTTAGTTTCAGGAATTGGTAAGGTTTTTAAAATACATAACACAGCTTGTAGCACGAATATATATAAATACTAGCTGCGCCTTGCGGTTTCACCCGCTTAAATCCCTATCCCGTGGGAATATCAAAATGAAAAGTAGTATAAAGCCTTCCTCCATAAATGGACTATCCAACACAAACACAATTTTTCAATTCGAACCAGTAGTTCCTGAGATTTGCGCTTTCAAACAAACTCTTCGGCTTTATAATATTAAGTATTAGCAGCGCTCCGCAGTTTCACCCGCGTAACTCCCGATCCCGTGGGAATATCAGGATAAAAAGTAGCCTATAGCCTTCCTCGATAAATGGACTATCCAACACAAAAAGAGTTTTTCAATTCGAACCAGTAGTTCCTGAGATTAGCGCTTTCAAACAAACTCTTCGGCTTTATAATATTAACTATTAGCAGCGCTCCGCAGTTTCACCCGCGTAACTCCCGATCCCGTGGGAATATCAGGATAAAAAGTAGCCTATAGCCTTCCTCGATAAATGGACTATCCAACACAAAAAGAGTTTTTCAATTCGAACCAGTAGTTCCTGAGATTAGCGCGTTCAAACAAACAAACAAACTCATCAGCTTTATAATATTAGTATAGATAGATCTAAACTAGTTGTACCCCGCGGTTTCACCCGCTCCCGTTCCGATCCTGATTCCACCTGGGAATGGACTGCAGAGTAAAAAGCTCTTACTAGATCCGCTCCTGAGAATATTGGTACAAAAAATACCGTATGTTATTCCCAATGAATCAATGTATACCCTCATACAGAGTTTCATCAAAATCGGTTACTAGCTGCGCCCTACGATTTCACCCGCGTAAGTCCCGATCCCGCAGGAATCACGGTATCAAAACTATCCTATATCCTTCTCCATCCCCTAAACTACCATCGATTTTCATCCAAATCGGTCCAGTCGTTTAACCGTGAAGAGGGAAAAAACAAACAAATATATAAACAAACTTTCGAATTTTTAATATTAGGATTAGAATACTGCCACCAGGAGACCTAGAGTGACGGACGGAAGATGGGTAGGCCTGGTCAAAGCGATTGACTGCAGCCTATCTAGCCAGGGCGGCTCTTCCAGCGGTTGCTGGGTACTTCAGACAGCTCGTCCAGCGGGTGCTGGGTACATCTAGCCAGGGCGGCTCTTCCAGCGGGTGCTGGGTACATCTAGCCAGGGCGGCTCTTCCAGCGGGTGCTGGGTACATCTAGCCAGGGCGGCTCTTCCAGCGGGTGCTGGGTACATCTAGCCAGGGCGGCTCCTCCAGCGGGTGCTGGGTACATCTAGCCAGGGCGGCTCCTCCAGCGGGTGCTGGGTACATCTAGCCAGGGTGGCTCCTCCAGCGGGTGCTGGGTACATCTAGCCAGGGCGGCTCCTCCAGCGGGTGCTGGGTACATCTAGCCAGGGCGGCTCCTCCAGCGGGTGCTGGGTACATCTAGCCAGGGCGGCTCCTCCAGCGGGTGCTGGGTACATCTAGCCAGGCCGGCTCCTCCAGCGGGTGCTGGGTACATCTAGCCAGGGCGGCTCTTCCAGCGGTTGCTGGGTACTTCAGACAGCTCGTCCAGCAAGTGCTGGGTACATCTAGCCAGGGCGGATCTTCCAGCGGGTGCTGGGTACATCTAGCCAGGGCGGCTCTTCCAGCGGTTGCTGGGTACTTCAGACAGCTCGTCCAGCAAGTGCTGGGTACTTCAGACAGCTCGTCCAGCAAGTGCTGGGTACATCTAGCCAGGGCGGCTCTTCCAGCGGTTGCTGGGTACATCTAGCCAGGGCGGCTCTTCCAGCGGTTGCTGGGTACATCTAGCCAGGGCGGCTCTTCCAGCGGTTGCTGGGTACTTCAGACAGCTCGTCCAGCAAGTGCTGGGTACATCTAGCCAGGGCGGCTCTTCCAGCGGTTGCTGGGTACTTCAGACAGCTCGTCCAGCAAGTGCTGGGTACATCTAGCCAGGGCGGCTCTTCCAGCGGTTGCTGGGTACTTCAGACAGCTCGTCCAGCAAGTGCTGGGTACATCTAGCCAGGGCGGCTCTTCCAGCGGTTGCTGGGTACTTCAGACAGCTCGTCCAGCAAGTGCTGGGTACATCTAGCCAGGGCGGCTCTTCCAGCGGTTGCTAGGTACTTCAGGGTGATTTTTGATGGGTGAAGAAGAAAAACTCGAATCTTAATTTCAATTGATTTATTTAATTACATTTCATATAATAATTACACCCATTATCTTTGAAACGTGACACTATTACACTAAGTGACAGAATATTTAGTTAGTAAGGTACCTTGCAGTTAATAAGGGCCACGAAAGGTTTAAAAGCTATTGCATAGCTTTTATCGCGGGCTTTGAGCGCGGTAACCGAATCAAGAAATTCCGGAACGAAAATAAAACCTAACACCCCTCACTCCGCCTACCATGTAGCTCGGCCGAGCGTTCGCTTAACGTATGTGTATATGGTACGACTGTACGAAGCTCGCACGATGCAATAGCTTCACCGCGACAGTCCCCGAGTGCCACACGTTTTTTTTTAAATTTGATATTAGTGTAGTGACAATATAATAATCTATATATGTATATAAAAGAAAGTCGTGTTTGTTACAACACTTATAACTCGAGAACGGCTGGACCGATTGCAATGAAACTCGGTATGTAGATAGCTGTTATGTCCTGTTTTCAAATAGTTTTCCTTATTTTTACGAAAATATTTTCAATTAAGGTGTAGGTGGCCCTTGTTATCTGCAAGTACGGTAAAAGTGTCCTCCACAGGTGTCCTCTATCTAAATAGGTCCCATCGCGCAACAAGACATTTAAAAAAATCTACGGAAGCTACATAGGGTAGCTTCCGGCATACCTAGACCTAGTACCTAGCCTTATATACTAAGTAATATATAATTGTAGCCAATCTGACTCAAATATACTTTTAAGCAATAAATGATTAAGTATTATGTTTATGTGTTACATATCATCACGGGGCTATGGAGCCCTGGGCCTTTGGAAGGCGTGCGTGGAGCCGGAGCCAACACATATAGGTTCTAATGTGTAATGGCAAAATATGATATGGATACCAAACCGGCGAATATAAAATGCAGTCAAAGACAAGCCTCAGTTTGAATATAACTATTGATAAACTACAGGAGAAAACTACATCGATTATTATTATTAGTTCACAAGCAATTACCACACTGATTAATCTATTATTATTATTCTAAGTTTTATATTCTTAAGACTAATAAATGCATTTATAAATCATGTTTTCCATCGAAAAGAGGTTGATATATATGCGCCAGAATACATAAATAGGTTTTAACATATTTGACCATGTATCCGGTCTACCAGATTTTCAAATAATAATATTGGTACTTGAATGAAATAATTACATGTCATAACTATTTGAAAATTATTAGTATTAGCTTCAGGTGGCCAAAGGACTGGCTTTGGCCAACGGATTGGCATTGCCGGGCGGAGATTGGTGGTCGCTTGATTAACTTGTCTACACGGTACGCAGTAGCGTAGCGAGGGGGGGGGGGTGGACAGAGGGGCGAACCGCCGCGGGCGCCACTGTTAGGAAAGCGGCAAAATTGAGAAAATATTTTTTATGCGCTACATGTTTTAAGTTTTTAAAGAAATTTACTTACCCTCCCGCCTAATATGTATTTTGGGCGGGAGGGAAACTAAATTACTTTAAAAAATAATTGTCTGGCTGACCGCCAGTGACCGCATAAAACATATTTTTCCCAATTTTGCCGCTCTAATGGTGTCGCAACAACAACTGTAGGCAGTTGTTGTAATTCACGAGTCACTACGCATTAGTACGCTTCTTTACATGGCATTCAAATAATTTTTTTTCGCTCAATTCTTTCATATCGTTAAGTTTTTCTTACAAACACAAACATTAATATTTTTATGACGTTAAATGGGCGGCAAATTATGACTCCGCCCCGGGCGACAGTGACCCACGCTACGCCACTGATGGTACGTGAAATTTTAATACCTAGTTTTCGTGAGTTTTTCTAGTAACAACCAATGGACTGTAATTATTGTCTAAAAAATGATTTGAATTCGAATTGCCACCCAAAAAGGCAACGCAACCAGCCTTTTGGCAACATACGAAAACTTATTTAAAATTTTAAAAGGTACCTGCGGGTAATATGGGCCACAAAAAGGTATTCTAAAAACCTTTATATTAGATGATATTAGTTACAAAATAACAAGAAAAAAAACAATTGATTTGTTTTTCAGATTGACAATAAAGCAAATATTTATTTCATACGTTTTTTTTTTTTTTTTTAAAGTATTTTTAACTATTTTTACACAAATTACTAGCTGTCCCAGCAAACGCTGTTTTGCCATTAAAAAAAAATGGCCGATTCTCAGACCTACTCAATATGCTCACAAAATTTCATGAGAATCGGTCAAGCCGTTTCGGAGGAGTATGGCAACAAAAACTGTGACACGAGAATATTATATATTAGATTTAGTTTTTAATTAAGGTGGCAGGTGGCCCTTATTATCGGCAGGTGGCCTTTATTACCGGAACGTACCTTTTTCCTATTTGCATTAAATCAGTGATAAATATAATTAATATAAGTATCATTTTTTAACACATATTTGGAATTAACTTTTTAAAGGTGTGCTTAAACTACTTAATAAAAAGAATATAACAAACATATAAACATACAAAGATAAGCGAAAACATAACCCTTTCTCTGCAGTCGGGTAATAAATAATTATGTCACAAAATAAAAAAATCTACTATTGTATTTTACTACTAAATTTAATAAAATATTCCTACTTATAGGTTAAACAAAAACGTGTAGTTTGGAAAGAAAACAACTATTTTAGCTAAATTGAATTAAAATAAATTAAATTTCAATAACTACAAGGTTGATTTTATCAAATCAGCTAGTTTAAAGTTTTGAATCAATATTTTTTTTGTTGTGTAATTGAACTTTAATGACTAATATTCGTTCAGGTCTCATTAAGATTCATTAAGATCATATGATTAAATCATTAAGATCATATGCTTTAAATCACTAAGATCAAATACTTTAAAATCATTAAGATCATATTATTTAAATCATTAAGATCATATGTTTTAAATCACTAAGATCATATGATTGAATCATTAAGATCATATGATTAAATCATTAAGATCATAATATGTTTTAAATCACTAAGATCATATGATTAAATCATTAAGATCATATGATTAAATCATTAAGATCATATTATTATTTAAATCGTTAGGATCATATGATTAAATCATTAAGATCATATGTTTTAAATCACTAAGATCATATGATTAAATCATTAAGATCATATGATTAAATCATTAAGATCATATGTTTTAAATCACTAAGATCATATGTTTTAAATCATTAGATTCATTAAGATCAAATCATGATTCAAATCATTAAGATTCAATAAGAAATTTAAATCATTAAGGTGTCAATAATCAATCAAAATCAATCAAAAACAGTTAGACCGACAACTTCAAATAAGTAGATTAGCACCTGTATTCAAAATCATCTCTATGAGATTGCATAGTGCGCGCGAACGCATAGAGCCGCAAATAGAACGCTGATTCGTTAGAGTGAAGAGATCAGCACAAAATTGACCAATCATAAGGCCGCATTTAGCGCAGTGCGTTCACTTATCCAATAGCAACTTAAGTACTGTTTGTGAATACGGGCGTATGAGACTAGTAAGATGTGAGTAGGTAAATATAAATTAACCTAACATAACTAAGTATGGTATTTCAAATTCTGATCCCTTCTTCATAATTTTAACTCTATAGTTATAACCAACACACAAGCTTTGGGGCAAAAACTCCTTGAAATCATCAGCATTGAGCGCAGAGCAGAATATCGCTCGCACTGGATCATTTGAAAATATTTCCGTTTCTATCAATTTTAGTCGACTAATGGGAACTATAGATTCTCTGCCCCAATCGACGAGACGTACTTTGGCATTTGCTGGGTCGATTATTTCAACAATGACAGCTCTTTCATATGGCTCATCTAGTTCTTCTTTAACACCGACTGCTTTGCCAACAACAAAGTCTTGTTCCTCAATGTCTTTTGCGAAGCGACAATAATCGATGAAATCACGACGTTTAGCTAAGTAATCTTTATAGTCGTCTAATGTGCATACGTATAATTCTGCAAAACTCGGAGCGAGTTGGAGTCTCACGTTCAATATTTGTCCTTCTCTATACTGTCTATGTTTCCAAGTTATACCTTTTTTGTGTTTTATTCGTGGCACCATATTGCTGGCCCCTCCGAGGCAAGTGTATCCAGTGAGAGCCAGCATTGTGTTCACATCGTCCGGGTTACTATTACGAATCTCAACCTTCAATTTCTCACCTCTGAAGCCTTTGACTATAATTTGAAGATTTTCATCATTGCCGAGATAGAATTTGAATGCTTCTATCGCATCATTATCGAAAGTATCCCCTTTAGGTACACACATGAACAGCTCACAAGGGATAGCGACCGGTGGATGGTATTGGCATATATATTCGAATATATCTTTCAACTTAACTCCTGCTTCAGTGTCTCCATAGTCCATTAAATAAACAGTATAAGTGTTGTCGGCTTCAATGCGTCGAATTTCCCCCCTCATGTATCTCTTATGTTTTGAAGATCTGAAGACCACTACATTACCTGGAAATGGCGTCTTCTTGTGGTCTCCAGGTATTTCAATCGAGGGCAAAAACCTCAAATGTCCCAGTGGTATCACGTAGAAGTTGTGAGGAGATTCAACATGTCCTGGTCTCGCAATAAATGTGGCACCCGGTTCAAGTATTAGCGGGAATGACGCGTCAGCCATGGTTTCGAAGAAATGCCGACACAAAGTCAGCACTGATCTGGGTATTTATATATTTAAAACAACTTGAAAGAAATATTTTCTGATTTCTGATATCGGCGAATGGAGCTGTATGTACGAAACTTACCCCTGTTTTGATTAGTTTCTTCAGCCTATAAACAAAGTGATTCGCCAGTTCTAAAGCTCTAAAGCAAAAGCCAAAAGCTCTATGTAAATGTATGAAAAAGCTTCTGAAAAAAACACCCATCCATCGATCGATCGAGGAAAAGCCCACAGATCATGACTATGAAAAGGAAAAGCCAGGCCCATTGAAATCACAAGTGCCTCGCAACTAGAATGCTCACGAGACATTTCACATCATTACAAAAAGAACTTTATAACGTACCATTATGGTTCAGTTTAGTGAATCACAATGTCAGAGAGAATTTCGGTCCGAGAGGGATGGAGATAAGAGTGTAAGTCTGTCCCTTTCTAACTGATGGTAGAAAAATTACATGCAGCCGAATAAAATATCACTTATTAGCTGCTTTTTAGTAGATATATATTTTTTATGTATTAGTGTCATAGATTAGTGTTTACTTATTCGTACGAGAATAATAGAATAATTAAATTGTTAAAATGTAAAATATTACGAATGTTAGCGTGTTCTTAGGATATCCGCCGTAATTTCGAAGCGATATTTAATTTAGTTTTTAAGTAATAAAGAAGTTATATATATATATTATTATTATTTAATTAATAGCTAAGCCTGGGCGCAAACGTGCGTTTTCCGAATGCAAGGGCTAGCAATCGAAACGTACGAACGGAATGGATTCCGCCCGGACAAAAACGCACGTGTGCGTTGACAGAGCATTTTGTATGATTTGACCATGATTTGACGTATTTGGGAACCCGAATGCGTTCCGTATGCGATAAGCAAAGCCAAGGCCTATATGGTCTTCTTCGAAGGGTCTTCTCATTTCTCTGATTTTAAAATATTTTATTAGACATTGGCCTTATCTTCGGTCTGCAAAGAGGTCGGGATTGATAGGTCTGCACTGCAATTGAAGAAAAAAAAAAGAAAAAAGTGCATATTTTGTCAGTGGGTTATTTTCGTAAAAATCCATATTTACTTAGTTTTCTGAGTTAATAAAGTGTTAAATACATGCAGAAAAGAACATATTATTTGTTAAAAACGTTACTACACCGCCGTTTTATCGGTCACCAATCCTATCCTACACTAAACAACAAAAAAAAATTAGTGCGTCTGTAACTCGTAAAAATGTTCAAAATAAATGTATGCCGGGTTTGTTTGGGTGATAGTACAGTTTTCTATTGTGTGACAAACACAAACTATCAAGAAATGTACGAGAAACTAACTAGTACGAAGGTAAAAATAACATATTTCTTTCTTAGAAGTTCTTAGCAAAACTAGAGAACTTTCGAAGTAGGTATACAAGAAATTGACCCGTTCTGCAGGCACAGGACAACGGATTGAAAAAATAAGTATTTTTCTGTTGTAAATACATTACTATAATATAAAAATGGTATATTAATCATTTGTTTTTATTTTGTGGAAGAGCTGAGAAAAAGAAAAAACAAAAACCATGCTAGCCATTTTAGATATTATAAAACCCGCGTAAGTCCCGATCCCGTGGGAATATTGGAATATAAAGTAGCCTATATGTTGATCCACGTCTCTAGCTATATACATAGCGAGTTTCATCACAATCGGTTCAGTAGTGCGTGAAAGAGTAACAAACTAACACAAAAACTTTCACATAAATAAATATTGCAGGACTTTTCACACATCATCGCCATCTAACCCCAAGCTAAGTAACTAGACTTAGTATTATGGGTGTTAGACAACAGATATACTACTTATATACTTTTCTTTTGTAAATATATACATCTAATACATAGAAACAACCAGACCCCAGACAAAAATCTAAGCATAAATCTGAGGCAGGAATGGGAAATCATATGTGAACTTGTATGCCTATTGTACGGTCGGCTGCATAATTGCAGACCCACCGTAGAGTTCCAAAACGGCTGTCATAAGAATGTTTTCAACACAAGCAAGATTCTAGCCACCTGCTTTAGTTAATGTTCTTGCACCTGCTACAGCACCTGCTGTAGTTCTTCTAACTCATGAATATATTAAACAAAAATATTAGAATGCAAACATGCCAATAATAGTAATTTTTGAACTCTACCGGGGGCTACAATTATGCAGCTGACGGTACCTACCATATAATTGCAACCAAATTAAATGAATGATATTTATTTGTTTCAGCTAGAAGACAGCCTTCCTAAATCAATATGCTACATCTGTTATTCACAATTAAAAAAATGTGTAAAATTTGCTAAAACAGCTTTGAAATCATACAAATTATTGTTAAAATGGAGTAGTTCAGGGACCATGGTAAGATTTACTTTGTCTTCCATACTTACAACTAGCAGCGCCGCGCGGATAAACCCGCGCAGGCCCCGATCCCTTGGGAATATCGGGATAAAAAGTAGCCTATGTTATTTCTAATGAATCAATGTATCCTCACACCAAGTTTCATCAAAATCAGTCCTGCAGTTTCAGAGCCTATCCGATGAAAACAAAAAATCTTTCTGCTTTAACTAACAGAGCCGCGCGGTTTCACCCCCGTAAGTTCCGATCCCGCGGGCATTTTGGGGTCAAAAGTATACACACACACAAACTTCCACCTTTATAATATTAGTAGGATTAGCAGCGCTCCGCGGTTTTACCGGCGTAAGTCCTGATCCCGTAGGAATATCGGGATAAAAAGTAGCATATATAACTTCCAATGAATCAATGTATCATACCAAGTTTCATCAAAATTGGTCCAGTAGTTTCGGAGCCATTTCGTTACAAACAAAAAAAACGTAAAAATCTAGTCTGTATAGATTAAGTTTATTAAAAATAAAGCTATTGCATCGTGCGAGCTTCGTACAGTCGTACCATATACATACACGTTAAGCGAACGCTCGGCCGAGCTACATGGTAGGCGGAGTGGGGAGTGTTAGGTTTTATTTTCGTTACGGAATTTCTTGATTCGGTCGCCGCGCTCAAAGTCCGCGATAAAAGCTATGCAGTAGCTTAAAAATGTTTCCGTAACTTTCAGATAACAAAATCGACGCTAGCAAATATAGAACCTCCTCACAGATTCGAGAGTACCTTGATAGAGGTACTATCGATTGATAGCGAGACGGGAACTATAGAGGAGGTAGTGAAACAGGAGGTCAATCATATAAAGGAGGTAACAGGTACTTGTATACATACCTTTTTTCACAATAAAACCTCTTTTGTTGGGTCCTTGTACAATCGACGCTCAAAAGTGACGACCCAGTTGGCACAATGGTCAGCTTACCGGACTGCCAAACACGGGGTTGCGGGTTCGATTCCCGCCTCAGACATGTATTTATGCTTAGATATTTGTCGGTGGTCTGGTTGTTTCTATGTATTATAAGTATATATTTACAAAAGAAAAGTATATGAGTTGTCTAGCACCCATAACACAAGTGTAGTTACTTAGCTTGGGGCTAGATGGCGATGTGTGGAATGTCCTGCAAATAGCCTACGTGTTAATCCAGGTCTCCAGCTATCTAGATACTGAGTTTCATCACAATCGGTCCAGTAGTTTTTTCGTGAAGGAGTAACAAACATATACACACACACAAACTTTCACATTTATAATATTAGTAGGATTTATTTAAAAGTCTCTACCCACCGTAACGTTTACAATCCTGTGCAGCACTATTTGAACATTATAAAAACGTAACCTGTGGATCGAACCCACGTCGGTTGGTGTAGGTAGCGGGTAGCGACTTATACCACTCACACAACTAAACACATAGCTAACATGTTGAAAATAATTATCACACTGAGTACTTTTAATTCAAGTATTAATTTTTATAAATGAATAAATGTATCCTCATACAAAGTTTCATCGAAATCGGTCCAGAAGTTTTGGATCCCATACAATTCAAACAAAAAAAACAATCAATCTTTCCCCTTTATAAATCTATACTCAATATTATAAAGCTGAAGAGTTTGTTTATTTGTTTGTTTGAACGCGCTAATCTCAGGAACTACTGATTCGAATTGAAAAAATATTTTTGTGTTGGATAGTCCATTTATCGAGGAAGGCTATAGGCTACTTTTTATCCCGATATTCCCACGGGATCAGGAGTTACGGGGGTGAAACCGCGGAGCGCTGCTAGTACTTAGATAAAGTTATATTTTTTAAATAATTAATTTTTATTTATTAATTTTATTTTATTATTCTTATTAGTACCTATTTATGAGTAAGATATGATAATAGATTGGGATACTTGATGAATTCTATGTTTGTTTCCAAGAATTACACTCTAACAGCAAGACTATCCATTGTTATAAAAATACTAGCTGCGCCCCGCGGTTTCACCCGCGTAAGTCCCGATCCCGTGGGAATATCGGGATAAAAGGTAGCCTTTATGTTAATCCAGGCCTCTAGCTATCTACATACCGAATTTCATTGCAATCGGTTCAGTAGTTTTAGCGTGAAGGAGTAACTGTGCAGGACAGAAGACTTAGCAATTTAAAATTCGCGCCATAGACAAAAATAATATAAAAGTGCGACGCCAGTTAGTTCTGTTTAAGGGTGCATATAGAAATAGTCTTATGAGAGAAGCGATCAATAGTGAAAAGTGCGAACATAGTTTATTACAGTCCACAACATAGTATAGTAGAGTTATAATAGTGCAGTAAATAAATAGTTTATTAGAAGACTATCTTTGATCATACCAGCCCCATACACCGTCGTGTATAGTAACAAACACACACACACACACACGCACAATCTTTCACATTAATAATATAAAAATAAATCGCAAAATGTGTTGGTAAGCGCATAACTCAACAACGCCTGGACCAATTTGGCCAATTCTTTTTTTGGTCTGTTTGTTATTATCAGAAGAAGGTTCTTATGAAATAAAAAATTTAGAAAGTTGCGCAGAAAATTATTACGCGGGTGAAACCGCGGGGCGTAGCTAGTTAATAATATTAGTAGGATAGGAAGATATTTTTTTTTGCAAAATCAACAGGTTCGATTCTTGTCTAGGGTAATGACTTTTTCAAAAATCTAATGAAGCAGTTTTAGTTTTTGACAAAATCGGGCACGGAACTACTTTCAGCATTTTTTGCTATCTCTTATAGTTTAAGATATAGCCCTGAAAGGCCTACATAAAAAATTCAACCTGTATAGGAAAACTAGCTGCTCTCCGCGGTTTTACACGCATAAGTCACTATCCCGTGAGAATATCAAAATAAAAAGTAGCCAATAGCCTTCCTCGATAAATGGACTATCCAACACATAAATAATTTTTCAATTCGAACCAGTAGTTCCTGAGATTAGCGCGTTCAACAAACAAACTCTTCTGCTTTATAATATTAGGTTAGATTTTTAATTCCATACTAGCAGCGCTCCGCGGTTTCACCCGCGTAACTCCAGATCTCTGGGGAATATCGGGATAAAAAGTAGCCAATAGCCTTCCTCGATAAATTGACTATCCAACACATAAATATTTTTTCAATTCGAACCAGTAGTTCCTGAGATTAGCGCGTTCAAACAAACAAACTCTTTAGGTTTATCATATTAGTATAGATCATATTATGTCTGTTCTAAGTTGGTCATGTTTATTTTCTTTCAGATACATCCAAAATTAAAAATGTAAAGGATTCATTAAATGATACTTCAGTCCCAGAGGAAACGCCTTCATTGTTACGTCATTTATTAATATCTAATGAGAATTCATTAAATGATAGAGTTGCGGATGATAAACCATTAAATGATAGAGTTACGAATGATAAACCATTAAATGATAAAGTTACCAATGATAACTCGTCAAATGATATAGTTTCGAATGATAAATCACTGAATGATACTGCTAAGTCATCATTACGTAATTTACCGGCACCAAATAGCAAATCAACAATTGAAAATTCGCCAAAATTAAATAGTTTAATATTTTTGAATGATAAATCATTAAATTATACTGTTTCGAATGATATACCTATGGTAAATGATTGTGAACCTATAGATAATCCGTTGAATGATGATTTTTCATCATCCGATGATGAATTCCTTTCATCATTCAAACCAAAGACAAAAGGACAAGTTACGAAGGACCAATGTAAGTAAATTCTAAAATATAAAAAAATATTTTTTTTATTAATGTTGCAGGACATTCCACACGTCGCCATCTAGCCCCAAGCTAAGTAACTAGACTTGTGTTATGGGTGCTAGACAACGGATATACTACTTATATACTTTTCTTTTGTAAATATATACTTATAATACATAGAAACAACAAGATCACAGACAAATATCTAAGCATAAATACATGTCTGAGGCGGAGCTCTGTAGCATGGATTAGCTACAGAGCTCCTTGCCTTTTATCTTCTAACAAAGAAGTTGGATTAGCTACGGAGCTCCTTGCTTTCTATCTTCTAACAAAGAAATTGGATTAGCTACCCAGCTCCTTGCCTTTTATCTTCTAACAAAGAAATTGGATTAGCTACAGAGCTCCTTGCCTTTTATCTTCTAACAAAGAAGTTGGATTACCTACCCGTTAATAAAGGTTCTTTCTATCTGTTATTGTGGTTGTTTATTTTCTCACAGTCAATGATTAAAAGTAGAGTACACAACTCGTTAAAAAAAACCTTTTTTGACGTGACAACGTCTAATAAATTGATGGAACACCTGCTGCATTCACAAAAAATGTGTCACATTTCCATTGTGTGACGTCATGCGTCATGGTAATATGACCAGACGCGTCATGGTGACTTAGGAAACAGAGTATTTAATAATTATATCGCTTATCTGGGCTTGTGTTATGGTGTGACGAATAGAAGACTTATATAAAGGAAAAATATATATAAAGAAAAAAAATATAAAAAACTTGAGAGGTGCCAAGGGACACCCGGATGGAACAAAGTTTCTTTCGATTAATTAGGAAAGGATTTGTAATAAAATCAAAAAGTGTCGTTACAAATTTTGGACTTAATTTTTTCCGTCTAGCCCCCTTTCGCAACGCGCCATAAGGAACTTCGGCCCAAAAACTAAATTTTTCATTGTTTTCCTATGACGTTATCACGTAAAATAATCGTCCGTAAACCGACTTCACAGACAACCAACTTTTCACTTGTTGCATATTCTACTATTATTTCAATGTTTTCAGTGAATAAATTGAAAGTGTCCATTGTGAGAGTGGACACGCCGCAGCAACGTCAGGATATGACGTCACGGACCCAGTCCGACAACTACATACACTCGGAGTACAAGTGTGATTACTGCTACAGAGGATTCACTACGGCTAAAACATTCACTAAACATATGTATAAACATAGCGAGGAGGTGAGTATCCTCAGCCTACACATGGTATCCACTGTCCACCACACTGTATCCAATGCCAACCACAAAGTTTCCACCGCCCACCACTCGGTATCTCTGCCCACCACAAGGTTTCCACTGCCACCCACACGGTATCCAATCCCCACCACAAGGTTTCCACTGCCCACCACAACGTTTCCACTGCCCACCACAACGTTTCCACTGCCACCCACACGGTATCCAATCCCCACCACAAGGTTTCCACTGCCCACCACAAAGTTTCCACTGCCATCCACACGGTATCCAATCCCCACCACACGGTATTCAATCCCCACCACACGGTATCCAATGCCCACCACACGGTATGCAATGGTATCCACTGCCAACCACACGGTATCCCCTGCCACCCACACTGTATCCACTGCCCACCACAAAGTTTCCACCGCCCACCACTCGGTATCCACTGTCCACCACAAGGTTTCCACTGCCCACCACAAGGTTTCCACCGCCCACCACTCAGTATCCACCGCCCACCACTTGGTATCCACTGTCCACCACACGGTATCCAATGCCCACCACTCGGTATCCACTGTCCACCACAAGGTTTCCACTGCCTACCACAAAGTTTCCACTGCCAACCACAAGGTTTCCAGCGCCCACCACTCGGTATCCACTGTCCACCACAAGGTTTCACTGCCCACCACAAAGTTTCCACTACCTACCACAAGGTTTCCACCGCCCACCATTCGGTATCCACTGTCCACCACAAGGTTTCCACTGCCCACCACAAAGTTTCCACTGCCAACCACAAGGTTTCCACCGCCTACCACTCGGTATCCACTGCCCACCACTCGGTATCCACTGCCCACCACAAGGTTTCCACTGCCAACCACAAGGTTTCCACCGCTCACCACAAGGCTTCCACCGCCCACCACAAGGTTTCCACCGCCCACCACATGGTATCCAATGCCCACCACACGGTATCCAATGCCCACCACACGGTATCCAATGCCTACCACACGGTATCCAATGCCCACCACACGGTATCCAATGCCCACCACAAGGTTTCCACTGCCTACCAGGCAATATCCATGGGAGATGACGTCACGGACGTCGCATAATTATATAAGGTCCGCACAATAATTTTGTTGAAAATTACAACAATCAATAATTAGTGGAATTCAAGTTTTGTTACTATAAGCAATTGACAGTGTTCTCTCGGCGTATCTCTTATGATAAATGTGATTATCAGTGAACGGAGATTATCTCCGTTAACTGGTGATTATCTATACTAATATTATAAAGCTGAAGAGTTTGTTTGTTTGAACGCGCTTATCTCAGGAACTACTGGTTCGAATTGGAAAATTATTTTTGTGTTTGATAGTCCATTTATCGAGGAAGGCTATATGATACTTTTCATTTTGATATTCCCACGGGATCGGGACTAACGCGGGTGAAACTGCGGAGCGCAGCTAGTAATATTATATAGCTGAAGAGTTTGTTTGTTTGAACACGTTTATCTAAGGAACTACTGGTTCGAATAGAAAAAATATTTTGTGTTGGATAGTCCATTTGTCGAGGAAGACTTTAGGTTACTTTTCATTTTTATATTCCCACGGGATCGAGAATTACGCGGGTGAAACCGCGGTTGCTAGTTTTTATCTAAAACTAAAAAATGTGTGAAATCTTTCATTTTGACCTGCATAATTGCAGACCCACCGTAGAGCTCCAAAAGGTTGTTATATGAATGATTTCAACACAAACAAGATTCTAGGCACCTGCTTTAGTTGAAGTTTAAAGTCTTCTAACTCATCAATTAATCAACAAAAAATAGTATACGCTTAACAATATACGCTTCTTTTCGTGGCAGAATTGTATACATATGCACAAGTTTTTGATTTAATTGTATGTATAGTTAAGTATTATAAGTTAATTTGTGTGTATGTCGCACCTCCGCTCAAATAGTGTCATAACTCAAAAAAGAAAACTGTCGAGAAAAAGGTGTCTAAAGTAATAGTCTAACTGTTCCGGTTTTTTAGTCTTAATTTGAAAACTAATAGAATCTATACTAATATTATAAAGCTGAAGAGTTTGTTTGTTTGTTTGAACGCGCTAATCTCAGGAACTACTGGTTCGAATTGAAAAATTATTTTTGTGTTGGATAGGCCATTTATCGAGGAAGGCTATAGGCAATTTTTTATCCCGATATTCCCACGGAATCGGGAGTTACGCGGGTAAAACCGCGGAGCGCTGCTAGTTAGCGATATGAACATTTCAGTAGTTTTTAATGTTTTTTTAACCTTTATGAAATAGTGTATTAGGTTTCCTGAAAATTTGAAATAAATAATATTGTTTTTGAGTTATGACACTATTTGAGCGGAGGTGCGATGTGTCTTTTTTCTGGCATGAATAAACTTATTTCTATTCTATTCTTTCTTTTTTTTGTAGAAATCAGGCAAGTACGAATGCGACATATGCCACTACAGATACAGGATAATAAGTCGATTAAGGATACACATTGAGAACACACATTCTAAGTTTTACAAGTGTAATGTGTGTGGGACTGTGTTGCACTCACTGTAAGTATCATGACGACCCAGTTGGCACAATGGTCACCGAACCTACCTGGTTGCGGGTTCGATTCCCGCCTCAGACATGTATTTATGCTTAGATATTTGTCTGTGGTCTGGTTGTTTCTGTGTATTATAAGTATTTATTTACAAAAGAAAAGTATATAAGGGGGCGTCCATAAATAACGTGAGGTGTTTTTTTAAATTTTCTGTCCCTCCCTTCCCCCCTGGTGAGATGACATGAGATTTAAAAAAAAAAATTGCTTCGTGCTTTTATTTACGACTTCACTAGACGTAAATAAAAGCACGGAGCAATTTTTTTAGACGAATAGAAGACTTGTATAAAGAGAAAAAAATAAGAAGGAAAACGAAATATAAAGGAAAAAAAAACAATTTATTCATCGGTTTCTTATGATGTTATCACGTAAAATTATTGTCCGTAAACCGACTTTACAGACAATCGTTTTTTTTTCTATCTATTAAAGAACACTTGAGCTAATGAGACGAATCTAACGATACCGGAAATAAAAAATCTTAGATAGGTGACATAAATTAAATATTGGTGGTAGATTACATAATTTAAGGTGTTTTTTATTCAGAAAAAAAAATCACTCTATTTTTTTATACCAATCGATAGTGTTGCTTTTATTTTTTCAGTTATGAAGCAAAAGTACACAATAGAGAACATGAAGGCTTAAAATATTCGTGTAAATTATGCAGTAAGGAATTCAAGTAAGCTCAGTTCATTGCTGACTGATTAACTAAGTGACTTACATACTAAATGGCTAAAAAACCGATTGGTCGACTGACTAAATGGTTAAATGACTGATTGGCCGACTGACTAAATGGCTAAAGGACTGATTGGCTGACTGACTTAATAACTAGATAACTAATTGGCCGACTAACTGGCTAACAGACTAGATAATTAATTGACTGACTAACAGACTAGATAATTTGATTGTTATCTAAATGACGTAATAACTGATTTTCCAATATAAATGGTTAGATAACTGATTGACTGAATTACTGAAACTAAATTACTAATTGATGATTGGCTGACCGGCTTAATAACTAATTAACTGTGATTTATGGATGACTGGTGGACTGGCTAAATAACGATTTAGCTGACTGATTGATGAATGATTGGCTAACTGACCAATTGTCATTTTTTTTCTTTTATTATCAATGTAAAAAAAAAATTAACATTTATTTTGTGTAGCATAATAAATGCTACACTAACGATATAAAAGTAAATTAAATACCGACCGACATACAATGATTACCTACAAGTGCAGTAGGTGCACAAAAACTGACAGGTATGGTATGGGTAGACTGGCTGACTGGCTAAATAACGAATTAGCTGACTGACTGATGAATGATTGGCTGACAGGCTAAATAACGAATAAGCTGACTGACTGATGAATGATTGGCTGACTGACTAAATAACTAATTAACTAAAATTGATGAATGACTGGCTGACTGGTTAAATAACTAATTAATTGAGATTGATGGATAATTGCCTACTAAATAACTAACTACTGAGATTGATTGATGACTAGCTGACAGGCTAAATAACGAATTAGCTGACTGACTGATTAATGATTAGCTGACTGATTAAATAACTGATTAACTAAGATTGATTGATGACTGGCTGACAGGCTAAATAACGAATTAGCTGACTGTGATTCATGGATGATTGGCTGACCGACTTACCGACCAATTGAAAAATATATTATACTAGCTGCGCCCCGCGGTTTCACCTGCGTTATCATTTTCTGCGCAACTTTCTTAATATTTTCTTTCATAAGAACCAATAACAAACAATAACAAATACAACAAAAAAAGAATTGGCCAAATTGGTCCAGGCGTTGTTGAGTTATGCGCTTACCAACACATTCTGAGATTCATTTTTATATTATAAGATTTATGTTATACAGAAAAAGGACATCATACTTCAGCCACGTCCGAATGAAACACGCATCGAGACATATATGTAAGATATGTGGTAAAAGTTTCGTTAGCGGCTTGGGAGTGTTGCAACATGTCGCCAAAGTACATAGGGTAAGTGAAAAGAGCGGTGTTGGCTTAGTGGTAGATACCTCGACTTTCATTCTGAAGGTCGTGGGTTCGATTCCCGGCCGGACGTGCACCAATGTATTTTTCTTAAGAAAAAATTATGTGCGCAAATTGACATTGCTTTTACGGTGAAGGAAAACATCGTGATGAAACCCGCGGCTTAGTTGGCTCCAGAAGTATTGACAAGTTCTCTCCTCTGGACATGGTCGACTAAGCTGAGAGGGTAGTAGGTGCTGGGCAAGCCTACTCCATCCTCACGCAAAAAGGACCAATGGTCCAATGGCGGAAAACAGCCTGTATACAAGTACAAGTAGGGTGAGTGAAACATACACATAAATACACACATCCAATACACTAGAGATGGAAATGAAATGTGTACCATAGACGAAATAGGTAACTAAATATCAAACATGAACTAAACACAAGAAAATCTTTTATATCTATATACTGTTGTCAAATTCTTTTTATAATACTTGTACTTGTATACAGGCTGTTTTCCGCCATTGGACCCTTTTTAATTGGGTCCTTTTTGCGTGAGGATGGAGTAGGCTTGCCCAGCACCTACTACCCTCTCAGCTTAGTCGACCATGTCCAGAGTAGAGAACTTGTCAATACTTCTGGAGCCAACTAAGCTGCGGGTTTCATCACGATGTTTTCCTTCACCGTAAGAGCAATGTCAATTAGCGCACATAAATTTTTCTTAAGAAAAATAATCTTTTTATAATAGCTGTTGGATTTCCAAATCTATACTTATACTAGCTGAGCCCCGCGGTTTCACCCGCGTAAGTCCCGATCCCGTGGGAACGATTTTTTCTCACCTTTTAAACCTTCCCTAGACCTCCACGAATAATTCAAGACCAAGATAAGATAAATCCGTTCAGCCGTTCTCGAGTTTTAGCGAGACTAACGAACAGCAATTGATTTTTATATATAAGAAGACTAGCTGCGCCCCGCGGTTTCACCCGCGTAAGTCCCGATGCCGTTCGATTTTTTCTCACCTTTTAAACCTTCCCTAGACCTCTACGAACATTTCAAGACTAAGATAAGATAAATCCGTTCAGCCGTTCTCGAGTTTTAGTGAGACTAACGAACAGCAATTGATTTTTATATATAAGATTATAAAGCTGAAGAGTTTGTTTGTTTGAACGCGTTAATCTCAGGAACTACTGGTTCGAATTGAAAAAATCTTTTTGTGTTGGATAGTCCATTTATCGAGGAAGGCTATAGGCTACTTTATATCCCGAGATTCCCACGGGATCAGGAGTTACGGGGGTGAAACCGCGGAGCGCAGCTAGTAAAAAGATAAAATATAAGTGCCTCAACTCGCAGTAGTTCTATACATACTGTTTGCATATGGAACTAAAGCGCCACAGCTTCGCATTAAAAAAGCCGCATGTGGCTCGCGAGCCGCAGGTTGCCGAACCCTGCCATAGAAAATAAACTTTTCATTACTCATACTCCGAAAGTAGGTCTAAAGACGCCTGAAGAGCGTGTAGAAAGAAAAACTTTTAGCCCTAGGGAAAATCGCTTTCACTGACAGCTGTCATGTCAAATTATGGCTTCGCGCAGCTTGTGCAATGTGCTTGTAGCCAATATCAGTATCATTACGCATTAGGAACTTCAAAAACCTAACCTCCTTGCTTTAGGTAACACCAAAGAATAACGATTATGGCCTCACACGGCTCATGCATACTGCCAGAGGTAGTATGGAGTATGGAGTCTCTCATTCATTCTCGTATTATTTTATGTATTATTCGTAATGAAAAGCACAGTGTTTATCTCAGTTAAAAGACTCATTAAGTCCCTCGAACTATTAGTCAAACTCCGTCTCGGGACTCAATTAGTGACTTTCACACCTTGGGTAACAATGTACTATTATGGTATAGCATAATTATTTTATCTATTTCAGGGTGAAACAACGGTTCAAGAAACGGGCACAGCTTGCCATGACTGCGACCTTAAGTTCTTATCGCTCGATGCACTTTATAGGCACAGGTTGGATTCGCAGACACATAAGAAAGCATGGCAACACAGGTATAGATCGGCCAACGAATGATGGACCCCAGCGGAAATTGGTGGGGATGGTTGTGCAGTCAGCTGCATAATTGCAGCCCTCGGTAGAGTTCGAAAATTAGAATAGAATAGAATATTATTTATTTGCAACAAAAAGATCACAAAGTCTTAAAAAAACTATCAACGAACAATTGTTGCAAAACGGACCCCAACTCAGCGAAATGCTAGTCTTTCCACTAGCGCTGGTCTTCCATTACTATTATTAGAATGTTTCGATTCTAAAAAAAAATCTTTGATTAATTGTTGAATTAGAAGACTTTAAACTTCAATTAAAGCAGGTGTTTAGAATCTTGCTTGTGTTGAAAACATTCTTATAACAGCCGTTTTGTAGCTCTACGGTGGGTCTGTAATTATGCAGCCGACCGTACAATCGCGCACAGAATTACAACAGCCTAATCGTCATACTTTACCCTCGTTTAATATTTTACCCAATCGGAAAAACATTCCTTTAAATTAGTAAATTAGGCACCGAAACTAAAATGATATAGAATTTTAGAGCATTAAGTTATCCCATATTTAGATAGATATATCTTTATTTGGCCAACAACAAAATCAAAACTGAAACATAACTTATTTTTGATATGACAAAAAATAACAGGCTTAATTAAATTTTATAAGCTATGTTATTTATAACACAGTAACAGTGTCGCCGCCAAATAGGCACCTGCTATGTGTTGCATAAATGCAACGCTGATTTTCAGCAGAGACCCTGTGATTGGAGAGAGTAGGACGATGCTGTAATTTGGTTATAGTAGGCAGGAAACACTGACACTAACTTTATAACTAACTAAATAAATATTCTAAATTGTCTTGCTAATACTAATGATTAGGCAATCCAACACAAACAATATTATAGAATTATACACAAAGACTTAAAGTATTACAGGACACATCATTATCTGCATATTATATTTCAATTTAGACTTAGGTAAAGTTAGGTGTGTGTGGGTTTTATGTGCGCGACAGTACTTAGACGACTAAAGACGTGCGGGAGCGGGACAGAGCGCGGCTAGAGACGTGTGTGCGGAACAGAGAGCGATGATGTGAACAACTTCACTTCCCTTCACTCCTGTCCCCACGCTAAATTCACCTAAAAATGTCCTATGTTCTGCACATACCCCTTCCACTTTCCGCCAGGGGCCATTATTCGCTGTTTGACATATAACTTATCTATAATATAAAAATGAATCGCAAAATGTGTTGGTAAGCGCATAACTCAACAACGCCTGGACCAATTTGGCCAATTCTTTTTTTGGTCTGTTTGTTATTATCAGGAGAAGGTTCTTATGAAATAAAAAATTAAGAAAGTTGCG
>OX577872.1:8987500-9010000 GCA_951213275.1 Idaea straminata
ATTTAATAAGTGTAAGTAAAAAGATGCGTTGGGTTGGTTGGGGTGAAAGAAAAACAATAGTTACCACTATTATTATCACACTCCAACCAACCCAACGTAATGAGAGATTGAGCTACCTGATTTCAGAGGGTAAGATCAATAATAGTACCAATAATAATCAGTATAAAATTGAGCAAATGTGAGTAAAGTGTGTGAATGATAAAAATAATAGATAAATAGATTTAATGATGAGCAGACAAAAGAGTTGAGTAAGACAGACTCCGCTTAGCCTAAAGCCAAGCTGCCCACAACAACAACAAAGTGGTGGTGGAGCAGCCAGTCGAATGCTTATAGCAGTAATCATATACTTAATAATGCCCTTCGCCATTGGAGACGAACTTAAGATTAAGTTGACAGCAAGTCTCTCTCAACCTTCAGTGAGCTCACTTAAGGTCAAATTGACCAGTTATTAGATAATAATAGATGAATAGATTTAATGATGGACAGACCGAGCACATCGAGTGAGGCAAACTCCGCTTAGCCTAAAGCCTGGCTATTTTGGGAAGGGGTGAAATAAACAGGCGAATGCTATAGCGGTAATCAATCAAGTCATGACTATGCCAGTTGCCTGTTGAGCTGTGAGCGTCTAACGAAACATAGTAGTATTATCCTTGCCAGATTTGGCGATTCAGATACAGATTCGCACAGCCTGAAGCCTCGGGCGGCGACAGATGATAGAGGGTTAGTTTGATAGTAGGCCATACTCAATATGTCGATGAGTCCACTTGATGTCAAGTTGACAATTTCTGCGCACATCACGCGCGGCGCACATCAGGTATAAGAAATGACAGTTGTTGTGTATTTTTATTTTTGTTATTTTAATTTAATAGACGATGATGACGAAGAATTATTGGTGAGTAAATAAAAGGTGGTGGCTAACGAGTGGGTCATGTGAATTTTCCCTTTTTTTTTTTTTTTTTTTTAGTTTGGTTTGGGAAGATAAACATAATGGGAAGGTTGCATATGGAGGAATTGTGAGCCAGATAAATAGTGAGACATATATACATGTATTTAGTAAGTAGTATTTAGCCGCTTGTTCAATACTTACGTCATCGCATACGGCGACACCGATACAACAATACTACTTGTGAGTACCTCGTGCGGGCATCGCCGAGCGCCATAATACATTATGTATTTAATAGGACGTGGTTTCACTTTTCCAATATCTGCATTATTGCATACGGTTATGCTGATACGATGGTACCCAGGAGTATATCGTGTGGGCAATACCGAATGCCAAAATGCATGTATTTGATAAGTGGTTGGTGGTGGTGGTGGTGTTGGTGGTGGATGTACCATTTGTTAGATATCTGCGTCACGACATTCAGTGATACTGATATGAATATACTCTGGAGTATATCATGTGGATATCACCGCATGCCATGACACATGTATTCAACAAGTGGTTGGTGGATGGGCCATTTATTCAATATCTGCGTCATTGCATTCAGTGATACTGATATGAATATACTCTGGAGTATATCATGTGGGTATCACCGCATGCCACGACACATGTATTCAACAAGTGGTTGATGGGTGGGTGGATGGGCCATTCATTCAATATCTGCGTCATTGCATTCAGCGATACTGATATGAATATACTCTGGAGTATATCATGTGGATATCACCGCATGCCATGGCACATGTATTCAACAAGTGGTTGGTGGATGGGCCATTTATTCAATATCTGCGTCATTGCATTCAGCGATACTGATATGAATATACTCTGGAGTATATCATGTGGGTATCACCGCATGCCATAACACATGTATTCAACAAGTGGTTGGTGGATGGGAAATATTATTCAATATCCGCGTCACTGCACTCAGCGATACCGACACCGATGATGCTCCGGAGCATATCACGCGGGTAAAATCGCATGCCATGACACACGCATCCAACAAGCGGTTGGTGGAGGGGCCATTTATTCAGTACTCGCGTCATTTTATTCAAGGGTAGGCATATACGTATCAGATGACATGAAATGGGTCAGGTATATGAGGACGGTGGTTGTATATATATATATATATATATATATATATATTTTTTAAAGGATGATGAGGTGATAAAAGACTCATTCCCCTCTCGTTTGCCAAAATTCGGGTTTTTTTTTTTTTTTTAATGTTTTAAATTAGGAGAAGAATAACTTTCTAAGCCACAAACAGATTGATGAAAGTACTGGTCGTCGAATACAGGTTAGCCTCTGAGGGGGTAGTGTGATGCGTTCAGATAGAGGCTGAGAACAGAGTTGTTATCCTTAAATAAATAAATAATTTTATTAATATTAGTGAGTGAGTGAGTGAGTAAGTAAGTGAATGAGTATACAACGATTATTTAAGTAGATGTATACAGCCTTATGTGGCTTGTGGTTTGCACTCACGTAATATATAACTGTTTCTGTACTAATCAGATAGCTTCCGTTTTCTTATTTAATTATACTATTGGTACCTATATATATGGCAGAAGGAGTTGACTAGACTACTAGCAAATGATTAGGGTAGAGAGAGTTGTCGAGAATACAAGTAGCTGCTTGCTAGAGGTTAAGGTTGTGTAGTTATAAAAACAAAGTTGTACATAGGATTATTATAATTATGATGAGTACTAGTAACCATAGTTTCTGTCAGCAAAGAGAAGTAGTGGTATATCCGCCTTCCGGCACCCATGACACAAGTCCAGTTGCTCCATGTTTGTCCGAAAGACAGGGGTCCATTTAGTTAAGGCATATGCTTTTTAGCAGTTCTCCGCGCCTTCACAATTATTAGTTCACACATATATTTAAATATATATTTATTCTCATTAGATGTTATGATCTCTTTGTTCTATATAATTTATTTCTAATGTCATTATGATTTTGGTGGTTGTTGTATTGTAGTGCTGTGCGCAACAATAGGTTGGGAACACAAGTAATATCTAATCCATACTAATATTATGAAACCAAGGGGTTTGTTTGTCTATTTGAGAGCGTTTGCTTGAGATCTATTGGTTTCAAATTATTATTGTTGTTACAAGACCGGGACCCTTTTGGGTGAGTGAGACCGCAGAGCGCAGCTAGTATATAAGGGCAACAGAAGGTGAAGGGACCAGCTCAAGAGGTGATGAAAAGTAGAGGTTGAAAGAGTTAATAGGAGAGTCTGATGTTGATTTATTCATAACTGAGGTTGATTGAAGCCCGAGAGATGTGGAGAGAGGCGAGAGGATGTAATCGGTCGTATGAAAAAGAAGTGTTATGAGTTAATTTAGTTGAGTTTAGAGGAGTTTTGTTTTGTAGAGAGATAATATCCAGCTATCTCAACATCAGCGGCCGCGTACTAATGTTCGTTCATTAATTTATTCATTTATTTGAATAAAATAGTTATAGTAGAGGCTACTGTCGCGTGTTTATATATTTATTGTTGTGTGTTATGTTCTTTAGATCCCTGCGCCTATATTTAATTGAAGCTTAGGTTAAGTAAAGTAATTGCTATGAAGTTTCGGTCAGGAGTTGTTGGGATTAAATTGTTATTTTATTTATCTCTTTTTTCTCTTCTTTTGAGACTTTCCTACGAACTTCTGCCACGCAGGCATGGATATAAGATTTTATAAGAGAAGTTAGGTTTTACTCAACACCATAAATTAATAATATCTAATTTATACCAATATTATAAAGCAGCGAGGGGTTGTTTGTTTGTTTATTTGAGTGCGTTTATTTAAGAACTAATGACTTGAAATAACTGCAGGCTCGGGGCTTTGAGGGCAGAATAGCAAAGCGCAGTTTGTATTATGTCATGGGAATTTTGGAGCCAATTCCGAGATTCCAATTATATATATATGTATATACGAGAATTGCTCGTTTAGAGATATAAGATATATGATTAACTGGAGAGCTTATTGTTTTGTTTTATACTATCTATCTCGAATACCACTATGACTATGGTGATGGTGTTGTAATGTAATGTGCAAATAATAGGTGAAGAATAACAATATCTAATTTTTACTAATATTGTAAAGCAGCTGAGGGGTTTGTTTGTCTGTTTGAGGGCATTCATTTGAGAATTAATGGTTTAAGATAACTACAGCCCGCACGAGTGAGACCGCAGAACACAGCTAGTATTATGTAAAAGGCAGTAGGTGGAGGTATCCTCCCAAGTGGCGGGCAACACAATGAGAAAATCAGGTATTGTTATTATTCATGATTGGAGGTTATTTGAAGCTTAGGAGATGTGGAGAGAGGTGACAGAATGTCATCGGTTGTCAATATAGTTGTTATGAATTAATTTTGAGTTTGAAGGAGAGGCTGGTTGAGAGGTTGGAGATGGCTGATAGAGAGATAAGGAGGTGCGTGGACCTCATGCGAAGGTTGCGGAGGTAATCGGCAGTACCAGTAGTGTTTGAGGATGAGTACGGATGTAGGAGGAGGCCTTTAGAGGCTAGTGAAAGTGACGGTTAGTTGAAACTCAGCAGATGTGGAGAGAGGTGACAGGATGTAACCGAATGTCGATAGAGGTGTTATGAATTAGTTTAGTTGAGTTTTGAAGGAGTGATATTTATAGAGTTAGAAGCTGATCATATTATTACATTCAATCAGTACCAAATTTGTAGGAAGAGGCCTTTAGAAGCTAATGAAAGTGGAGGTTAGTTGAAACTCAGCAGGTGTGGAGAGAAGTGACAGAATGTAGCCGGTTGTAGGTGGAGGTGTTATGAATTAGTTTAATGAATTAATTAAAAGAGTTTTGTTTTGAGAGATAATATTTGTACTGAATTTACCCACCTTTTATTTAGCGCTAATTAGTTGATAGTTGCATAATCTTTCTCCAGTGTTACCATGGCTATTATGATGAATATAGCAATTTTGTGTAGAATAATAAGTTGAGAGTATCAGCATTCAAAGTATACTGATATATGGATCTGAGAGGTTAGTTAGTTGTTTGTTTGAGAGCGTTCATTTAGAAAATAGATGGCTTGAGATAATTACGAGACCGAGAGAAAGAGGTCCATTCAATTGGTGAGTAGAAGAGGTAGTAAGAGTTAGTTAGAAGTCAGACGTTGTTATTATTATGAATGAGGTTAGTTGATATTCAGCAAATGTGGAGAGAGGTGATAGGATGTGACCGGTTGTCAATAGAGGTGTTATGAGTTAGTTTAGTTGAGTTCTAAGGATTTTTATTTATAGAGTTAGAGGCTAGTTATATTATCACTATCAGTATGTGTAATTTGTTTATTAGTTTTCCTTTTAAAATCTAGTGAGGTAAACGAGGAGGCGCACCGATGAAATGAGATATGAGGGCTATAGTGGTCATTAGAGGTAGTCAGAGGTGAGCCACTCAGTTTGGAGGTAGGAAGAGTCAGACCGAAGCTAAAGGAGGTGTAATACAGTGTTAAGAGGTATAAAGAGGTTTGATACTAGCTGTTGCCCGTGGCTTATAGCACACGAGTTAAATTTTAGTGAAAACAAGATTAAAGAGATGCTTAGTGTCTTATTCAACGAATGGATTGTTTATTGACGGAAATAATTTTCAGGTTCTCAGCCTGGAGTATCTAATATTGAGTATGTACGAACTGAGATGGATTAATGAATAAATTATTATTTGTTAAAAGAATGTTGTGCATAACTCTTAGTGGAGCCTGAATTTAAATTTAGAGAAAGCTATCAACCTTCTCATAGGTATTGAGCCGCCGGCGGCTCGGCTATTGTAGAACCAAAATCGCGCTCAGTGGCAGTGAGCCGCCTCGGCGCGCGCATACTATTTGATACCGTATTTTTATTATGATAGAGTATATATTCCTTTGAGCAACTTGTGTTTAAGGTATGGACAATGAACACAAAGAATCGTTGTTAAGGTTTCGCGTCATAAGTTGTCAGTTGTAACTGATGGCGCGGATCATGGAAATCTGAGTCTTATTAGTAGGACGTTATGGTGTAAAGTCAAATGACAAGTTGTATGAAACAGAAATGTGTTTGCAATTTAAGCCTTATAGCTAGTAGGTTGGGGCATACAATTAAAATTTCAATTTGTGTCAATTAGAGATTGTTTACATTGACGTTTTTATGTTTATTTTGTTTGATCTTGTTATTAGTTATTATAAATTACATCAGCATAGAGGAGCAGATAGGAGGGATTAATGTAATTGTATTGAGTAGATTTATATATGAGTTAGTAAATAAGTACATGTGGGCCGGGTGTTGTTTGTGTAGTATAGTTGGAAGAAGAGAGTGACCGGGTGTAAAGGAGTATAATCAACATAAGATGGTCGTGGAAATGATATTTATTTGATATTATGTCTTATTTATATAGAGGTCGGTTGGGAGGCTGAAGATGGCTAAATAGATAGAAAAAGAGGCATGCGGAATCCATATGCTTGTAATTGAGTTAGAATGCAGGGAGAGGTTTTTAGAGATTTATGAGAGTGGAGGCTAGTTGAGTCCAACAGATGTGGAGAGAGGCGGCAAGACGTAACAAGAGGTCAGTTGAGAGACACCGAGGCATGTAGAGTCCATTCAACGGCGGTGGAGGCAACTGACTGTTGCTTGTGACCGAGTCAGGATGTAGGAAGAGGCCTTTAGAGGCTAATAAAAATGGAGGTCAGTTGAAACCCCAACAGATGTGGAGAGAGGCGACAGAATGCAGCCGGCTGTCAGCAGAGGTGTTATGAACCAGTTAATTAATTAATTAAGAGAGCTTTGCTTTGAGAAATGAGATTTGTACTGAATTCACCTACTTTTGCTTTATATGAAAAGATAGGAGTAAGAGCCAGTTATATAGCGCTAATCAGTTGATAGTTGCATAATCTTTCCCCAATGTTACCATGGCTATTATGATAAATATAGTGATTTAGTGCAGAATAATGAGTTGAGAGTATCAATATTCAAAATATACTGATATTGTGAATCTGGGAGGTTAGTTAGTTGTTTCTTTGAGAGCGTTTATTTAAGGAATGGATGACTTGAGATAATTTCGAGATCAGTTGGTGTAATCAGAACTGCAGGAAGTGGGGAGGTCAATTTAAGTGGTGAGCAGAAAAGGTAGTAAGAGTTAATTAGAAGTCGGACATTGTTATTATTCATGAATGAGGTTGGTTGAAACTTGGCAGATGTGGAGAGAGGTGACAGGATATAACCGGTTGTAAATAGAGGTGTTATGAATTAGTTTATTTGAGTTCTAAGAAGTTTTATTTATAGAGTTGGAAGCTAGTTATGTTATCACTATCAATCTGTGTTATATTTTAATTAATTTTTCTTTTAAAAGCTAGTGAGGCAAACGAGGAGGCGCACAGATGAAACGAGATATGAGGGCTATAGTGGTCATTAGAGGTAATCAGAGGTGAGTCTCTCAGTTTGGAGGCGGGAAGAGTCGGACCGAAGCTAAAGGAGGTGTGATACAGTGTTAAGAGGTATAATGAGGTTTGACAGGTACTGGCTGCTGCCCGTGGTTTTACAACACACAAGTTAAACTTTAGTAAATATAAGATTAAAGAGATTCTTAGTATTTTATTCAGCGAATGGATCATTTATTTCTCAGCCTGGAGTATCTGATATTGAGTATTCATGAACTGAGATGGATTAATGAATAGATTATTATTTGTCAAAAGAATGTTGTGCATAACTCTCATTGGAGCCTGAATTCAAATTTAGAGAAAGCTATCAACCTTCTCATAGGCATTTAGCCGCCGGCGGCTCGGCCATTGTAGAACCAAAAATCGTGCTCAGCGGCAGTGAGCCGCCAGCGGCTCGGCACGCGCATACTATTTGATACCGTTTTTTATTATGATAGAGTCCACATTTCCTTGATCAATTTGTTTTTTTTTTTTTTTTTTATAAATTGGTCCAGTATTTTCCCAGTAATTTGACGCTAAAAAGTTCGAAAGTATAGACAATATATACAAGAAATCGTTGTTGAAGTTTCGCGCCATCAATTGTCATTTGCAACTGGCGGCGCGAAATATGGAAATCTGAGTCTTGTTAGTAGGACGTTATGGTACAGAATCAAATGACAGGTTTGTATGATACAAAAAATATGTTTCCAATCTAAGCCTTATAGCTAGTAGATTAGAGCACACAATTAAAATTTTAATTTGTGTCAAAAGATTGTTTGCGTTGATGTTTTATGTTTATGTTGTTAGATTCTGTTATTAGTTATTATAAGTTACATAAGCCTAGAGGTCCATTATTGAGTAAGCTATTGTCGTTTATTATTTAAATAGAGGCCGGTTGGGAGGCTGAAGATGGCTAATAGGTAGAAAAAGAGGCATGCGGGAACTATATGCTTGTAATTGAGTCAGGATGTAGGGAGAGGTTTTTAGAGATTAGTGAGAGTGGTGGTTAGTTGAGTCCAACAGATGTGGAGAGAGGTGACAGGATGTAATAAGTGGTCAGTAGAGAGATACAGAAGCATGTAAAGTCCATTTGACGGCGGTGGGGGTAGCTGGCAGGTGCTTGTGACTGAGTCAGGATGTAGGAAGAGGCCTCTAGAGGCTGATGAAGGTGGAGGTTAGTTGAAACCCTAACAGATGTGGAGAGAGATGACAGGATGCAGTTGGTTGATAGAGGGATAAAGAGGCATGTGAAATCCATAATTTGGCGGTGGAGGTAACCGGCAGCGGTGGTGATGGTTAAAAGTTGGGTCCGAATGTGTTATGAGTTAGGGGAGTTTTGTTATATATAAAGATGAAATTCAACTATATGTGTTATGAATTAAATTTAATTTGGTATCAGACGAGAGGCTGGTTGAGAGGTTAGAGAGGTTTGAAAGAGAGATAAAAGGTGTGCAGGTTTCATGCAGTGGCTACGGGGGTGGCATGCAGTATCAGAAGTGCTTTGAAAATGAGTTGGGATGTAAGAGGAGGCTAAGGAGGGTGGAGGTTGGTTAAAGTTCAGATGATGTGGAGAGAGGTGGCAGGAAGTAAATGGTAGTTTTATCAAAGTTGCCCACAAGGTGGATTTTATTCAACGGCTTTCAGGCTCATAATCCAACCTATTTATGCATGAATGCATTTTGCAGTGCCAACCTAGTGCTATAAATTTATCCCTTGAATATATTTTCGTATTATTAAAATATATATATGTGTTTATATTATGTAATATTGGCAAGTGTCTATGTTTTGTGTGAGAGGAGAAGAGCAAGTAGTTTGCAGAGGGAGTATGGTATTATTAGGATATTTATAGAAATGATAGTGAGTGAATAGCTGGTTGAGAGGTTGAGACCGTATGATAGAGGAATGAGGAGGAGTGTGGATCCCGCGAGACGGCGTCAGAGGCATCAAGCAGCATCAGTGGTGCTTGGAGATGTGTTAGGTAGTGGGAAGAAGCCTATTAGAAGGGTAATGAAGTTAGTTGGAATTTAAAAGATGTGTAGAGAGTTGCCAGGATGCAAACGGTAGTCAATGGAGGTGTTATGAATTAATTTAAGCTGAGTTTGAGGAAAGAGTTGATTAAAAGGTTAGAGATTGATGATAGCAAGATAAGGGAGCGCGCGATTCTTATGTAACGGCGGCAGGGGTGACGGGCCATGACAACGGTGTTTTCATTATTCAAGTGTTAGTTGTAAGGTGGGAAGAGGTCATTAAAAGTAAAGAAAGTATATGAGATTATAATGATAAGTAGAAAGATTTATTGGTATAGTGTGAATGTCGATGGAACCGATCAGGGGGTTGATTTATTTGAGTTTGTAGTATTAGGTGGGATGGGAGCCATTAGTATAAGTAAGAAGAGACTAAACTGTGGTAAAATAACAGGGTACATGGAGGACTATGATTAATGTTAATTAAGTTTGTATTAAATTAGAGATTATTTAGTTTTATATAATCTTTCCAATATTACAATGTCTATTATTACAGGGATTGCATCGTTGTGTAAGAGAACAAGTTGGGGGTATCAGTATAAAGTTATATTAATGCTATTAAATAAGCAGATGAACCTCTCAGCCTTACTATAGAAGGTAAGAGGTTTGTTTGTTTATTCGAAAGCGTTTGTTTGATGAAAGGATGGTTTGAAACAGTAACAGGGCAAGCACTTGTGCCCGTGGCTTACAGCACACGAGTTAAACTTTAGTAAAGACAAGATTAAAGAGATGCTTAGTGTCTTATTCAACGAATGGATCGTTTATTGACGAAAAGAATTTTCAGGTTCTCAGCCTGGAGTATCTTATATTGAGTATGTGCGAACTGAGATGGATTAATGAATAAATTATTATTTGTTAAAAGAATGTTGTGCATAGCTCTTATTGGAACCTGATTTTAATTTTTAGAGAAAGTTATCAAACTTCTCGTAGGCATTGAGCCGCCGGCGGGCGGCTTGGCTATTGTAGAACCAAAAACGCGCTCAGTGGCAGTGAGCCGCCTCGGCGCGCGTATGCTATTTGAATCCGTATTTTATTGTGATAGAGTCTATATTCCTTTGAACAACTTGTGTTTAAAATTGGTCTAATATTTCCTAGTCATTGCAATGCTAAGAATGCGATAGGTGTTCTAGGTATGGGTATTTATTTGAAGCGTGATTTATAGCCGTGAATAAAATTGATTAGTGAGCCGATGACCTTGAAATCATTATTCGCGAAAGTTTGCAATTAAAACTTGAGCAGATAGGAGGGGTTAATGTCATTGTATTGAGTAAATTTATATATGAGTTAATAGATATATACATATGGGCCGGGTGTTGTTTATATAGTGTAGTAGGAAGAGGAGAGTGACCAGGTGTAAATAAGTATAATTAACATAAAATAGTCATAGAAATGCTATTTATTTGATATTATATCTTATTTATATAGAGGTCGGTTGGGAGGCTGAAGATGGCTATAGATAGAAAAAGAGGCATGCGGAATCCATATGCTTGTAGTTGAGTCAGAATGTAGGGAGAGGCTTTTAGAGATTTATGAGAGTGGAGGTTAGTTGAGTCCAACAGATGTGGAGAGAGGTGACAGGATGTAATAAGTGGTCGGTAGAGAGTGACAGGATGTAATAAGTGGTCAGTAGAGAGATATAGGAGCATGTAGAGTCCATTTGACGGCGGTGGAGGTAACTGGCAGGTGCTTGTGACTGAGTCAGGATGTAGAAAAAGGCCTTTAGAGGCTAATGAAGGTGGAGGTTAGTTGAAACCCCAACAGATGTGGAGAGAGGTGACAGGATGTAATAAGTGGTCAGTAGAGAGATATAGAAGCATGTAGAGTTCATTTGACGGTGGTGGAGGTAACTGGCAGGTGCTTGTGACTGAGTCAGGATGTAGAAAAAGGCCTTTAGAAGCTAATGAAGGTGGAGGTTAGATGAAATCCAACAGATGTGGAGAGAGGTGACAGGATGTAATAAGTGGTCAGTAGAGAGATACAGGAGCATGTAGAGTCCATTTGACGGCGGTGGAGGTAACTGGCAGATGCTTGTGACTGAGTCAGGATGTAGAAAAAGGCCTTTAGAGGCTAATGAAGGTGGAGGTTAGTTGAAACCCCAACGGGTGTGGAGAGAGGTGACAGGATGTAATAAGTGGTCAGTAGAGAGATATAGGAGCATGTAGAGTCCATTTGACGGCGGTGGAGGTAACTGGCAGGTGCTTGTGACTGAGTCAGGATGTAGAAAAAGGCCTTTAGAGGCTAATGAAGGTGGAGGTTAGTTGAAACCCCAACAGATGTGGAGAGAGGTGACAGGATGTAATAAGTGGTCAGTAGAGAGATATAGGAGCATGTAGAGTCCATTTGACGGCAGTGGAGGTAACTGGCAGGTGCTTGTGACTGAGTCAGGATGTAGAAAAAGGCCTTTAGAGGCTAATGAAGGTGGAGGTTAGTTGAAACTCCAACAGATGTGGAGAGAGGTGACAGGATGTAATAAGTGGTCAGTAGAGAGATACAGGAGCATGTAGAGTCCATTTGACGGCGGTGGAGGTTACTGGCAGGTGCTTGTGACTGAGTCAGGATGTAGAAAAAGGCCTTTAGAGGCTAATGAAGGTGGAGGTTAGTTGAAACCCCAACAGGTGTGGAGAGAGGTGACAGAATGTAATAAGTGGTCAGTAGAGAGATATAGGAGCATGTAGAGTCCATTTGACGGCGGTGGAGGTAACTGGCAGGTGCTTGTGACTGAGTCAGGATGTAGAAAAAGGCCTTTAGAGGCTAATGAAGGTGGAGGTTAGTTGAAACCCCAACAGATGTGGAGAGAGGTGACAGGATGTAATAAGTGGTCAGTAGAGAGATACAGGAGCATGTAGAGTCCATTTGACGGCGGTGGAGGTTACTGGCAGGTGCTTGTGACTGAGTCAGGATGTAGAAAAAGGCCTTTAGAGGCTAATGAAGGTGGAGGTTAGTTGAAACCCCAACAGGTGTGGAGAGAGGTGACAGGATGTAATAAGTGGTCAGTAGAGAGATATAGGAGCATGTAGAGTCCATTTGACGGCGGTGGAGGTAACTGGCAGGTGCTTGTGACTGAGTCAGGATGTAGAAAAAGGCCTTTAGGGGCTAATGAAGGTGGAGGTTAGTTGAAACCCCAACAGATGTGGAGAGAGGTGACAGGATGTAATAAGTGGTCAGTAGAGAGATATAGGAGCATGTAGAGTCCATTTGACGGCGGTGGAGGTAACTGGCAGGTGCTTGTGACTGAGTCAGGATGTAGAAAAAGGCCTTTAGAGGCAAATGAAGGTGGAGGTTAGTTGAAACCCCAACAGATGTGGAGAGAGGTGACAGGATGTAATAAGTGGTCAGTAGAGAGATACAGGAGCGTGTAGAGTCCATTTAACGGTGGTGGAGGTAACTGGCAGGTGCTTGTGACTGAGTCAGGATGTAGAAAAAGGCCTTTAGAGGCTAGTGGAGGTGGAGGTTGGTTGAAACCCCAACAGATGTGGAGAGAGGTGACAGGATGTAATAAGTGGTCAGTAGAGAGATATAGGAGCATGTAGAGTCCATTTGATGGCGGTGGAGGTAACTGGTAGGTGCTTGTGACTGAGTCAGGATGTAGAAAAAGGCCTTTAGAGGCTAATGAAGGTGGAGGTTAGTTGAAACCCCAAACAGATGTGGAGAGAGGTGACAGGATGTAATAAGTGGTCAGTAGAGAGATACAGGAGCATGTAGAGTCCATTTGACGGCGGTGGAGGTAACTGGCAGGTGCTTGTGACTGAGTCAGGATGTAGAAAAAGGCCTTTAGAGGCTAATGAAGGTGGAGGTTAGTTGAAATCCCAACAGATGTGGAGAGAGGTGACAGGATGTAATAAGTGGTCAGTAGAGAGATATAGGAGCATGTAGAGTCCATTTGACGACGGTGGAGGTAACTGGCAGGTGCTTGTGACTGAGTCAGGATGTAGAAAAAGGCCTTTAGAGGCTAATGAAGGTGGAGGTTAGTTGAAACCCCAACAGATGTGGAGAGAGGTGACAGGATGTAATAAGTGGTCAGTAGAGAGATACAGGAGCATGTAGAGTCCATTTGACGGTGGTGGAGGTAACTGGCAGGTGCTTGTGACTGAGTCAGGATGTAGAAAAAGGCCTTTAGAGGCTAATGAAGGTGGAGGTTAGTTGAAATCCCAACAGATGTGGAGAGAGGTGACAGGATGTAATAAGTGGTCAGTAGAGAGATATAGGAGCATGTAGAGTCCATTTGACGACGGTGGAGGTAACTGGCAGGTGCTTGTGACTGAGTCAGGATGTAGAAAAAGGCCTTTAGAGGCTAATGAAGGTGGAGGTTAGATGAAACCCAACAGATGTGGAGAGAGGTGACAGGATGTAATAAGTGGTCAGTAGAGAGATACAGGAGCATGTAGAGTCCATTTGACGGCGGTGGAGGTAACTGGCAGATGCTTGTGACTGAGTCAGGATGTAGAAAAAGGCTTTTAGAGGCTAATGAAGGTGGAGGTTAGTTGAAACCCCAACAGGTGTGGAGAGAGGTGACAGGATGTAATAAGTGGTCAGTAGAGAGATATAGGAGCATGTAGAGTCCATTTGACGGCGGTGGAGGTAACTGTCAGGTGCTTGTGACTGAGTCAGGATGTAGAAAAAGGCCTTTAGAGGCTAATGAAGGTGGAGGTTAGTTGAGACCCCAACAGATGTGGAGAGAGGTGACAGGATGTAATAAGTGGTCAGTAGAGAGATATAGGAACATGTAGAGTCCATTTGACGGCAGTGGAGGTAACTGGCAGGTGCTTGTGACTGAGTCAGGATGTAGAAAAAGGCCTTTAGAGACTAATGAAGGTGGAGGTTAGTTGAAACCCCAACAGATGTGGAGAGAGGTGACAGGATGTAATAAGTGGTCAGTAGAGAGATACAGGAGCATGTAGAGTCCATTTGACGGCGGTGGAGGTTACTGGCAGGTGCTTGTGACTGAGTCAGGATGTAGAAAAAGGCCTTTAGAGGCTAATGAAGGTGGAGGTTAGTTGAAACCCCAACAGGTGTGGAGAGAGGTGACAGGATGTAATAAGTGGTCAGTAGAGAGATATAGGAGCATGTAGAGTCCATTTGACGGCGGTGGAGGTAACTGGCAGGTGCTTGTGACTGAGTCAGGATGTAGAAAAAGGCCTTTAGAGGCTAATGAAGGTGGAGGTTAGTTGAAACCCCAACAGATGTGGAGAGAGGTGACAGGATGTAATAAGTGGTCAGTAGAGAGATATAGGAGCATGTAGAGTCCATTTGACGGCGGTGGAGGTAACTGGCAGGTGCTTGTGACTGAGTCAGGATGTAGAAAAAGGCCTTTAGAGGCTAATGAAGGTGGAGGTTAGTTGAAACCCCAACAGATGTGGAGAGAGGTGACAGGATGTAATAAGTGGTCAGTAGAGAGATACAGGAGCGTGTAGAGTCCATTTAACGGTGGTGGAGGTAACTGGCAGGTGCTTGTGACTGAGTCAGGATGTAGAAAAAGGCCTTTAGAGGCTAGTGGAGGTGGAGGTTGGTTGAAACCCCAACAGATGTGGAGAGAGGTGACAGGATGTAATAAGTGGTCAGTAGAGAGATATAGGAGCATGTAGAGTCCATTTGATGGCGGTGGAGGTAACTGGTAGGTGCTTGTGACTGAGTCAGGATGTAGAAAAAGGCCTTTAGAGGCTAATGAAGGTGGAGGTTAGTTGAAACCCCAACCAGATGTGGAGAGAGGTGACAGGATGTAATAAGTGGTCAGTAGAGAGATACAGGAGCATGTAGAGTCCATTTGACGGCGGTGGAGGTAACTGGCAGGTGCTTGTGACTGAGTCAGGATGTAGAAGAAGGCCTTTAGAGGCTAATGAAGGTGGAGGTTAGTTGAAACCCCAACAGGTGTGGAGAGAGGTGACAGGATGCAGTTGGTTGGTAGAGGGATGGAGAGGGATGTGAAATCCATAATTTGGCGGTGGGGGTAACCGGCAGCGGTGGTGGTGGTTGAAAGTTGGGTCAGGATGTGGGGGGAGGCCCCACATCCTGACTCAACTTAACTAACTTGACAGGGAAAATGATACAGAGGAGCTGGTTGAGAGGTTGAAGATAGTCAGTAGAGGAGTGATGAGGCATGGGGAAACCATGTGACAGCGGCAGGGGAAATCAGCAACGGCGGAAGCGCTCGGGAGTGAGTCAAGATGTAGGGAGAAGCCGTTAGAGTTTAATAAAAGTGGAGGTTTTTAGTTGAGATCCAAATATGTAAAGAGAGGTGACATGATGTAATCGGTGGTCAATAAAGATGTTGTGAGTTAGTCTAGTTGAGTTCAAGGGAGTTTTGTTATGTTAGAGTTAAAATCCAAATATATGTGTTATGAATTAAATTTTAATTGGGTATCAGAGGAGAGGCTGGTTGAGAGGTTAAAGAGGTTTGAAAGAGAGATAAAAAGATGTGCAGGTTTCATGCAACGGCTGCAGAGGTGGCCGGAAGTGTCAGAAGTGCTTTGAGAATGAGTTAGGATGTGAGAGGAGGCTAAGGAAGGTGGAGGTTGGTTAAAGTTCAGATGATGTGGAGAGAGGTGACAGGAAGTAAATGGTAGTTTTATCACAGTTGTCCACAAAGTGGATTTTATTCGACGGCTTTCAGGCTCATAATCCAGCCTATTTATGCATGAATGCATTTTGCAGTGCCAGCCTAGTGCTATAAATTTATCCCTTGAATATATTTTCGTATTATTAAAATGTATATATATATGCTTATATATAATATCGGCAAGTGTCTATGTTTTGTGTGAAAGGAGGAGAGCAAGTAATTTGCAGAAGGAGTATGGTATTCATAGGATAATTATAGAAATGATAGTGAGTGAATAGCTGGTTGAGAGGTTGAGACCATATGATAGAGGAATGAGGAGGTGTGTGGATCCCGTGAGACGGCATCAGAGGCATTAAGCAGCATCAATGGTGCTTGGAGATGTGTCAGATAGTAGGAAGAAGCCTATTAGAAGGGTAATGAAGTTAGTTGAAAAACCAAATAGATGTGGAGAGAGTTGACAGGATGTAATCGGTAATTAATGGAGGTGTTATGAATAAATTTAAGCTGAGTTTGAGGAAAGAGCTGGTTAAAAGGTTAGAGATGGATAATAGCAAGATAAGAGGGCGCGCGATTCTTATGTAACGGCGACAGAGGTGACGGGCCATGACAATGGTGTTTTCATTATTCAAGTGTTAGTTGCAATGTGGGAAGAGGTCATTAAAAAGTGAAAGAAGGTATATGAGGTTATAATAACAAGTAGAAAATTTATCGGTATAGCGCGAATGTCGATGGAACCGATCAGGGGGTTGAGTTATTTGAGTTTGTAGTATTAGATGGGAGTCATTAATAGATAGATAGATAGATACCCACTCCATTTGTATAAAACACAAACATTGAAAATTACGAAGTTGTACAAACAGGCGACCTCATCGCTCATAAGAACACATAATATAATAATAAATACTTACGTAAAATAGATATTATGAACGAATTACTTAAACATAGATATAATAATATTTAGCAATACTATTCGTAATGAGAATATACTAACAATTATTTACATAATAAGAAATAAGTAAATATAAATAAAAGAAAAAATAAAAATATAATAATATTATACAAGCATTTCTAAGAGAAGAAACAAGAATATAAATATGAGAAGAAATAAGAGGTAAGAGTTATGTACCAATGAAGTGAGAGTAATGTTCAGTTATCATACTCTTGAAAATGGGTATCAATATAAAGTTAAATTAGTATAGTTAGGCTGAGAGGTTTGTTAGTTTATTTAAAAAGCGTTTAAAAAATAAAAGGATGGTTTGAAATAATAACGGGACCAGGACTTGTATGGGTGAGACCGTATAGTACAGCTAGTATTGCTTTATTTGTGTATTTTGATAGCAGGAGGTGGCAGGAGGAGGAACCCATCCAAGTGGTGTGCAGAGGAGGCAAGACCAATAAGAGGTCAAGCACTGTGGTATTTGTGATTGAGGTTAATTGAAAACAAAAGATGTGAAGAGAGGTGGCAGGATGCAATCGGTTGTCAACAAAGGTGTCATGAATTAACCCAGTTAAGTTGAAAGGAGTTTAGTTTTTAGAAGCTGGCCGTATGATCATTATAGATTGGCGCCATTTTGCTCAATCGTTTCATATTTGAGCAAAAAATAAAAGTAAGGGCCCATTGTATAGGGTCAGTTAGTAGATAGTGTGATAGAATGAGCATTGGTTGATACATTTTAGTATATTTGGTTAAAGTTATATTTTAGAAGAAGTTATTAATAGCTTTTGTAATTGAGCAAATTTATATGTAAGTTAATGAGTATAAATATACACAAGCCAATATAGCTTGTATTTGTTTAATAGGGAGATAGCAAACAGGACGAGCAAGAGCACAATTGCATAGAGCAATTATTATAGAAATAATAGATAGGAGCTGGTTTGGAGACTGAAGACGGTAGATGAGGAGATAAAGAGGCATGTGACGACCATGTGTCAGCGATGAAGGCAGCCAGAGGCGGCAGCGCCGCCCGCAGATGAGTCAAGATGTAGGGAGAGGTCACTAAGAGACTAGTGAGAGTGGAGGTTGGTTGAAATTCAGTAGATGTGGAGAGAGGCGATAGGATGTAGTCGGTGGCCAGAGATGTTCAACGAATACATTTAGCCGGAGCCTTTGTTACTAGAGTCAGTAATAGTCATTTTTCGTAATTTGTTTGTATTACCCTGTCAACTAGGGGTCCCCAATAACAATACATACAAGGAGCCACCCATGTAGTGTAGCTAGTCGACAGCGCGACAGAGCGCGCGTGCGTTTAGGTTACCAGATAAGCTGGCTGTACACAGAGAAGGATAATCATAGAAATGATATGTAGAGGCCAGTTAGGAAACTGAGGACAACAAACAGAGAAGTAGAGACCCAGCCGGTGACCAATCAAAAAGGGGTCATGGACTAATCCAGCCGAGCTTGAAGGAGAAGCTGGTTCAGAGGTTGGATAAGGTTGATAGAGAGTTCATGCGACGGCGGCAGAGGCAACCGGCATCGGCGGAAGTGTTCGGAAGTGAGTCAAGATGTAAGGAGAGGTTTTTAGAATTCAATGAAAGTGGAGGTTTTTAGTTGAGATCCAGAGATGTGGAGAGAGGTGACAAGACGATCTAATTACAGAAATGATTAACAGAATCAGCCCGAAATACCGAACACAGCTAATAGAGAGATATGGAGGCCTGCGAGGTTCATGCGATGGCAGCAGAGGCAAACGACGGCAGCGGCGGCGCCCTCGAGCGTGAGTCAGGATATAGGAGAAAACCCCAGAGACTAATGAGAGCGAACTTGAGTGACCATGGTGATTAGAAATGGTTACTGTCATTGACGGGAGCCACCAATAGAAGGCAAAAGAAGCAAGATTTTGATAATATCATTAAAGGGGCACTCGAAAGCCCAAGACTGAATTCGGTTAGGCTTTGTCAACAAAGCACCATTGGGTAGAAATCCCTATGTTTCACGTAATCGATTTCTAACATCATTATGACTAAGATGATTGCACTACGGTGCCGTGCGCAACAACAGATTGAAAACAAGGCCATTTAATCCAAGCCAACACCACCAAGCCGAGGGGTATGCCTGTCTCATTCGAGAGTGTTCACTCCAAGAATCACTAGCTCGACGCTACTATGGGATAAGGATCTGCATATGTGGAACCGCAGAGCGCAACCAGTATTATTGATAAGACAGATGGACAGATAGATTGATAAATTCCCCATTGTAAACATTAATTTAAAACAGTGCATGGAAAGGTCTGCATCACGCGGAGGGCAGTAGAGGCGAGAAGAGCCGACTCAGAATGTCAGGCGCTGCCACCATCAATGACAGAAGTCAGATGAGATTCAAAAGATGCAACAGTATGCAATAACTTGGCCAAGTCGCCCCAAGCGATAAGACCGTCCATTTTGTGCAACTTATACATTCTTGCAATTGCCCAAATTTGAGTTGTTAGTGTATTGAGTTTATTTAATTTATTTAATTTGTTTTATTTTATTGAATTTATTTAATTTGTCCCAATTTGTTTCAAATTATTTTAATTTAAATGATTTGATATGTATTTGTTTTAGTTTTAATGAAATTATAAGAATTTATTTTAATTTATATGATTTTATTTTAATTTTTAAATTTCCTTAAGATTTGTATGAATTTATTTTATTAGTGTGAAATATTTTAATTTTAGTTTCTAATGCCGATTAGGTTTTGTCAACAAAACACAGTTGAATAGAGATCCCTCCGCGTTATATTATCTATCTCTAATATCACTATGACTATGATGATTGCATTTCGACGCTGTGTACAGCAAAAGATTAGGAATAAAACTATCTAATCATACTAATAGTATAAAGCTGAGGGGTTTGTTTATTTATTTGAGGGAGTTTACTTTAGGAGCTCATGGCTCGAAAATTACTACAGGACAGGGATCTGTATAGGCGAAATCATAGAGCATAGCTAGTATAATTATTAAAACAGCAGGAGGTGGGAGGGCCCGCTCCGCCCACGCGGAGGGCAGTAGAGGCAGAAAGAGCCAATTTAGGAGGCGAGACATTGCCACTATTCGTGACGGAGGCTAGATGAAGTCCAACAGATGCGTCAGGATGTAAACAACTGGTCAAATCACTATAAGCGATATGGTCGCCCATCCCATGCAACTTATATTTCCTAGCTATTGCTCTGCTTTGTGTATATAGTGTTCCGTTTCTTACTGTGTTGTATAAATAAATTTCCATCTTGAAATATAATACACGTTATATTTTATGATTGCACCCTATATGCCATTGCATTAACTCAATTACTGCTTTATACCTTCAAGGCCCAGGTAACACCGATCACCGAGCAGGCCATTATTGTCTATAGGGTTGCGTTACAAGCACTTTCCATGGGCATTTATATTGAAGTGCGACCCGAAACCGTTAATTGAAATTGACTCGCGAGATTGATAACCCTGATGCTCATCCAATGGTTGCCTGGAAGAGATCGCCTCCAGCGACAAGGCCGCCCATTGTACCGTGCTGCAAGGCATCATATATGAATTCTCTTTTAGCGTGTAGGTAGTTACTTAAGTTAGAATTAATTTTAATTTATAAGTAAGTAATCGATTTCTAATATCACTGTGACTATGATGCTTGCAATGCGATGCCGTGCGCAACAACAGGTTGAGAATAAGGCTATCTAATCCAAGCCAATACCACCAAACCGAGGGGTATGCCTGTCTTATTCGAGAGTGTTCATTCTAAGAATCAATGGTTCGGCGTTACTATGGGACAAGGATCTGCATATGTGGAATCGCAGAGCGCAACCAGTATTATTGTTAAAACAGATGGATATGTAGATTGATAAATTCCCATTGTAAACATCAATTTCAAATAGTAACAAATACAGCAGTGTATGGAAGGGTCTACATCTCGCGGAGGGCAGTAGAGGTAAGAAGAGCCGACTCAGAAGGCCAGGCGCTGCCACTATCAATGACAGAGGCCAGATGAGATTCAAAAGATGCAACAGTATGTATTGTAATAACCCGGCCAAGTCGCTTTAAGCGGCAAGACAGTTCATTTTGTGCGACTTATACATTCTTGCTATTGCTTAAATTTGAGTTTTTTTTTTTTTTTTAAAAGGAGAATTCAGTTGTTAATGTATTGAGTTTATTTAATTTATTTAATTTGTTCCATTTTATTGAATTTATTTAATTAGTCCCAATTTATTTCAAATTATTTTAATTTAAATGATTTGATATGTATTTGTTTTAGTTTTAATGGGATTATAAGAATTTATTTTGTTTGAATTTATTTGAATTTATATGATTTTATTTTAATATTTTTTTTTTTTTTTTAATTTCATTAAAATTTGTATGAATTTATTTTTATTAATGTAAATTATTTTAATTTTAGTTTTTAATAGTATTATTACTAGAAGTAGAATAAAACCGGTCATGATAATATTGTTTATAAAGATCGAAATGAAGGATGTACACCGCCTCGCGTCGCTTCCACTCTCAAGGGATGTGAAAATGTGTGTAAGCATGATAGCTTTGATCGTTGGTTCGTAAACTATAATTGTCTTTAGCCACGTGCTTCGTCGAACCATAGTGCTTGATCAGAATTTTCATAAGCATTGCCTCTGCTGCATCCAATTTACAAAGGATGCAGAGAGGTACGTAGGCAAGACAGCGTCGATCATTGGTTCATGAGGTATGATTGTCATCAGCCCCGTGTTTGCGTCGGACCACCGAGCCGAGCCAAAAATTTCATATCCCATCAACCGCCTCTGCTGCATCCACTCTTCAAGGGATGCGGAGAGGTGCGAAGGCAAGACAGCGTCGATCGTCGGTTCGTGAAGTATAATTGTCATAAGCCCCGTGTTTCGTCGGACAGCCAAGCCCAGCCGTAGATCTTCATATCCCATCAACCGCCTCTGCTGCATCCACTCTTCAAGGGATGCGGAGAGATGCGAAGGCAAGACAGCGTCGATCGTCGGTTCGCGATTTCATATCCCATCAACCGCCTCTGCTGCATCCACTCTTCAAGGGATGCGGAGAGGTGCGAAGGCAAGACAGCGTCGATCGTTGGTTCGTAATTTCATATCCCATCAACCGCCTCTGCTGCATCCACTCTTCAAGGGATGCGGAGAGGTGCGAAGGCAAGACAGCGTCGATCGTCGGTTCGTGAAGTATAATTGTCATAAGCCTCGTGTTTCGTCGGACAGCCAAGCCCAGCCGTAGATCTTCATATCCCATCAACCGCCTCTGCTGCATCCACTCTTCAAGGGATGCGGAGAGATGCGAAGGCAAGACAGCGTCGATCGTCGGTTCGTGATTTCATATCCCATCAAACGCCTCTGCTGCATCCATTCTTCAAGGGATGCGGAGAGGTGCGAAGGCAAGACAGCGTCGATCGTCAGTTCGTAATTTCATATCCCATCAACCGCCTCTGCTGCATCTACTCTTCAAGGGATGCGGAGAGGTGCGAAGGCAAGACAGCGTCGATCGTCGGTTCGTGAAGTATAATTGTTATAAGCCCCGTGTTTCGTCGGACAGCCAAGCCCAGCCGTAGATCTTCATATCCCATCAACCGCCTCTGCTGCATCCACTCTTCAAGGGATGCGGAGAGATGCGAGGGCAAGACAGC
>OX577872.1:9015000-9052500 GCA_951213275.1 Idaea straminata
TCACTAATCCAAACTTGATCCTCTGCCTGCTTGCTGGGTGCGGCAGGCCGAAAGGGCTAGTTCTGGACTGCAGTTCTCTTCCGGGCAGCTCGGGAACGGCCTTGCCTCTCTTTATCTCGTAAAGGGCCTTGTTTTCCATTGCGCGGAGGTCGAGTGGTATGATTTTAGCCAGCAGAGCACTGGCCACCAGAGAAGTAGTCCTATGCGCCTTGGCCACTCTTATCGCAAACTGCCTTGTGGTTCTGTCGAGTCTAGTCCTCACATATTGTTTGCGGCACACATCCGCCCAGGCTGGGGCCGCGTAAAGGACTGTAGGCTCGATGACTGCTGTGTAGAGCGTCCTCAAAATTTCGGAGTTTAGGCCCCACTGGGCTCTTGCTGTTCTTGAGATCATTCTATACAGGTCTACAGATTTCTTATTTACTGCCTCAAGGTGGGTTGCAAAGTTCAGATGTTTATCGATTGTTAGTCCCAACACCTTGAGGTTTTCGCCAAAGGTAATTTGGGTTCCGCTTAGATAGACTTCAGGTATCTCGTATTTGAGCTTCTTGGTGCACAAGATTGCCTGGGTCTTATGGGCTGCGAACCTCATGCGGTGCCTCTGTCCCCACTGTGACACTTTGCTGAGAGCGTCGTTGAGTGTCGTTTCCAGTTCCCGAGCAGTATGGGCTGACGCAATGAGGAGTATGTCATCCGCGAACGCCTGGATGTGGGTTTGGTGATTGTCCAGTTCGGCGAGGAGAGGGTCTAATTGGACATTCCAGAAAATTGGCCCACAAGTGGACCCCTGGATGCACCCTTTCTGGGTTGCTTTCTGAACCTCTGCTCCTGCGTATTTGAGGACAACTGCGCGATTGCTGAGGTAGCTGTGTATAAGCCTTAGTGTGGCTGTCTCGACTTCCTTGGCTTTGAGGGTATTCAATATCGCTGGCCACCACGCATTGTCAAACGCTCCCTCGATATCTAGGGAAACTAGAGCAACTATCTTCTTCTCTCGGATGCCACCGCGCACCATAGTGATAGCGTCGTAAAGCGCGTCCTCCGTACCCCGCTGGGGTGTGAAACCGTACTGTCGCCCGTTTAGTCTCGCCTCGCTGCCCAGCTGCCACTGCAGTCGGTTTGTAAACATCTTCTCCATTATTTTCCCGAGCACGGGTAGAAGACCGATAGGTCTGTAGGACCGGGGTGCGGTGTAGTCTGTTTTCCCTTGCTTAGGGATGACCTTGATGGTGGCCACCTTCCACGCTGTAGGGAAGTAGCCCAGTCTCAGGCATTGATTATAGATTCCCAGGAGGACACCCGGGTCCGCGTCATAAGCAGCTTGGCATATATCTGAAGTAAATCCATCAGCACCGGGTGCCTTCCCAGGATTCATATGGCGTAGGACTTCTGTTACCTCAGCATGGGTGAATGGCCTCAGGGTATGCTCAACGTCTATGTCCTCTCCGAGGGATATGGTAGTTGCCCGCACCTGCCTCCTTGTTTGAGCTTGCTCTGGAGAGTCTTCTTCTTCGAGATCGTCGGGAAAGAACGTGTCAGCCAGTAGTTTAGCCGATTCTTCTTCATTGAGGGTTTGCCCTCCAAGGGATTTGAGGACCCTGTCTTCCGCTTGTGGCGTGCACCTCCGCATGATTCTATAGGTTCGGTCCCAGAGACTCTCTCTTCGTTCAGAGGTGCAGAACTCCACCCAGCTGGCTGTCTTTGCCCTAATCATGGCGTCTCTGTATTGTTCCCTCGCTGTCTGGTAGTCCCCGACGACAAACGGCCTACGTCTTGGGTTTGCGTGGCGTATCCTATTTCTGGCTTTAATCATGTTCTCCTTCATTTGACTTAGGTCAGCCCGCCACCAGTTCCCTGACGTCTTCATTCGCCTGTCCAGGACTTTGGGAATTGCCGCGTCGCACGCCTGTGTGATGCACTGGGTGTATTCCTCCAAAAGTTTGTCAATGTCCTGTCCACTGGGCGCTTGGCTGGCGGTTTCCGGACCTATTCCTAGCGCGTTGAGTGCCTCTTTAAGAGTTGCTCTGAATCTGGGCCACTTTGCCTTCTTGGCATTGTAGATTCTTGTTGCCGAGCGTTAGCGTTAGGTTAGGTTAGGTTAGGTTAGGTTAGGTTAGGTTAGGTTAGGTTAGGTTAGGTTAGGTTAGGTTAGGTTAGGTTAGGTTAGGTTAGGTTAGGTTAGGTTAGGTTAGGTTAGGTTAGGTTAGGTTAGGTTAGGTTAGGTTAGGTTAGGTTAGGTTAGGTTAGGTTAGGTTAGGTTAGGTTAGGTTAGGTTAGGTTAGGTTAGGTTAGGTTAGGTTAGGTTAGGTTAGGTTAGGTTAGGTTAGGTTAGGTTAGGTTAGGTTAGGTTAGGTTAGGTTAGGTTAGGTTAGGTTAGGTTAGGTTAGGTTAGGTTAGGTTAGGTTAGGTTAGGTTAGGTTAGGTTAGGTTAGGTTAGGTTAGGTTAGGTTAGGTTAGGTTAGGTTAGGTTAGGTTAGGTTAGGTTAGGTTAGGTTAGGTTAGGTTAGGTTAGGTTAGGTTAGGTTAGGTTAGGTTAGGTTAGGTTAGGTTAGGTTAGGTTAGGTTAGGTTAGGTTAGGTTAGGTTAGGTTAGGTTAGGTTAGGTTAGGTTAGGTTAGGTTAGGTTAGGTTAGGTTAGGTTAGGTTAGGTTAGGTTAGGTTAGGTTAGGTTAGGTTAGGTTAGGTTAGGTTAGGTTAGGTTAGGTTAGGTTAGGTTAGGTTAGGTTAGGTTAGGTTAGGTTAGGTTAGGTTAGGTTAGGTTAGGTTTATCGGCGAAGCCAAAACTAGGGCCAGGGAGGAGATGTTGGAGGCTTTGAGTGAAGATCCGTGGGGGCGACCTTACCGCACGGTCCGGGGCAAGATGCGCCCGTATGCCCCTCCACTCACTCAGAGTCTTCAGCCTCAGTTTGTGGATAGAGTAGTGAACACGCTCTTCCCGGACGGAGAAGATATAGTCCCTCCTTCAATGTTGCCATCAGACTATACTGTGCCGGAAGAGTCCAGCGAACCGGTGGAGGTAACGACTGTAGAGCTAAAGCTGGCTGTTGCCAGGATGCGGGCAAAGAACACCGCTCCTGGTTGGGATGGTGTTCCTGGCCGAGTGTGGGCATTGGCTCTGAAGACGCTGGGACAGAGATTTCTACGGTTCCTGAGCGCATGTATGGAGCGGGGCCAGTTTCCTCGTCTCTGGAGGACGGGGAAACTGGTATTGCTCAGAAAGGAGGGTCGTCCGACAGATTCACCATCTGCGTACCGCCCTATAGTGCTGCTGGATGAGGCGGGCAAGCTCCTCGAGCGAGTCGTAGCTGCACGCCTCGTCGCGCACCTTAGGAGAGAGGGTCCGGATTTGGCTGACTCTCAATACGGATTTCGCGGGGGCCGCTCGACGATCCAGGCCATACTGGGAGTCAAGGCGCTGACGGAGGAGGCAGTAGCCCAGGGTGAGGTCGTCTTGGCGGTGTCGTTAGACATCGCCAATGCCTTCAATACCCTCCCCTGGACGGTCATAAGGGAGGCGCTTCGGTACCACCGAGTGCCACCCTACCTCTGTCGCGTGATAGGCGATTATCTCAGTGATCGTCGAGTGGTATATCCTGGACGGGATGGAGTGTGCAGTCGGGAGGTATCATGCGGTGTTCCACAGGGATCGGTCCTTGGACCGCTCCTGTGGAACATTGGGTATGACTGGGTCCTCCGTGGACGCAACTTTCCGGGCGTGGGCGTCTTTTGTTACGCAGATGATACGCTAGTAACCGCCCGGGGAAGCACGTTCCACACTGCAGCAGCTGTGGCATCCATCGGGGTAGAGGACATAGTGGGCCGTATTCGCATGTTGGGCTTGAGGGTGTCTCCTGAAAAGTGCGAAGCTGTCGGCTTTTATAGCCCGTGTCTAGTGCCGCCTCGGAGACTCTGCGTGGATGTCTGCGGAGTTCCTGTCAGCGTCAATGCGTCGCTGAAGTACCTAGGGCTCATTCTGGACTCAAACTGGAACTTCGCAGCGCACTTCGAGGCCCTTGCTCCGAAGCTAGATGCGGCAGCATTGGCCCTATGCAGATTGTTGCCGAATGTTGGCGGACCATCGGTGTCCTGCCGGCGATTATACGCTGGTATAGTGCGGTCGATGGCCTTGTACGGGAGTCCGGTGTGGGCGGACACCCTCACGAACCGAAATCGAGCTCTGCTTCGTAAGTCGCAGAGATTGATGGCCGTGAGGGTGCGGATACCGCACCGTCTCGTACGAGGCCGCTTGTGTTATGGCCGGAGTCTTGCCTTGCCTTGGGACTTGGACGCGAGAGCTCTCGCGTCAATGTACCGGTGGCGTGAGGAGACCCTTGAGCGGGGCGATCAACCGGCTCCAAGGGAGGTGGAGGGACGCCGGTTGGAGCTCCGTGAGGTCGCTATGGCAAGATGGGAGGACCGGCTAAATCGGCCAACGGCTGGTAAGGCCGTTATTGAGGCCATACGCCCAGTACTGGGTGAGTGGGTTGAGCGACAACATGGGGTTCTCACATTCAGGCTGACGCAGGTGCTTTCCGGGCACGGGTGCTTTGGAAAGTACCTGTGTAGGATAGCTCGCAGAGAACCCGACGAGAGATGCCACCACTGCTCGAGCACCGTGGACACCGCTGTTCACACGCTCGAATTGTGCGCAGCCTGGCGTGAACAGCGGGACGAGCTGCGAGAGGTGGTGGGGCGCGATTTGTCGATCCCCGCAGTCGTGTCGGCTATGGTGTCTGACGAGGCAGCCTGGGAGGCCATGCTCCGCTTTTCTGAAATCGTTATGGCGGCCAAAGAGAACGCGGAGCGTGACCGTGAGGTGACGACCTCTGACCCCATACGGTCACGCCGATCTGGGGGCAGGGGCAGACCGCGACGCGGAAGGCGTCGAGGTCGTGCAGACGACCTGATGCCACCCTAAATGGGCCCATAGGCGGCAGACTCGGGGGGGTCTGTCGCCGTGCAGGGCCCGAGCGAGGCGCACGTGGTTCCCGTGCGCCGCTCAAGAGGATTGAGGTCTTAACCTCTAAGAGAGGGTCCTAACGGACCATCGCCGTCGGGACGCGGACGAGTACGAACGTGTCCCCGGGCCCCGACAACAAGGCGAGCGAGGAACCGGTGGAGTTTTAGTGGGTAAACCCCTGGCTGCCCAACATCTTAAGCCAGGGGGAGCCCCACACATCCCCGCTGCTTCCCCCCCCGGAGGTAGCGGGACGGTGCATAAGGCTGCATTTCTCCACCTAAAAAAAAAAAAAAAAAAAAAAAAAAGGTTAGGTTAGGTTAGGTTAGGTTAGGTTAGGTTAGGTTAGGTTAGGTTAGGTTAGGTTAGGTTAGGTTAGGTTAGGTTAGGTTAGGTTAGGTTAGGTTAGGTTAGGTTAGGTTAGGTTAGGTTAGGTTAGGTTAGGTTAGGTTAGGTTAGGTTAGGTTAGGTTAGGTTAGGTTAGGTTAGGTTAGGTTAGGTTAGGTTAGGTTAGGTTAGGTTAGGTTAGGTTAGGTTAGGTTAGGTTAGGTTAGGTTAGGTTAGGTTAGGTTAGGTTAGGTTAGGTTAGGTTAGGTTAGGTTAGGTTAGGTTAGGTTAGGTTAGGTTAGGTTAGGTTAGGTTAGGTTAGGTTAGGTTAGGTTAGGTTAGGTTAGGTTAGGTTAGGTTAGGTTAGGTTAGGTTAGGTTAGGTTAGGTTAGGTTAGGTTAGGTTAGGTTAGGTTAGGTTAGGTTAGGTTAGGTTAGGTTAGGTTAGGTTAGGTTAGGTTAGGTTAGGTTAGGTTAGGTTAGGTTAGGTTAGGTTAGGTTAGGTTAGGTTAGGTTAGGTTAGGTTAGGTTAGGTTAGGTTAGGTTAGGTTAGGTTAGGTTAGGTTAGGTTAGGTTAGGTTAGGTTAGGTTAGGTTAGGTTAGGTTAGGTTAGGTTAGGTTAGGTTAGGTTAGGTTAGGTTAGGTTAGGTTAGGTTAGGTTAGGTTAGGTTAGGTTAGGTTAGGTTAGGTTAGGTTAGGTTAGGTTAGGTTAGGTTAGGTTAGGTTAGGTTAGGTTAGGTTAGGTTAGGTTAGGTTAGGTTAGGTTAGGTTAGGTTAGGTTAGGTTAGGTTAGGTTAGGTTAGGTTAGGTTAGGTTAGGTTAGGTTAGGTTAGGTTAGGTTAGGTTAGGTTAGGTTAGGTTAGGTTAGGTTAGGTTAGGTTAGGTTTTTTTTTTTTTTTTTTTTTTTTTTTTTTTTTTTTTTTTTTTTTTTTTTTTTTTTTTTTTTTCTTGGGAAGAGAATAGAGGTTGACGCTTAGGTGCTATCGGGATACTCCATCCACGCCCCCATTTTCGAAGAGAGTAGAATAGAAAAGATAGAAAGAAGAGTAGAAAAGAGTGTTGGTTTGGGAAGATATAGAGGAAAGGGCAGGTCAAATATGGACGGAAATTGTGAGGGGGTATGTCAGAGTGTTAACCCGCACCTACACTCAACCCATATATACTTGTATTTAATAGGACGTGGTTTTACTTTTCCAATATCTGCATTATTGCATACGGTTATGCTGATACGATGGTACCCAGGAGTATATCGTGTGGGCAATACCGAATGCCAAAATGCATGTATTTGATAAGTGGTTGGTGGTGGTGGTGGTGTTGGTGGTGGATGTACCATTTGTTAGATATCTGCGTCACGACATTCAGTGATACTGATATAAATATACTCTGGAGTATATCATGTGGATATCACCGCATGCCATGACACATGTATTCAACAAGTGGTTGGTGGATGGATGGATGGGCCATTTATTCAATATCTGCGTCATTGTACTCAGCGATACTGATATGAATATACTCTGGAGTATATCATGTGGGTATCACCGCATGCCATAACACATGTATTTAACAAGTGGTTGGTGGATGGGTTATTTATTCAATAACTGCGTCATTGCATTCAGCGATACTGATATGAATATACTCTGGAGTATATCATGTGGGTATCGCCGCATGCCATGACACATGTATTCAACAAGTGGTTGGTGGATGGGCCATTTATTCAATGTGTGTGTGAATGATAAAAATAATAGATAAATAGATTTAATGATGAGCAGACAAAAGAGTTGAGTAAGACAGACTCCGCTTAGCCTAAAGCCGAGCTGCCCACAACAACAACAAAGTGGTGGTGGAGCAGCCAGTCGAATGCTATAGCAGTAATCATATACTTAATAATGCCCTTCGCCATTGAAGACGAACTTAAGATTAAATTGACAGCAAGTCTCTCTCAACCTTCAGTGAGCTCACTTAAGGTCAAATTGACCAGTACTGTAAATGCGTTAGCTGACAAGTAAGCGAGATTGACTCCATGTAATAGGATTGAACCATAGGGTTGGATTATTTAATAGATTTTGTGGTGTGATCGATAAGAGAGAGATATCATCACAGGTATAGGTGTATATATTGAGATAGAAGAGATGGGTGGACTCATATACACATCAGCTGGCGCTAAGTGGGTCAGGTATTTAGTTTATATAATAGATAAATTTATTTAATAGTGGCAAGAGTGCAATCAGATGGACGAGCGAGGTGATCACTTCTGTACCAGTCGCTCATGGACGACAGCTGATAGAGAGTGAGTAGTTTGTAGATGTGCCTCCCTCGTTCATCGTACCATATTATGATTGGATTGATCAGTTGTTTGAGACTTTGAATATTATAATGTTAGATGATAATAGATGAATAGATTTAATGATGGACAGACCGAGCAAATTGAGTGAGGCAAACTCCGCTTAGCCTAAAGCCTGGCTATTTTTTGGGAAGGGGTGAAATAAACAGGCGAATGCTATAGCGGTAATCAATCAAGTCTTGACTATGCCAGTCGCCTGTTGAGCTGTGAGCGTCTAACGAAACATAGTAGTAGTATCCTTGCCAGATTTGGCGATTCAGATACAGATTCGCACAGCCTGAAGCCTCGGGCGGCGACAGATGATAGAGGGTTAGTTTGATAGTAGGCCACACTCAATATGTCGATGAGTCCACTTGATGTCAAGTTGACAGTTTCTGTAGGGAGAGAATATAAGTAAATGATTGTATTTAATAAGTGTAAGTAAAAAGATGCGTTGGGTTGGTTGGGGTGAAAGAAAAACAATAGTTACCACTATTATTATCACACTCCAACCAACCCAACGTAATGAGAGATTGAGCTACCTGATTTCAGAGGGTAAGATCAATAATAGTACCAATAATAATCAGTATAAAATTGAGCAAATGTGAGTAAAGTGTGTGAATGATAAAAATAATAGATAAATAGATTTAATGATGAGCAGACAAAAGAGTTGAGTAAGACAGACTCCGCTTAGCCTAAAGCCGAGCTGCCCACAACAACAATAAAGTGGTGGTGGAGCAGCCAGTCGAATGCTATAGCAGTAATCACATACTTAATAATGCCCTTCGCCATTGGAGACGAACTTAAGATTAAGTTGACAGCAAGTCTCTCTCAACCTTCAGTGAGCTCACTTAAGGTCAAATTGACCAGTACTGTAAATGCGTTAGCTGACAAGTAAGCGAGATTGACTCCATGTAATAGGATTGAACCATAGGGTTGGATTATTTAATAGATTTTGTGGTGTGATCGAAAAGAGAGAGATATCATCACAGGTATAGGTATATATTGAAATAGAAGAGATGGGTGGACTCATATACACATCAGCTGGCGCTAAGTGGGTCAGGTATTTAGTTTGTATAATAGATAAATTTATTTAATAGTGGCAAGAGTGCAATCAGATGGACGAGCGAGGTGATCACTTCTATACCAGTCGCTCATGGACGACAACTGATAGAGAGTGAGTAGTTTGTAGATGTGCCTCCCTCGTTCATCGTACCATATTATGATTGGATTGATCTATTGTTTGAGAATTTGAATATTATAATGTTAGATAATAATAGATGAATAGATTTAATGATGGACAGACCGAGCACATCGAGTGAGGCAAACTCCGCTTAGCCTAAAGCCTGGCTACTTTTGGGAAGGGGTGAAATAAACAGGCGAATGCTATAGCGGTAATCAATCAAGTCATGACTATGCCAGTCGCCTGTTGAGCTGTGAGCGTCTAACGAAACATAGTAGTATCCTTGCCAGATTTGGCGATTCAGATACAGATTCGCACAGCCTGAAGCCTCAGGCGGCGACAGATGATAGAGGGTTAGTTTGATAGTAGGCCATACTCAATATGTCGATGAGTCCACTTGATGTCAAGTTGACAATTTCTGCGCACATCACGCGCGGCGCACATCAGGTATAAGAAATGACAGTTGTTGTGTATTTTTATTTTTGTTATTTTAATTTAATAGACGATGATGACGAAGAATTATTGGTGAGTAAATAAAAGGTGGTGGCTAACGAGTGGGTCATGTGAATTTTCCCTTTTTTTTTTTTTTTTTTTAGTTTGGTTTGGGAAGATAAACATAATGGGAAGGTTGCATATGGAGGAATTGTGAGCCAGATAAATAGTGAGACATATATACATGTATTTAGTAAGTAGTATTTAGCCGCTTGTTCAATACTTACGTCATCGCATACGGCGACACCGATACAACAATACTACTTGTGAGTACCTCGTGCGGGCATCGCCGAGCGCCATAATACATTATGTATTTAATAGGACGTGGTTTCACTTTTCCAATATCTGCATTATTGCATACGGTTATGCTGATACGATGGTACCCAGGAGTATATCGTGTGGGCAATACCGAATGCCAAAATGCATGTATTTGATAAGTGGTTGGTGGTGGTGGTGGTGTTGGTGGTGGATGTATCATTTGTTAGATATCTGCGTCACGACATTTAGTGATACTGATATGAATATACTCTGGAGTATATCATGTGGATATCATCGCATGCCATGACACATGTATCCAACAAGTGGTTGGTGGATGGGCCATTTATTCAATATCTGCGTCATTGCATTCAGTGATACTGATATGAATATACTCTGGAGTATATCATGTGGGTATCACCGCATGCCACGACACATGTATCCAACAAGTGGTTGATGGGTGGGTGGATGGGCCATTTATTCAATATCTGCGTCATTGCATTCAGCGATACTGATATGAATATACTCTGGAGTATATCATGTGGATATCACCGCATGCCATGGCACATGTATTCAACAAGTGGTTGGTGGATGGGCCATTTATTCAATATCTGCGTTATTGCATTCAGCGATACTGATATGAATATACTCTGGAGTATATCATGTGGGTATCACCGCATGCCATAACACATGTATTCAACAAGTGGTTGGTGGATGGGAAATATTATTCAATATCCGCGTCACTGCACTCAGCGATACCAACACCGATGATGCTCCGGAGCATATCACGCGGGTAAAATCGCATGCCATGACACACGCATCCAACAAGCGGTTGGTGGAGGGGCCATTTATTCAGTACTCGCGTCATTTTATTCAAGGGTAGGCATATACGTATCAGATGACATGAAATGGGTCAGGTATATGAGGACGGTGGTTGTATATATATATATATATATATATATATATATATATTTTTTAAAGGATGATGAGGTGATAAAAGACTCATTCCCCTCTCGTTTGCCAAAATTCGGGTTTTTTTTTTTTTTTTTTTTATGTTTTAAATTAGGAGAAGAATAACTTTCTAAGCCACAAACAGATTGATGAAAGTACTGGTCGTCGAATACAGGTTAGCCTCTGAGGGGGTAGTGTGATGCGTTCAGATAGAGGCTGAGAACAGAGTTGTTATCCTTAAATAAATAAATAATTTTATTAATATTAGTGAGTGAGTGAGTGAGTAAGTGAATGAGTATACAACGATTATTTAAGTAGATGTATACAGCCTTATGTGGCTTGTGGTTTGCACTCACGTAATATATAACTGTTTCTGTACTAATCAGATAGCTTCCGTTTTCTTATTTAATTATACTATTGGTACCTATATATATGGCAGAAGGAGTTGACTAGACTACTAGCAAATGATTAGGGTAGAGAGAGTTGTCGAGAATACAAGTAGCTGCTTGCTAGAGGTTAAGGTTGTGTAGTTATAAAAAACAAAGTTGTACATAGGATTATTATAATTATGATGAGTACTAGTAACCATAGTTTCTGTCAGCAAAGAGAAGTAGTGGTATATCCGCCTTCCGGCACCCATGACACAAGTCCAGTTGCTCCATGTTTGTCCGAAAGACAGGGGTCCATTTAGTTAAGGCATATGCTTTTTTGTCTAATCCATATTAATATTATGAAACCAAGGGGTTTGTTTGTCTATTTGAGAGTGTTTGCTTGAGATCTATTGGTTTCAAATTATTATTGTTGTTACAAGACCGGGACCCTTTTGGGTGAGTGAGACCGCAGAGCGCAGCTAGTATATAAGGGCAACAGAAGGTGAAGGGACCAGCTCAAGAGGTGATGAAAAGTAGAGGTTGAAAGAGTTAATAGGAGAGTCTGATGTTGATTTATTCATAACTGAGGTTGATTGAAGCCCGAGAGATGTGGAGAGAGGCGAGAGGATGTAATCGGTCGTATGAAAAAGAAGTGTTATGAGTTAATTTAGTTGAGTTTAGAGGAGTTTTGTTTGTAGAGAGATAATATCCAGCTATCTCAACATCAGCGGCCGCGTACTAATGTTCGTTCATTAATTTATTCATTTATTTGAATAAAATAGTTATAGTAGAGGCTACTGTCGCGTGTTTATATATTTATTGTTGTGTGTTATGTTCTTTAGATCCCTGCGCCTATATTTAATTGAAGCTTAGGTTAAGTAAAGTAATTGCTATGAAGTTTCGGTCAGGAGTTGTTGGGATTAAATTGTTATTTTATTTATCTCTTTTTTCTTTTCTTTTGAGACTTTCCTACGGACTTCTGCCACGCAGGCATGGATATAAGATTTTATAAGAGAAGTTAGGTTTTACTCAACACCATAAATTAATAATATCTAATTTATACCAATATTATAAAGCAGCGAGGGGTTGTTTGTTTGTTTATTTGAGTGCGTTCATTTAAGAACTAATGACTTGAAATAACTGCAGGCTCGGGGCTTTGAGGGCAGAATAGCAAAGCGCAGTTTGTATTATGTCATGGGAATTTTGGAGCCAATTCCGAGATTCCAATTATATATATATGTATATACGAGAATTGCTCGTTTAGAGATATAAGATATATGATTAACTGGAGAGCTTATTGTTTTGTTTTATACTATCTATCTCGAATACCACTATGACTATGGTGATGGTGTTGTAATGTAATGTGCAAATAATAGGTGAAGAATAACAATATCTAATTTTTACTAATATTGTAAAGCAGCTGAGGGGTTTGTTTGTCTGTTTGAGGGCATTCATTTGAGAATTAATGGTTTAAGATAACTACAGCCCGCACGAGTGAGACCGCAGAACATAGCTAGTATTATGTAAACGGCAGTAGGTGGAGGTATCCTCCCAAGTGGCGGGCAACACAATGAGAAAATCAGGTATTGTTATTATTCATGATTGGAGGTTATTTGAAGCTTAGGAGATGTGGAGAGAGGTGACAGAATGTCATCGGTTGTCAATATAGTTGTTATGAATTAATTTTGAGTTTGAAGGAGAGGCTGGTTGAGAGGTTGGAGATGGCTGATAGAGAGATAAGGAGGTGCGTGGACCTCATGCGAAGGTTGCGGAGGTAATCGGCAGTACCAGTAGTGTTTGAGGATGAGTCAGGATGTAGGAGGAGGCCTTTAGAGGCTAGTGAAAGTGACGGTTAGTTGAAACTCAGCAGATGTGGAGAGAGGTGACAGGATGTAACCGAATGTCGATAGAGGTGTTATGAATTAGTTTAGTTGAGTTTTGAAGGAGTGATATTTATAGAGTTAGAAGCTGATCATATTATTGCATTCAATCAGTACCAAATTTGTAGGAAGAGGCCTTTAGAGGCTAATGAAAGTGGAGGTTAGTTGAAACTCAGCAGGTGTGGAGAGAGGTGACAGAATGTAGCCAGTTGTAAGTGGAGGTGTTATGAATTAGTTTAATGAATTAATTAAAAGAGTTTTGTTTTGAGAGATAATATTTGTACTGAATTTACCCACCTTTTATTTAGCGCTAATTAGTTGATAGTTGCATAATCTTTCTCCAGTGTTACCATGGCTATTTTGATGAATATAGCAATTTTGTGTAGAATAATAAGTTGAGAGTATCAGCATTCAAAGTATACTGATATATGGATCTGAGAGGTTAGTTAGTTGTTTGTTTGAGAGCGTTCACTTAGAAAATAGATGGCTTGAGATAATTACGAGACCGAGATCAGCTGGTATTATCAAGACAGCAGGAGGTGAAAGAGGTCCATTTAATTGGTGAGTAGAAGGGGTAGTAAGAGTTAGTTAGAAGTCAGACGTTGTTATTATTATGAATAAGGTTAGTTGAAACTCAGCAAATGTGGAGAGAGGTGATAGGATGTGACCGGTTGTCAATAGAGGTGTTATGAGTTAGTTTAGTTGAGTTCTAAGGATTTTTATTTATAGAGTTAGAGGCTAGTTATATTATCACAATCAGTATGTGTAATTTGTTTATTAATTTTCCTTTTAAAATCTAGTGAGGTAAACGAGGAGGCGCACCGATGAAATGAGATATGAGGGCTATAGTGGTCATTAGAGGTAGTCAGAGGTGAGCCACTCAGTTTGGAGGTAGGAAGAGTCAGACCGAGGCTAAAGGAGGTGTAATACAGTGTTAAGAGGTATAAAGAGGTTTGATACTAGCTGCCGCCCGCGGCCTACAGCACACGAGTTAAACTTTAGTAAAGACAAGATTAAAGAGATGCTTAGTGTCCTATTCAACGAATGGATCGTTTATTGACGAAAAGAATTTTCAGGCTCTCAGCCTGGAGTATCTAATACCGAGTATGTACGAACCGAGATGGATCAATGAACAAATTATTATCTGCCAAAAGAATGCTGTGCATAACTCTTAGTGGAGCCTGAGTTTAAGTTTAGAGAAAGCTATCAACCCTCCCGTAGGCATTGAGCCGCCAGCGGCTCGGCCATTGTAGAACCAAACTCGCGCTTAGTGGCAGCGAGCCGCCTCGGCGCGCGCATACCACTCGATACAGCATTTTTATCATGACAGAGCATATATTCCTTTGAGCAACCTGTGCCTAAGGTATAGACAATGAACACAAAGAATCGTTGTTGAGGCTTCGCGTCACAAGTTGTCAGTTGCACCTGATGGCGCGGATCATGGAAATCTGAGTCTTATTCGTAGGACGTTATGGTGTAAAGTCAAATGACAAGTTGTATGAAACAGAAATGTGTTTGCAATCTAAGCCTTATAGCTAGTAGGTTGGGGCATACAATTAAATTTCAATTTGTGTCAATTAAAGATTGTTTATATTGACGTTTTTATGTTTATTTTGTTTGATCTTGTTATTAGTTATTATAAATTACATCAGCATAGTGGAGCAGATAGGAGGGATTAATGTCATTGTATTGAGTAGATTTATATATGAGTTAGTAAATATGAACATGTGGGCCGGGTGTTGTTTGTGTAGTATAGTTGGAAGAAGAGAGTGACCAGGTGTACAGGAGTATAATCAACATAAGATGGTCGTGGAAATGATATTTATTTGATATTATGTCTTATTTATATAGAGGTCGGTTGGGAGGCTGAAGATGGCTAAATAGATAGAATAAGAGGCATGCGGAATCCATATGCTTGTAATTGAGTTAGAATGCAGGGAGAGGTTTTTGGAGATTTATGAGAGTGGAGGCTAGTTGAGTCCAACAGATGTGGAGAGAGGTGGCAAGACGTAATGAGAGGTCAGTTGAGAGACACAGAGGCATGTAGAGTCCATTAAACGGCGGTGGAGGCAACTGACTGTTGCTTGTGACCGAGTCAGGATGTAGGAAGAGGCCTTCAGAGGCTAGTGAAAATGGAGGTCAGTTGAAACCCCAACAGATGTGGAGAGAGGCGACAGAATGCAGCCGGCTGTCAGCAGAGGTGTTATGAACCAGTTAATTAATTAATTAAGAGAGCTTTGCTTTGAGAAATAAGATTTGTACTGAATTCACCTACTTTTGCTTTATATGAAAAGATAGAAGTAAGAGTCAGTTATATAGTGCCAATCAGTTGATAGTTGCATAATCCTTCCCCAATGCTACCATGGCTATTATGATAAATATAGGTGTAATCAGAACTGCAGGAGGTGGGGAGGTCAATTTAAGTGGTGAGCAGAAAAGGTAGTAAGAGTTAATTAGAAGTCGGACATAGTTATTATTTATGAATGAGGTTGGTTGAAACTTGGCAGATGTGGAGAGAGGTGATAGGATGTGACCGGTTGTCAATAGAGGTGTTATGAATTAGTTTAGTTGAGTTCTAAGGATTTTTATTTATATAGTTAGAAGCTAGTTATGTTATTACTATTAGTATGTGTAATTTGTTTATTGATTTCCTTTTAAATGCTAGTGAGGCAAACGAGGAGGCGCACCGATGAAATGAGATATGAGGGCTATAGTGGTCATTAGAGGTAATCAGAGGTGAGCCATTCAGTTTGGAGGTAGGAAGAGTCAGACCGAGGCTGAAGGAGGTGTAATACAGTGTTAAGAGGTATAAAGAGGTTTGGTACTAGCTGCTGCCCGTGGCTTACAGCACACGAGTTAAACTTTAGTAAAGACAAGATTAAAGAGATGCTTAGTGTCTTATTCAATGAGTGGATCGTTTATTGACGAAAAGAATTTTCAGGTTCTCAGCCTGGAGTATCTTATATTGAGTATGTGCGAACTGAGATGGATTAATGAATAAATTATTATTTGTTAAAAGAATGTTGTGCATAGCTCTTATTGGAACCTGATTTTAATTTTTAGAGAAAGTTATCAACCTTCTTGTAGGCATTGAGCCGCCGGCGGGCGGCTTGGATATTGTAGAACCAAAAACGCGCTCAGTGGCAGTGAGCCGCCTCGGCGCGCGTATGCTATTTGAATCTGTATTTTATTGTGATAGAGTCTATATTCCTTTGAACAACTTGTGTTTAAAATTGGTCTAATATTTCCTATTCATTGCAATGCTAAGAATGCGATAGGTGTTCTAGGTATGGGTATTTATTTGAAGCGTGATTTATAGCCGTGAATAAAATTGATTAGTGAGCCGATGACCTTGAAATCATTATTCGCGAAAGTTTGCAATTAAAACTTGAGCAGATAGGAGGGGTTAATGTCATTGTATTGAGTAAATTTATATATGAGTTAATAGATATATACATATGGGCCGGGTGTTGTTTATATAGTGTAGTAGGAAGAGGAGAGTGACCAGGTGTAAATAAGTATAATTAACATAAAATAGTCATAGAAATGCTATTTATTTGATATTATATCTTATTTATATAGAGGTCGGTTGGGAGGCTGAAGATGGCTATAGATAGAAAAAGAGGCATGCGGAATCCATATGCTTGTAGTTGAGTCAGAATGTAGGGAGAGGCTTTTAGAGATTTATGAGAGTGGAGGTTAGTTGAGTCCAACAGATGTGGAGAGAGGTGACAGGATGTAATAAGTGGTCAGTAGAGAGTGACAGGATGTAATAAGTGGTCAGTAGAGAGATATAGGAGCATGTAGAGTCCATTTGACGGCGGTGGAGGTAACAGGCAGGTGCTTGTGACTGAGTCAGGATGTAGAAAAAAGGCCTTTAGAGGCTAATGAAGGTGGAGGTTAGTTGAAACCCCAACAGATGTGGAGAGAGGTGACAGGATGTAATAAGTGGTCAGTAGAGAGATATAGGAGCATGTAGAGTCCATTTGACGGTGGTGGAGGTAACTGGCAGGTGCTTGTGACTGAGTCAGGATGTAGAAAAAGGCCTTTAGAGGCTAATGAAGGTGGAGGTTTAGTTGAAACCCCAACAGATGTGGAGAGAGGTGACAGGATGTAATAAGTGGTCAGTAGAGAGATACAGGAGCATGTAGAGTCCATTTGACGGTGGTGGAGGTAACTGGCAGGTGCTTGTGACTGAGTCAGGATGTAGAAAAAGGCCTTTAGAGGCTAATGAAGGTGGAGGTTAGTTGAAACCCCAACAGATGTGGAGAGAGGTGACAGGATGTAATAAGTGGTCAGTAGAGAGATATAGGAGCATGTAGAGTCCATTTGACGGCGGTGGAGGTAACTGGCAGGTGCTTGTGACTGAGTCAGGATGTAGAAAAAGGCCTTTAGAGGCTAATGAAGGTGGAGGTTAGATGAAATCCAACAGATGTGGAGAGAGGTGACAGGATGTAATAATTGGTCAGTAGAGAGATACAGGAGCATGTAGAGTCCATTTGACGGCGGTGGAGGTAACTGGCAGATGCTTGTGACTGAGTCAGGATGTAGAAAAAGGCCTTTAGAGGCTAATGAAGGTGGAGGTTAGTTGAAACCCCAACAGGTGTGGAGAGAGGTGACAGGATGTAATAAGTGGTCAGTAGAGAGATATAGGAGCATGTAGAGTCCATTTGACGGCGGTGGAGGTAACTGGCAAGTGCTTGTGACTGAGTCAGGATGTAGAAAAAGGCCTTTAGAGGCTAATGAAGGTGGAGGTTAGTTGAAACCCCAACAGATGTGGAGAGAGGTGACAGGATGTAATAAGTGGTCAGTAGAGAGATATAGGAGCATGTAGAGTCCATTTGACGGCAGTGGAGGTAACTGGCAGGTGCTTGTGACTGAGTCAGGATGTAGAAAAAGGCCTTTAGAGGCTAATGAAGGTGGAGGTTAGTTGAAACTCCAACAGATGTGGAGAGAGGTGACAGGATGTAATAAGTGGTCAGTAGAGAGATACAGGAGCATGTAGAGTCCATTTGACGGCGGTGGAGGTTACTGGCAGGTGCTTGTGACTGAGTCAGGATGTAGAAAAAGGCCTTTAGAGGCTAATGAAGGTGGAGGTTAGTTGAAACCCCAACAGGTGTGGAGAGAGGTGACAGGATGTAATAAGTGGTCAGTAGAGAGATATAGGAGCATGTAGAGTCCATTTGACGGCGGTGGAGGTAACTGGCAGGTGCTTGTGACTGAGTCAGGATGTAGAAAAAGGCCTTTAGAGGCTAATGAAGGTGGAGGTTAGTTGAAACCCCAACAGATGTGGAGAGAGGTGACAGGATGTAATAAGTGGTCAGTAGAGAGATACAGGAGCATGTAGAGTCCATTTGATGGCAGTGGAGGTAACTGGCAGGTGCTTGTGACTGAGTCAGGATGTAGAAAAAGGCCTTTAGAGGCTAATGAAGGTGGAGGTTAGATTGAAACCCCAACAGGTGTGGAGAGAGGTGACAGGATGTAATAAGTGGTCAGTAGAGAGATATAGGAGCATGTAGAGTCCATTTGACGGCGGTGGAGGTAACTGGCAGGTGCTTGTGACTGAGTCAGGATGTAGAAAAAGGCCTTTAGAGGCTAATGAAGGTGGAGGTTAGTTGAAACCCCAACAGATGTGGAGAGAGGTGACAGGATGTAATAAGTGGTCGGTAGAGGGATATAGGAGCATGTAGAGTCCATTTGACGGCGGTGGAGGTAACTGGCAGGTGCTTGTGACTGAGTCAGGATGTAGAAAAAGGCCTTTAGAGGCTAATGAAGGTGGAGGTTAGTTGAAACCCCAACAGATGTGGAGAGAGGTGACAGGATGTAATAAGTGGTCAGTAGAGAGATACAGGAGCATGTAGAGTCCATTTGATGGCAGTGGAGGTAACTGGCAGGTGCTTGTGACTGAGTCAGGATGTAGAAAAAGGCCTTTAGAGGCTAATGTAGGTGGAGGTTAGTTGAAACCCCAACAGGTGTGGAGAGAGGTGACAGGATGTAATAAGTGGTCAGTAGAGAGATATAGGAGCATGTAGAGTTCATTTGACGGCGGTGGAGGTAACTGGCAGGTGCTTGTGACTGAGTCAGGATGTAGGAAAAGGCCTTTAGAGGCAAATGAAGGTGGAGGTTAGTTGAAACCCCAACAGATGTGGAGAGAGGTGACAGGATGTAATAAGTGGTCAGTAGAGAGATATAGGAGCATGTAGAGTCCATTTGACGGCGGTGGAGGTAACTGGCAGGTGCTTGTGACTGAGTCAGGATGTAGAAAAAGGCCTTTAGAGGCTAATGAAGGTGGAGGTTAGTTGAAACCCCAACAGATGTGGAGAGAGGTGACAGGATGTAATAAGTGGTCAGTAGAGAGATACAGGAGCATGTAGAGTCCATTTGACGGCGGTGGAGGTAACTGGCAGGTGCTTGTGACTGAGTCAGGATGTAGAAAAAGACCTTTAGAGGCTAATGAAGGTGGAGGTTAGTTGAAACCCCAACAGATGTGGAGAGAGGTGACAGGATGTAATAAGTGGTCAGTAGAGAGATACAGGAGCATGTAGAGTTCATTTGACGGTGGTGGAGGCAACTGACTGTTGCTTGTGACCGAGTCAGGATGTAGGAAGAGGCCTTTAGAGGCTAATGAAAATGGAGGTCAGTTGAAACCCCAGCAGATGTGGAGAGAGGCGACAGAATGCAGCCGGCTGTCAGCAGAGGTGTTATGAACCAGTTAATTAATTAATTAAGAGAGCTTTGCTTTGAGAAATGAGATTTGTACTGAATTCACCTACTTTTGCTTTATATGAAAAGATAGAAGTAAGAGCCAGTTATATAGCGCTAATTAGTTGATAGTTGCATAATCTTTCTCCAGTGTTACCATGGCTATTATGATGAATATAGCAATTTTGTGTAGAATAATAAGTTGAGAGTGTCAGCTTTTAAAGTATACTGATATGTGAATCTGAGAGGTTAGTTAGTTGTTTGTTTGAGAGCGTTCATTTAGAAAATAGATGGCTTGAGATAATTACAAGACCGAGATCAGCTAGTATTATTAAAACAGTAGGAGGTGAAAGAGGTCCATTCAATTGGTGAGCAGAAGAGGTAGTAAGAGTTAATTAGAAGTCAGATGTTGTTATTATTATGAATGAGGTTAGTTGAAACTCAGCAATTGTGGAGGGAGGTGATAGGATGTGACCGGTTGTTAATAGAGGTGTTATGAGTTAGTTTAGTTGAGTTCTAAGGATTTTTATTTATAGAGTTAGAGGCTAGTTATATTATCAATACTAGTATGTGTAATTTGCTTATTTATTTTCCTTTTAAAATCTAGTGAGGTAAACGAGGAGGCGCACCGATGAAATGAGATATGAGGGCTATAGTGGTCATTAGAGGTAATCAGAGGTGAGCCACTTAGTTTGGAGGTAGGAAGAGTCAGACCGAAGCTAAAGGAGGTGTAATACAGTGTTAAGAGGTATAAAGAGGTTTGATACTAGCTGCTGCCCGTGGCTTACAGCACACGAGTTAAACTTTAGTAAAGACAAGATTAAAGAGATGCTTAGTGTCTTATTCAACGAATGGATCGTCTATTGATGAAAAGAATTTTCAGGTTCTCAGTCTGGAGTATCTTATATTGAGTATGTGCGAACTGAGATGGATTAATGAATAAATTATTATTTGTTAAAAGAATGTTGTGCATAGCTCTTATTGGAACCTGATTTTAATTTTAGAGAAAGTTATCAACCTTCTAGTAGGCATTGAGCCGCCGGCGGGCGGCTTGGATATTGTAGAACCAAAAACGCGCTCAGTGGCAGTGAGCCGCCTCGGCGCGTGTATGCTACCCGATACCGTATTTCATTGTGACAGAGTCCATATTCCTTTGAACAACTTGTGTTTAAAATTGGTCTAATATTTCTCAGTCATTGCAACGCCAAGAATGCGATAGGTGTTCCAGGTATGGGCACTTATTTGAAGCGCGATTTGTAACCGTGAATAAAATTGATTCGTGAGCCTATGACCTTGAAATCATTATTCGTGAAAGTATGCAATTAAAACTTGAGCAGATAGGAGGGGTCAGTGTCATTGTATTGAGTAAATTTATATATGAGTTAATAGATACATGCATATGGGCCGGGTGCTGCCCGTATAGTGTAGTAGGAAGAGGAGAGTGACCAGGTGTAAAGAAGTATAATTAACATAAAATAATCATAGAGATGCTATTTATTTGATATTATATCTTATTTATATAGAGGTCGGTTGGAAGGCTGAAGATGGCTATAGATAGAAAAAGAGGCATGTGGAATCGATATGCTTGTAGTTGAGTCAGAATGTAGGGAGAGGCTTTTAGAGATTTATGAGAGTGGAGGTTAGTTGAGTCCAACAGATGTAGAGAGAGGTGACAGGATGTAATAAGTGGTCAGTAGAGAGATACAGGAGCGTGTAGAGTCCATTTAACGGTGGTGGAGGTAACTGGCAGGTGATTGTGACTGAGTCAGGATGTAGAAAAAGGCCTTTAGAGGCTAGTGGAGGTGGAGGTTGGTTGAAACCCCAACAGATGTGGAGAGAGGTGACAGGATGTAATAAGTGGTCAGTAGAGAGATATAGGAGCATGTAGAGTCCATTTGATGGCGGTGGAGGTAACTGGTAGGTGCTTGTGACTGAGTCAGGATGTAGAAAAAGGCCTTTAGAGGCTAATGAAGGTGGAGGTTAGTTGAAACCCCAACAGATGTGGAGAGAGGTGACAGGATGTAATAAGTGGTCAGTAGAGAGATACAGGAGCATGTAGAGTCCATTTGACGGCGGTGGAAGTAACTGGCAGGTGCTTGTGACTGAGTCAGGATGTAGAAGAAGGCCTTTAGAGGCTAATGAAGGTGGAGGTTAGTTGAAACCCCAACAGGTGTGGAGAGAGGTGACAGGATGCAGTTGGTTGGCAGAGGGATGGAGAGGCACGTGAAATCCACAATTTGGCGGTGGGGGCAACCGGCAGCGGTGGTGGTGGTTGAAAGTTGGGTCAGGATGTGGGGGGAGGCCCCACATCCTGACTCAACTTAACCAACCTGACAGGGAAAAATGATACAGAGGAGCTGGTTGAGAGGCCGAAGATAGTCAGTAGAGGAGTGATGAGGCATGGGGAAACCATGTGACAGCGGCAGGGGAAATCAGCAACGGCGGAAGCGCTCGGGAGTGAGTCAAGATGTAGGGAGAAGCCGTTAGAGCTTAACAAAAGTGGAGGTTTTTAGTTGAGATCCAAATATGTAAAGAGAGGTGACATGATGTAATCGGTAGTCAATAAAGATGTTGTGAGTTAATCTAGTTGAGTTCAAGGGAGTTTTGTTATGTTAGAGTTAAAATCCAAATATATGTGTTATGAATTAAATTTTAATTGGGTATCAGAGGAGAGGCTGGTTGAGAGGTTAAAGAGGTTTGAAAGAGAGATAAAAAGATGTGCAGGTTTCATGCAACGGCTGCAGAGGTGGCCGGAAGTGTCAGAAGTGCTTTGAGAATGAGTTAGGATGTGAGAGGAGGCTAAGGAAGGTGGAGGTTGGTTAAAGTTCAGATGATGTGGAGAGAGGTGACAGGAAGTAAATGGTAGTTTTATCACAGTTGTCCACAAAGTGGATTTTATTCAACGGCTTTCAGGCTCATAATCCAGCCTATTTATGCATGAATGCATTTTGCAGTGCCAGCCTAGTGCTATAAATTTATCCCTTGAATATATTTTCGTATTATTTAAATGTATATATATATGCTTATATATAATATCGGCAAGTGTCTATGTTTTGTGTGAAAGGAGGAGAGCAAGTAATTTGCAGAAGGAGTATGGTATTCATAGGATAATTATAGAAATGATAGTGAGTGAATAGCTGGTTGAGAGGTTGAGACCATATGATAGAGGAATGAGGAGGTGTGTGGATCCCGTGAGACGGCATCAGAGGCATTAAGCAGCATCAATGGTGCTTGGAGATGTGTCAGGTAGTAGGAAGAAGCCTATTAGAAGGGTAATGAAGTTAGTTGAAAAACCAAATAGATGTGGAGAGAGTTGACAGGATGTAATCGGTAATTAATGGAGGTGTTATGAATAAATTTAAGCTGAGTTTGAGGAAAGAGCTGGTTAAAAGGTTAGAGATGGATAATAGCAAGATAAGGGGGCGCGCGATTCTTATGTAACGGCGACAGAGGTGACGGGCCATGACAATGGTGTTTTCGTTATTCAAGTGTTAGTTGCAATGTGGGAAGAGGTCATTAAAAAGTGAAAGAAGGTATATGAGGTTATAATAACAAGTAGAAAAATTTATCGGTATAGCGCGAATGTCGATGGAACCGATCAGGGGGTTGAGTTATTTGAGTTTGTAGTATTAGATGGGAGTCATTAATAGATAGATAGATAGATACCCACTCCATTTGTACAAAACACAAACATTGAAAATTACGAAGTTGTACAAACAGGCGACCTCATCGCTCATAAGAACACATAATATAATAATAAATACTTACGAAAAATAGATATTATGAACGAATTACTTAAACATAGATATAATAATATTTAGCAATACTATTCGTAATGAGAATATACTAACAATTATTTACATAATAAGAAATAAGTAAATATAAATAAAAGAAAAAATAAAAATATAATAATATTATACAAGCATTTCTAAGAGAAGAAACAAGAATATAAATATGAGAAGAAATAAGAGGTAAGAGTTATGTACCAATGAAGTGAGAGTAATGTTCAGTTATCATACTCTTGAAAATGGGTATCAATATAAAGTTAAATTAGTATAGTTAGGCTGAGGGGTTTGTTAGTTTATTTAAAAAGCGTTTAAAAAATAAAAGGATGGTTTGAAATAATAACGGGACCAGGACTTGTATGGGTGAGACCGTATAGTACAGCTAGTATTGTTTTATTTGTGTATTTTGATAGCAGGAGGTGGCAGGAGGAGGAACCCATCCAAGTGGTGTGCAGAGGAGGCAAGATTAATAAGAGGTCAAGTATTGTGGTATTTGTGATTGAGGTTAATTGAAAACAAAAGATGTGAAGAGAGGTGGCAGGATGTAATCGGTTGTCAACAAAGGTGTTATGAATTAATTTAGTTAAGTTGAAAGGAGTTTAGTTTTTAGAAGCTGGCCGTATGATCATTATAGATTGGCGCTATTTTGCTCAATCGTTTCATATTTGAGCAAAAAATAAAAGTAAGGGCCCATTGTATAGGGTCAGTTAGTAGATAGTGTGATAGAATGAGCATTGGTTGATATATTTTAGTATATTTGGTTAAAGTTATATTTTAGAAGAAGTTATTAATAGCTTTTGTAATTGAGCAAATTTATATGTAAGTTAATGAGTATAAATATATACAAGTTAATATAGTTTGTATTTGTTTAATAGGGAGATAGTAAACAGGACGAGTAAGAGCATAATTGCATAGAGTAATTATTATAGAAATAATAGATAGGAGCTGGTTTGGAGATTGAAGACGGTAGATGAGGAGATAAAGAGGCATGTGACGACCATGTGTCAGCGATGAAGGCAGCCAGAGGCGGTAGCGTTGCCTGCAGATGAGTCAAGATGTAGGGAGAGGTCATTAAGAGACTAGTGAGAGTGGAGGTTGGTTGAAATTCAGTAGATGTGGAGAGAGGTGATAGGATGTAGTCGGTGGTTAGAGATGTTTAATGAATATATTTAGCCGGAGTTTTTGTTACTAGAGTTAGTAATAGTCATTTTTCGTAATTTGTTTGTATTACTTTGTTAATTAGGGGTTTTTAATAATAATACATACAAGGAGCCACTTATGTAGTGTAGCTAGTTGACAGCGTGACAGAGCGCGCGTGTGTTTAGGTTATTAGATAAGCTGGCTGTACACAGAGAAGGATAATCATAGAAATGATATGTAGAGGCCAGTTAGGAAACTGAGGACAACAAATAGAGAAGTAGAGACTCAGCCGGTGACCAATCAAAAAGGGGTCATGGATTAATTTAGCCGAGTTTGAAGGAGAAGCTGGTTTAGAGGTTGGATAAGGTTGATAGAGAGTTCATGTGACGGCGGCAGAGGTAACCGGCATCGGCGGAAGTGTTCGGAAGTGAGTCAAGATGTAAGGAGAGGTTTTTAGAATTTAATGAAAGTGGAGGTTTTTAGTTGAGATCCAGAGATGTGGAGAGAGGTGACAAGATGATTTAATTATAGAAATGATTAATAGAATCAGTTTGAAATACCGAATATAGCTAATAGAGAGATATGGAGGTTTGCGAGGTTCATGCGATGGCAGCAGAGGTAAACGACGGCAGCGGCGGCGTCCTCGAGCGTGAGTCAGGATATAGGAGAAAACTTTAGAGACTAATGAGAGCGAATTTGAGTGACTATGGTGATTAGAAATAGTTATTGTTATTGACGGGAGCCACCAATAGAAGGCAAAAGAAGCAAGATTTTGATAATATCATTAAAGGGGCACTCGAAAGCCCAAGACTGAATTCGGTTAGGCTTTGTCAACAAAGCACTATTGGGTAGAAATCCCTATGTTTCACGTAATCGATTTCTAACATCATTATGACTAAGATGATTGCACTACGGTGCCGTGCGCAACAACAGATTGAAAATAAGGCTATTTAATCCAAGCCAATACCACCAAGCCGAGGGGTATGCCTGTCTTATTCGAGAGTGTTCACTCTAAGAATCACTAGTTCGACGTTACTATGGGATAAGGATCTGCATATGTGGAACCGCAGAGCGCAACCAGTATTATTGATAAGACAGATGGATAGATAGATTGATAAATTCCCCATTGTAAACATTAATTTAAAATAGTGCATGGAAAGGTCTGCATCACGCGGAGGGCAGTAGAGGTGAGAAGAGCCGACTCAGAATGTCAGGCGCTGCCACTATCAATGACAGAAGTCAGATGAGATTCAAAGGATGCAACAGTATGTAATAACTTGGCCAAGTCGCTTTAAGCGATAAGACCGTCCATTTTGTGCAACTTATACATTCTTGCAATTGCTTAAATTTGAGTTGTTAGTGTATTGAGTTTATTTAATTTATTTAATTTGTTTTATTTTATTGAATTTATTTAATTTGTCCCAATTTGTTTCAAATTATTTTAATTTAAATGATTTGATATGTATTTGTTTTAGTTTTAATGAAATTATAAGAATTTATTTTAATTTATATGATTTTATTTTAATTTTTAAATTTCCTTAAGATTTGTATGAATTTATTTTATTAGTGTGAAATATTTTAATTTTAGTTTCTAATGCCGATTAGGTTTTGTCAACAAAACACAGTTGAATAGAGATCCCTCCGCGTTATATTATCTATCTCTAATATCACTATGACTATGATGATTGCATTTCGACGCTGTGTACAGCAAAAGATTAGGAATAAAACTATCTAATCATACTAATAGTATAAAGCTGAGGGGTTTGTTTATTTATTTGAGGGAGTTTACTTTAGGAGCTCATGGCTCGAAAATTACTACAGGACAGGGATCTGTATAGGCGAAATCATAGAGCATAGCTAGTATAATTATTAAAACAGCAGGAGGTGGGAGGGCCCGCTCCGCCCACGCGGAGGGCAGTAGAGGCAGAAAGAGCCAATTTAGGAGGCGAGACATTGCCACTATTCGTGACGGAGGCTAGATGAAGTCCAACAAATGCGTCAGGATGTAAACAACTGGTCAAATCACTATAAGCGATATGGTCGCCCATCCCATGCAACTTATATTTCCTAGCTATTGCTCTGCTTTGTGTATATAGTGTTCCGTTTCTTACTGTGTTGTATAAATAAATTTCCATCCTTGAAATATAATACACGTTATATTTTATGATTGCACCCTATATGCCATTGCATTAACTCAATTACTGCTTTATACCTTCAAGGCCCAGGTAACACCGATCACCGAGCAGGCCATTATTGTCTATAGGGTTGTGTTACAAGCACTTTCCATGGGCATTTATATTGAAGTGCGATCCGAAACCGTTAATTGAAATTGACTTGCGAAATTGATAACCCTGATGCTCATCCAATGGTTGCCTGGAAGAGATCGCTTTTAGCGATAAGGCCGCCCATTGTACCGTGTTGCAAGGCATTATATATGAATTCTCTTTTAGCGTGTAGGTAGTTACTTAAATTAGAATTAATTTTAATTTATAAGTAAGTAATCGATTTCCAATATCACTGTGACTATGATGCTTGCAATGCGATGCCGTGCGCAACAACAGGCTGAGAACAAGGCCATCTAATCCAAGCCAATACCACCAAACCGAGGGGTATGCCTGTCTTATTCGAGAGTGCTCATTCTAAGAATCAATGGTTCGGCGTTACTATGGGACAAGGATCTGCATATGTGGAATCGCAGAGCGCAACCAGTATCATTGTTAAAACAGATGGATATGTAGATTGATAAATTCCCATTGTAAACATCAATTTCAAATAGTAACAAATACAGCAGTGTATGGAAGGGTCTACATCTCGCGGAGGGCAGTAGAGGTAAGAAGAGCCGACTCAGAAGGCCAGGCGCCGCCACTATCAATGACAGAGGCCAGATGAGACTCAAAAGATGCAACAGTATGTATTGTAATAACCCGGCCAAGTCGCCTTAAGCGGCAAGACAGTCCATTTTGTGCGACTTATACATTCTTGCTATTGCTTAAATTTGAGTTTTTTTTTTTTTTTTTTTTAAAAGGAGAATTCAGTTGTTAATGTATTGAGTTTATTTAATTTATTTAATTTGTTCCATTTTATTGAATTTATTTAATTAGTCCCAATTTATTTCAAATTATTTTAATTTAAATGATTTGATATGTATTTGTTTTAGTTTTAATGGGATTATAAGAATTTATTTTGTTTGAATTTATTTGAATTTATATGATTTTATTTTAATATTTTTTTTTTTTTTTTATTTTCATTAAAATTTGTATGAATTTATTCCTATTAATGTAAATTATTTTAATTTTAGTTTTTAATAGTATTATTACTAGAAGTAGAATGAAACCGGTCATGATAATACTGTTTATAAAGATCGAAATGAAGGATGTACACCGCCTCGCGTCGCTTCCACTCTCAAGGGATGCGAAAATGTGTGCAAGCATGATAGCTTTGATCGTTGGTTCGTAAACTATAATTGTCTTTTAGCCACGTGCTTCGTCGAACCATAGTGCTTGATCAGAATTTTCATAAGCATTGCCTCCGCTGCATCCAATCTACAAAGGATGCAGAGAGGTACGTAGGCAAGACAGCGTCGATCATCGGTTCATGAGGTATGATTGTCATCAGCCCCGTGTCCGCGTCGGACCACCGAGCCGAGCCAAAAATTTCATATCCCATCAACCGCCTCTGCCGCATCCACTCCTCAAGGGATGCGGAGAGGTGCGAGGGCAAGACAGCGTCGATCGTCGGTTCGTGAAGCATAACTGTCATAAGCCCCGTGTTTCGTCGGACAGCCAAGCCCAGCCGTAGATCTTCATATCCCATCAACCGCCTCTGCTGCATCCACTCCTCAAGGGATGCGGAGAGATGCGAAGGCAAGACAGCGCCGATCGTCGGTTCGCGATTTCATATCCCATCAACCGCCTCTGCTGCATCCACTCTTCAAGGGATGCGGAGAGGTGCGAAGGCAAGACAGCGTCGATCGTCGGTTCGTAATTTCATATCCCATCAACCGCCTCTGCTGCATCCACTCTTCAAGGGATGCGGAGAGGTGCGAAGGCAAGACAGCGTCGATCGTCGGTTCGTGAAGTATAATTGTCATAAGCCTCGTGTTTCGTCGGACAGCCAAGCCCAGCCGTAGATCTTCATATCCCATCAACCGCCTCTGCTGCATCCACTCTTCAAGGGATGCGGAGAGATGCGAAGGCAAGACAGCGTCGATCGTCGGTTCGTGATTTCATATCCCATCAACCGCCTCTGCTGCATCCACTCTTCAAGGGATGCGGAGAGGTGCGAAGGCAAGACAGCGTCGATCGTCAGTTCGTAATTTCATATCCCATCAACCGCCTCTGCTGCATCTACTCTTCAAGGGATGCGGAGAGGTGCGAAGGCAAGACAGCGTCGATCGTAGGTTCGTGAAGTATAATTGTTATAAGCCCCGTGTTTCGTCGGACAGCCAAGCCCAGCCGTAGATCCCCATATCCCATCAACCGCCTCCGCTGCATCCACTCTTCAAGGGATGCGGAGAGATGCGAAGGCAAGACAGCGTCGATCGTCGGTTCGTGATTTCATATCCCATCAACCGCCTCTGCTGCATCCACTCTTCAAAGGATGCGGAGAGGTGCGAAGGCAAGACAGCATCGATCGTCGGTTCGCGAAGTGTAATTGTCATTAGCCCCATGTTTCGTCGAAATCGCCGAGCCCATATTATGCACCCATACTATGTTCCACCAGCCTCGCCCCGCAACCCCACCCATGCAAGCCCAGATCCCGTGGGAACACCAAGACAAAGAGAGCCCATGCGTCAATCTAGCCATCCACATAGCAGAATTTTATTTCAGTCGTTATAATAGTTCTAGCGTGAAGGAACAAAAACACAATATATACACGCACTTACACAACACATACACAACGCACACTTATATATTTTACGAAAACTACATATACTACGATCGAAGAGTAGCTATCACAAGCACTATGTTCCGTCGAAACACCGAGCCCGACCAAGCATTTTATATTATGACGCACCTATATATTCCATGAAAACCATAAATAAAAATATGAAGAATCCGAGACTTTGAAGACGTAGACGCAAGGCTGTTCCATCTACGACTCACCAACCGCCCACTTCCAGGGGGGTCCCTCCTTGTCGCCACCCACGTAGAGAGGACAAGGAGGCGGAGGAGGATCGCTCGGGTCTCCGGGGGAGAACTCACAAAATTAACTGCTCCTCACCCCAGCCCCAGCGACCCCCGATACTCTGATGGATGAATGAGTGAAGAGGCGCCGTTCAGGCCGCAGAAATCCAGGTCAGGGGGCCATGCCCATTCAGTAGGGAGCACCGATCTCTCCGACAAGACCAAAATTGGTCTGTTTTCCATCAGAAAACCAAGTTCTGATCATCATTTATTCCGAAAACAACAACAACATGGTGGTGGTCCATGAGAAGAATCATATTCCAATTTGTTAATCCAAGTCATAGGGCCCCGCCGACAACACCAAAAAGGCATTCCGCTTTCCGTCAGACATCCAAGTTCTGAACCGTCACCTGTTTCAAAGACAATATGGTGGCAATCCAGGGAAAGCATATTCCAACAATTCCGGTTCGCAGGGCTCCGCCACAAACATCAAAAACACATAAAGCACCAAAAACACTAATAAAATTCACTTATAAAAAAGAAGCCAGACATCACTCGACCTCTTTTAAAATCCTCGAAAAATACACGGGAGCGCATAGTGGAGTCGACCGCTCTCCACTACGGCCCGAGACCGACTGTTAGGTTAGGTTAGGTTAGGTTAGGTTAGGTTAGGTTAGGTTAGGTTAGGTTAGGTTAGGTTAGGTTAGGTTAGGTTAGGTTAGGTTAGGTTAGGTTAGGTTAGGTTAGGTTAGGTTAGGTTAGGTTAGGTTAGGTTAGGTTAGGTTAGGTTAGGTTAGGTTAGGTTAGGTTAGGTTAGGTTAGGTTAGGTTAGGTTAGGTTAGGTTAGGTTAGGTTAGGTTAGGTTAGGTTAGGTTAGGTTAGGTTAGGTTAGGTTAGGTTAGGTTAGGTTAGGTTAGGTTAGGTTAGGTTAGGTTAGGTTAGGTTAGGTTAGGTTAGGTTAGGTTAGGTTAGGTTAGGTTAGGTTAGGTTAGGTTAGGTTAGGTTAGGTTAGGTTAGGTTAGGTTAGGTTAGGTTAGGTTAGGTTAGGTTAGGTTAGGTTAGGTTAGGTTAGGTTAGGTTAGGTTAGGTTAGGTTAGGTTAGGTTAGGTTAGGTTAGGTTAGGTTAGGTTAGGTTAGGTTAGGTTAGGTTAGGTTAGGTTAGGTTAGGTTAGGTTAGGTTAGGTTAGGTTAGGTTAGGTTAGGTTAGGTTAGGTTAGGTTAGGTTAGGTTAGGTTAGGTTAGGTTAGGTTAGGTTAGGTTAGGTTAGGTTAGGTTAGGTTAGGTTAGGTTAGGTTAGGTTAGGTTAGGTTAGGTTAGGTTAGGTTAGGTTAGGTTAGGTTAGGTTAGGTTAGGTTAGGTTAGGTTAGGTTAGGTTAGGTTAGGTTAGGTTAGGTTAGGTTAGGTTAGGTTAGGTTAGGTTAGGTTAGGTTAGGTTAGGTTAGGTTAGGTTAGGTTAGGTTAGGTTAGGTTAGGTTAGGTTAGGTTAGGTTAGGTTAGGTTAGGTTAGGTTAGGTTAGGTTAGGTTAGGTTAGGTTAGGTTAGGTTAGGTTAGGTTAGGTTAGGTTAGGTTAGGTTAGGTTAGGTTAGGTTAGGTTAGGTTAGGTTAGGTTAGGTTAGGTTAGGTTAGGTTAGGTTAGGTTAGGTTAGGTTAGGTTAGGTTAGGTTAGGTTAGGTTAGGTTAGGTTAGGTTAGGTTAGGTTAGGTTCCCCCCCACGGGACCACGCCTTGTCGTGGCGGGGGGGCTCAGTAGCTGCAGGCAATCCAGCCTGTAGTGAAGCGAAGTGGTCCCCGGAGGGCGCTCCGCCTGTCCCTCTGAATAGCAGAGGGCAGAGTGGACGTGCGAGTGATGGTGAGTTGGGGCGACGGACCAGGGGTTATGAACCCCCCCGTTCGGCCCAACCGATGGTGGATTAAGGGAGGGGCGACGGACTAGGGGTTATGAACCCCCCCGTTCGGCCTTCCCTAGGTGGTAGTTGTGGGCCAGGGCGACGGACAAGGGGTTGTCAACCCCCCCGATCGGCTTGGCCCGGGGTGGTAGCTTTGGGAAGGGGCGACGGATTGCGGTTATAAACCCTTCCGTTCGGCCTGACCCATGTAAGGGGCGACGGATCAGGGGTTGTAAACCCCCCCGATCGGCCCAACCCGTAACCCTCAACGGAGAGGAACGGGGGTCCCAAGGGACCGCGTGGAGTAAACCACTTTAAAAAATCCGTAAATCCCAAGCTCTGGTGCCTGGCGAGGGGATGTATGGTCGGCGCGGAGGTCGACCCCAAGGGCACTAACGTCGGGTCCCAGACGATAACTGGACAAAAAAAAACAAAATGAAAAAACAGCAGTGCGAAACAAATCCCCGGGCGGGTCCCAGCAACATTGCTGGGGAATCCCGTGCTGCCCTTTCCAGGGCGGCTGGCCCCACGTATACGGGGGGGGCCAACACTGCCTCGCGGCCTCGGTCGCGTACCGGAGTAGACTCGGAGGAGACGGTGGATGTTCCGACCACACAAGCATCTTGTGCGGTCGATGATCCCACCACTGGATTTGACACAAGGAGGTCGGGGGCGAGTTTCGTTCGCTCCCGGTCTCATTCAAGGACGACCTCGGAGGAGAGCCTGGTCTTGCGATTTGCTAGACCAGGCACTCCTTGCCCGAGGCTTAGGGCCGGAAGGGGTAATGATGGGGACAGCGACGGTATGTCCGGGGTCTCTATCTCATCCTCCATCGGCGGAACTCTGCGGGCGCGAAAGCGCAAACCACAGCGTCCTGCCGATGATGACGGGAGGCCCATGGTCGTGAGGCGGAGAGTAGAGGACGATGCCAGCGTGGAGCGAGAGGCGACCCAACCGGCCGCCGAAACCGGAGGAATCGACGAACGAGCGTCTGCGGACATCGGCTCGGAGCTCTTCTCCTGTCTGTCGGCCGTAGAGAAGACGGTCGATAAGCCGAAGAGCTCCAAGGCGGAAGTGGTAAAGTCCGTCCGGTCCGCCTTCGTCACCTTAAAGGCCTGCGCCTCCGAACTGTGCGTGAGGGCGGAGATCCGGGATCGGGAGAACGAGAGGACTCGTTCCCTGATCGACCAGCTCTACGCCCGCATCGAGGTGCTGGCCAGCGAGTTGGCGGAACTTCGGAGGGGAGGGGGTGCCTCACACTCCCCGGCCGCATCTTTTAAGGCGCCTGGAAGGGCTCAGGTGCCGCGGCCGCCCCGGGAAGATTTGCCTGCCCCGGCAAAAACAAAAAAGGGACGAGACGGTCCACAAAGGGGGGCGCCCGCGCCGACATCTCGGCTGACGGCGTCAGCCCCCCAACAACAACCAAGCTCGGACTGGAGCCAGCTCTCGGCCATTATGGACCGAGAGTACGCCCGTTTTCAGTCCGAGCTTATGGGCCGTCTCTTCCCCGAGATGGGAAAGAGACCTCCCCTGGGACATGGTCAACGTCGAGAGGGGGAAATTCCCCAGGCGACGCTGACTAAGTCCCAGAGAAAGAAGAAAAGGCGGGCGCACAGGGGACCGGCGTCATCACAGGCTCCGCCAATTCCAGCTTTGGCGGGGCCATCGACTGAGCGGGTGGGGGCACAGAGCGGCACCTGGGCAACGGTGGTCGGCCGAAAGGCGGCTGCCCGTGCCAAACAGGTTGCTGCTCCACGGACCCAGGCCGCCCCCACCCCTCAGAAGAAGAAGGGGCAGCCCAAACCCCCCACATGTGCGGCGGTTGTGGTCACGGTGCCTGAAGGCGCCGAGACCACGATCGCTGCAGTTATGACGGCCGCCAAGGCCCGCATTAAACTAGCGGACCTTGGCATCGTGGGGGGCGTAAGGCAGAGGAAGGCGGCCACCGGGGCTCTCCTATTGGAGGTCCCCGGTCCCGAGAGCTCCGCCAAGGCCGATGCCCTGGCGGGAAAGATGAGGGAGGCCCTCGCCGACACGGGCGCGCTCATTTCGCGCCCGTGTAAAATGGGGGATCTGCGGGTGATGGACCTAGACGAGTCCATCACCCCCGGGGACGTCACGGCGGCGATCGCCGAGGCGGGCGGATGCTCCCCGACCGATATCAAGATCGGGGAGATCCGCACCGCCCCATCACGCTTGGGCACCGCTTGGGTCCGCTGCCCGGTCGGGGCCGTCAGAAAGGTGGCCGCCCAAGGGCGGGTGCAGATAGGGTGGACCGCGGCAAGAGTAGAGGCACTGGCAGCACGGCCGTTGCAGTGTTACCAGTGCCTCGAGTTGGGGCACGTCAGAGTAAAGTGCCCCAACACCGTGGACAGGAGCGGACGCTGTTACAGGTGCGGTGAGACGGGGCACATTGCCCGTCATTGCACAGCGTCCGCCCCCCATTGCCCGGTCTGCGCGGACCTAGGGCGGGCCGCCGACCACCGGCTGGGAACCAAAAAGTGTTCCCCGCCGAAGAATAGAAAGAAGAAGGGGCCAGTCCAGCCCCCTTCCCCGGCCCAGGGGAGTGAGGAAGTAATGGAGACCTCCTAATGGCTCCCCACGTCCGTGTGCTGCAGGTCAACCTGAACCACCGCCGAGCGGCGCAGGATCTCCTGCTCCAAACGCTCGCGGAGTGGTCGGTTGGCCTGGCGGTAGTCGCCGAGCCCTACTCCGTCCCGGACAACCCTAGGTGGTTCGGGGACGACTTGGGCTTGGTCAGCATTTATTGGGCGGGGGGTGACCATCTCCATTGCTCCCTCATCGCAAAAGGGCCGGGTTACGTGGCCGTGGAGTGGGGGTCCACGGCCATGGTGGGCTGCTATATCTCCCCTAACAGCGGCCTCGCTGTTTTCGAGGCATACCTGGAGGAGCTGGCGAGCTGCATTCGCGGCTGCGCCCCCCGCCAGGTATTTGTCCTGGGTGATTTTAACTCCCGCTCGAGAGAGTGGGGGGACACCCTGGACAACGTTAGGGGAGAGACGCTTCTGGAGTGGGCGGCAGGGCTGGACCTCCGGTTGCTAAACCGAGGTTCGGCCCGTACCTGTAGGCGATGGCAGGGGGAGTCGATCGTGGACCTGTCATGGGCGACTCCCTCAGCCTCGCATACAGTTACAGGATGGAGGGTGGCGGAGGAGGCGGTCACGCTATCGGACCACCTATACATCGTATTCGATGTATCCCTCCGCCACCCTATCCGCCCACGCCAGGACCGCAGCCCTCCGCGACGTTGGTCTCTCAAGCGGCTCGACCGAGACATGGCCGTAGCCGCCGCCAACGTCGCGGACTGGACGGAGGAACAGATCTCGCCCGATCCGGAGGCGCAAGCCGCCTGGTTCCGGGACACAATGACGTCCATCTGTGACGTCTCGATGCCCCGAGCCAGGCCGCCCCAGCGGGGCTCTGTGTACTGGTGGAGCGAGGAGATCGCGCGGCTTCGACGATCGGTCGTGGCTGCGCGACGCCAGTACCAAAGAGCCCGAAGGAGAAGGCAAGCCTCACTAGAGGAGACCCTAAGAGCCAGGCGGGAATACGGGACCGCGGCCCATGCCCTCAGCATCGCAATCGCTGAGGCCAAGGAGCGGTCCTGGAACGAGCTCGTGGAGGGACTGGATAGGGATCCATGGGGGCGCCCGTACAAGATGGTACTGGGCAAGCTCAGACCGTGGGTCCCTCCGTTGACGGAAACCCTGGACCCCAACTTCGTGGGGAGAGTCGTAGCAACACTCTTCCCTAGGGTCCAGGACAGTCCCTCCAGTCACCCTCCCTTGTCGCCGGATCGAGATCTTTGGTCCGACGATCTGGGGGTGACGGGGGCCGAGCTCGAGCTGGCCGTTAGGCGGCTGGCATCCCGCTCCACCGCACCCGGCCCGGATGGTGTTCCGGGCAGGGTGCTTGTGCTGGCTCTGAAGGTCTTAGGGAACCGGCTGAGGCAGCTCTTCAACGACTGCCTCCGCCTATCCGTGTTCCCCCTCGAGTGGAAGTCAGCGAGACTGGTGCTCCTGAGGAAGGAGGGAAGGACCGCCGAGTCTCCGTCGTCGTTTCGACCGATATGCCTGCTGAACGAGACGGGGAAGCTCTTCGAAAGAGTCATCTCCGATCGTATCAGCGGGCACCTGTCGCGAGTAGGCCCAGATCTATCGGACTGCCAGTTCGGATTCCGGCCGGGGCGGTCGACCGTGGACGCTGTCCGCCTCGTCCGCTCCCTTTCGGAATCGGCAGTCCGTTCAGGGGGGGTTGCGCTGGCGGTGTCCCTGGACATCGTCAACGCCTTCGGAACCCTCCCGTGGCAGGCAATTAGGGAGGCACTGGTTTATCACGGCGTGCCTCCCTACCTGCGGGCAATCATCGGGGCCTACCTTTGCGACAGACGCGTTAGGATTACCGGTCGAAACGGGACGGAGACGGAACGGGAGATTACGTGCGGGGTTCCGCAGGGGTCCGTTTTGGGCCCCCTGCTATGGAACCTCGCATATGATGCGGTCCTTCGCACCAGTCTTCCCGGTGACGTGAGTGTCGTCTGCTATGCGGATGACACTCTCGTTGTCGCCACCGGCGCTGACTTCGGGCGAACGCTCAGGCTTGCCGAGCTGGGGGTGGCATGTGTCGTGCGGGCGATTCGCGAGCTGGGCCTAGAGATAGCGCCTCACAAGTGCGAGGCGCTATGGTTCCACCGCCTCAGACGAGGCCAGGAACCCCCCAACTCGCGAATCCGTGTAGGTGACGCCGAAGTCCAGGTGGGGCGGTACATCAAGTACCTAGGCCTCACCCTGGACAGCCGATGGAGCTTCGAAGAGCATTTCGTGCGCCTGGTCCCCCGAGCGCGCAGGATAGCAGGTGCGCTACATCGCCTGCTGCCCAACCTCGGGGGACCGCGGGAAGGAGTTCGCCGCCTCTACGGTGGCGTCATACGATCCGTGGCGCTGTACGGGGCCCCCGTGTGGTCCAACGACCTCACGAGGTCCTGCCGCTGCGGAGCTCTGTTGAGGAGCCTGCAGCGGCTAATGGCCATGCGGATCGTACGAGGCTACCGGACGATTTCGTTCGAGGCGGCGACGGTTCTGGCCCGTTCCCCCCCTTTCCAAATCCTGGCCAAGATGGACGCCGCCGTCTATGACGCGCGGCGAGGCATCGACCAGGGTGGAGGAGACGGGGGGTACGCGCTAGAACCCGCGCAAGGAATGCTCCGGCGGGACGCGCACCGACAGGCCTTGAGGGACTGGCGCGCGCAGCTGGAACGACAGGGCTGTGCGCGCCAACGCGCTGTCGGTGCCGTCCTGCCCAACTTCGAGGCCTGGATCGGCAGAAAAGGCGAGGTCACCTACAGATTGACTCAGATACTCACCGGACACGGTTGCTTCGGTGAGTATCTGAACCGAATCGGGAGGGAGGAAACGACACAGTGCCACCATTGCGCTTCCGACCGGGACTCCGCCCAGCACACGCTGGAAGACTGCCCCGCGTGGGAGTCTGAGCGTCGAGTCCTGGTCGACGTCATCGGGCGAGATCTGTCCCCTCCAGCATTGGTCGCTGCCATGCTGGAGAGTGAGGAGGGTTGGGAGGCAGCGCTCTCCTTCTGCGAGGCAGTAATGCTCCAGAAGGAGAGCGCCGAGCGGGATCGGGAGAGAGCCGATCCCGCTCGAAGGAGGCGGCGGCGGGCCACATAGCTTGGCTAGCCGCCGCGCCGGGCTTGCGTGCGGGTACATCGTTGGGGTTGATGTGCCCGTGGTAGCGGCCCGGGATGACACCGCCGGTGCGGCGGGTGGTGTCGTCGAGGGGGCCCCGTCTCGCTCCACGTCACTTTTGTAAGGCGTGGATCGAAACGGCGTTCCCCTGCGGGGTTGAGCCTCTGTCAGGCTCCCCCGGGAGAGGGCCCCCCTAAGTAATTGGGGGGGCGAAGGCGGGAGGGTTCCGGTGCGCTTAAGCGATCCCGGGACCCCCCCAGACGCCTGAGGAAGGCCGCCGTGAGGTTTTTAGTGGGTAGGCCGGCCGCTTCACGGCCGGAGAGCCCCACATACCCCACCGCTCCGCCCCCAGGACGGTGGGGATGCAGTTCAATGCATTTTCCTCACGAACAAAAAAAAAAAAA
>OX577872.1:9055000-9082500 GCA_951213275.1 Idaea straminata
GCGAGATTGACTCCATGTAATAGGATTGAACCATAGGGTTGGATTATTTAATAGATTTTGTGGTGTGATCGATAAGAGAGAGATATCATCACAGGTATAGGTGTATATATTGAGATAGAAGAGATGGGTGGACTCATATACACATCAGCTGGCGCTAAGTGGGTCAGGTATTTAGTTTATATAATAGATAAATTTATTTAATAGTGGCAAGAGTGCAATCAGATGGACGAGCGAGGTGATCACTTCTATACCAGTCGCTCATGGACGACAACTGATAGAGAGTGAGTAGTTTGTAGATGTGCCTCCCTCGTTCATCGTACCATATTATGATTGGATTGATCTATTGTTTGAGACTTTGAATATTATAATGTTAGATAATAATAGATGAATAGATTTAATGATGGACAGACCGAGCACATCGAGTGAGGCAAACTCCGCTTAGCCTAAAGCCTGGCTACTTTTGGGAAGGGGTGAAATAAACAGGCGAATGCTATAGCGGTAATCAATCAAGTCATGACTATGCCAGTCGCCTGTTGAGCTGTGAGCGTCTAACGAAACATAGTAGTATCCTTGCCAGATTTGGCGATTCAGATACAGATTCGCACAGCCTGAAGCCTCAGGCGGCGACAGATGATAGAGGGTTAGTTTGATAGTAGGCCATACTCAATATGTCGATGAGTCCACTTGATGTCAAGTTGACAATTTCTGTAGGGAGAGAATATAAGTGAATGATTGTATTTAATAAGTGTGAGTAAAAAGATGCGTTGGGTTGGTTGGGGTGAAAAAAAAAAAAAAAAAAAAAAAAAAAAAAAAAAAAAAAAAAAAAAAAAAAAAAAAAAAAAAAAAAAAAAAAAAAAAAAAAAAAAAAAAAAAAAAAAAAAAAAAAAAAAAACAATAGTCACCATTATCATTATCACACACCAACCAACCCAACGTAATGAGAGATTGAGCTACCTGATTTCAGAGGGTAAGATCAATAATAGTACCAATAATAATCAGTATAAAATTGAGCAAATGTGAGTAAAGTGTGTGAATGATGAAAATAATAGATAAATAGATTTAATGATGAGCAGACAAAAGAGTTGAGTAAGGCAGACTCCGCCTAGCCTAAAGCCGAGCTGCCCACAACAACAATAAAGTGGTGGTGGGGCAGCCAGTCAAATGCTTATAGCAGTAATCATATACTTAATAATGCCCTTCGTCATTGGAGACGAACTTAAGATTAAGTTGACAGCAAGTCTCTCTCAGCCTTCAGTGAGCTCACTTAAGGTCAAATTGACCAGTTATTAGATAATAATAGATGAATAGATTTAATGATGGACAGACCGAGCACATCGAGTGAGGCAAACTCCGCTTAGCCTAAAGCCTGGCCATTTTTGGGAAGGGGTGAAATAAACAGGCGAATGCTATAGCGGTAATCAATCAAGTCATGACTATGCCAGTCGCCTGTTGAGCTGTGAGCGTCTAACGAAACATAGTAGTATCCTTGCCAGATTTGGCGATTCAGATACAGATTCGCACAGCCTGAAGCCTCGGGCGGCGACAGATGATAGAGGGTTAGTTTGATAGTAGGCCACACTCAATATGTCGATGAGTCCACTTGATGTCAAGTTGACAATTTCTGTAGGGAGAGAATATAAGTGAATGATTGTATTTAATAAGTGTGAGTAAAAAGATGCGTTGGGTTGGTTGGGGTGAAAGAAAAACAATAGTCACCATTATCATTATTACACTCCAACCAACCCAACGTAATGAGAGATTGAGCTGCCTGATTTCAGAGGGTAAGATTAATAATAGTACTAATAATAATCAGTATAAAACTGAGCAAATGTGAGTAAAGTGTGTGGATGATAAAAAATAATGGATAAATAGATTTAATGATGGACAGACCGAGCACATCGAGTGAGGCAAACTCCGCTTAGCCTAAAGCCTGGCCATTTTTTGGGAAGGGGTGAAATAAACAGGCGAATGCTATAGCGGTAATCAATCATTTTCTTGACCATGCCAGTCGCCTGTTGAGCTTTGAGCGTCTAACGAAACATAGTAGTATCCTTGCCAGATTGGCAATTCAGATACAGATTCGCACAGCCTGTAGCCTCGGGCGGCGACAGATGATAGAGGGTTAGTTTGATAGTAGGCCACACTCAATATGTCGATGAGTCCACTTGATGTCAAGTTGATAATAGATAAGTAGATTTAATGATGAGCAGACAAATGAGTTGAGCGAGACAGACTCCGCTTAGCCTAAAGCCGAGCTGTCCATGACAATAAAGTCGCAGAAGAGTAACCAGGCGAATGCTATAGCAGTGATCAAGTACTCAATCATGTCCTTTGCCATTGGATCAGATGCAGTGCGAAAGAGATGAAAATGAGGTGTATGCCCATTAAACATGTTATTCGAGTTGCTCCGGGCCGCAGACGATAGATGCTAAAGAGTAAGTTGACAGTGAGTCTCTCTCAACCACCAGTGAGCTCACTTAAGGTCAGATTGACCAGTACTGTAAATGCGTTAGCTGACAAGCAAGTGAGAATGACTCCATGTAATAGAATTGAACCATAGGGGTGGGTAATTTAATAATTTTGTGATCAAATGAGTATGCAGTATTTAGGTGTGATCGATAAGAGAGAGATATCATTACAGGTATAGGTATATAATAAAATAGAGGAGATGGGTGGACTCATATGCACATCAGCTGGCGCACATCAGGTATAAGAAATGACAGTTGTTGTGTATTTTTATTTTTGTTATTTTAATTTAATAGACGATGATGACGAAGAATTATTGGTGAGTAAATAAAAGGTGTTGGCTAACGAGTGGGTCATGTGAATTTTCCTTTTTTAGTTTTGGTTTGGGAAGATAAACATAATGGGAAGGTTGCATATGGAGGAATTGTGAGCCAAATAAATAGTGAGACATATATACATGTATTTAGTAAGTAGTATTTAGCCGTTTGTTCAATACTTTCGTCATCGCATACGGTGACACCGATACAACAATACTACTTGTGAGTACCTCGTGCGGGCATCGCCGAGCGCCATAATACATTATGTATTTAATAGGACGTGGTTTCACTTTTCCAATATCTGCATTTTTGCATACTGTCTTGCTGACACGATGGTACCCAGGAGTATATCGTGTGGGCAATACCGAATGCCAAAATGCATGTATTTGATAAGTGGTTGGTGGTGGTGGTGGTGTTGGTGGTGGATGTACCATTTGTTAGATACCTGCGTCACGATATTCAGTGATACTGATATGAATATACTCTGGAGTATATCGTGTGGATATCACCGCATGCCATGACACATGTATTCAACAAGTGGTTGGTGGATGGATGGATGGGCCATTTATTCAATATCTGGGTCATTGCACTCAGCGATACTGATATGAATATACTCTGGAGTATATCATGTGGATATCACCGCATGCCATGACACATGTATTCAACAAGTGGTTGGTGGATGGATGGATGGGCCATTTATTCAATATCTGGGTCATTGCACTCAGCGATACTGATATGAATATACTCTGGAGTATATCATGTGGGTATCACCACAATGTCATAACACATGTATTCAACAAGTGGTTGGTGGATGGGTTATTTATTCAATAACTGCGTCATTGCATTCAGCGATACTGATATGAATATACTCTGGAGTATATCATGTGGGTATCGCCGCATGCCATGACACATGTATTCAACAAGTGGTTGGTGGATGGGCCATTTATTCAATATCTGCGTCATTGCACTCAGCGATACTGATATGAATATACTCTGGAGTATATCATGTGGATATCACCGCATGCCATGACACATGTATTCAACAAATGGTTGATGGGTGGATGGATGGGCCATTTGTTCAATATCTGCGTCACTGCATTCAGCGATACTGATATGAATATACTCTGGAGTACATCATGTGGGTATCACCGCATGCCATGACACATGTATTCAACAAGTGGTTGGTGGATGGGAAGTATTATTTAATATCCGCGTCATTGCACTCAGCGATGCCGACCCGATGATGCTCCGGAGCATATCACGCGGGTACAGTCGCATGCCATGACACACGTATCCAACAAGCGGTTGGTGGAGGGGCCATTTATTTAGTACTCGCGTCATTTTATTCAAGGGTAGGCATATACATATCAGATGACATGAAATGGGTCAGGTATATGAGGATAGTGGTTGTATATATATATATATATATATATATATATTTGTTAAAGGATGATGGGGTGATAAAAGACTCATTCCCCTCTCATTTGCCAAAATTCGGGTTTATTTTTTTTTTTTTTTTAATGTTATAAATTAGGAGAAGAATAACTTTCTAAGCCATAAAACAGATTGATGAAAGTACTGGTCGTCGAATACAGGTTAGCCTCTGAGGGGGTAGTAGAGGCTGAGAACAGAGTTGTTTTCCTTAAATAAATAAATAATTTTATTAATATTAGTGAGTGAGTGAGTGAGTAAGTGAATGAGTATACAATGATTATTTAAGTAGATGTATACAGCCTTATGTGGCTTGTGGTTTGCACTCACGTAATATATAACTGTTTCTGCACTAATCAAATAGCTTCCGTTTTTTTTTTTTTTTTTTTTTTTTTTTTTTTATTTAGTTATACTATTGGTACCTATAAATAAGGCAGAAAGAGTTGACTAGACTACTAGCAAATGATTAGGGTAGAGAGAGTTGTCGAGAATACAAGTAGCTGCTTGCTTGAGGTTAAGGTTGTGTAGTTATAAATACAAAGTTGTACATAGGATTATTATTATTATGATGAGTACTAGTAACCGTAGTTTCTGCCAGCACAGAGAAGTGGTGGTATTTCCGCCTTCTGGCACCCATGACACAAGTTCAGTTGCTCCATATTTGTCCGAAAGACAGGGGTCCATTGATTTAAGGCATATGCTTCTTTTTTTTTTTTTGGCAGTTCTCCGCGCATTTACAATTATTAGTTGTGACATATATTTAACTATATATTTATTCTCATTAGATGTTATGATCTCTTTGTTCTATATATTTATTTCTAATATCATTATGATTTTGGTGGTTGTTGTATTGTAGTGCTGTGCGCAACAATGGATTGGGAACAAAAGTAATATCTAATCCATACTAATATTATGAAACCAAGGGGTTTGTTTGTCTGTTTGAGAGCGTTTGCTTTGAGATCTATTGGTTTCAAATTATTATTGTTACAAGACCGGGACCCTTTTGGGTGAGTGAGACCGCAGAGCGCAGCTAGTATATAGGGTCTACAGAAGGTGAATGGACCAGCTCAAAGGATGAAGAAAAGTAGAGGTTGAGAGAGTTAATAGGAAAGTATGACGTTGATTTTATTCATGACTGAGGTTGATTGAAGCCCGAGAGATGTGGAGAGAGGCGAGAGGATGTAGTCGGTTGTATGAAAAAGAGGTGTTATGAGTTATAATTTAGTTGAGCTGAGAGGAGTTTTGTTTTGCAGAGAGATAATATCCAGCTATCTCAAAATCAGCGGCCGCGTACTGATGTTTGTTCATTAATTTATTCATTCATTTCAATAAAATAGTTTTATTAGAGGCTACTGTCATGTGTTTATATATTTATTTTGTGTGTTATGTTCATTAGATCCCCGCGCCTATATTTAATTGAAGCTTAGGTTAAGTAAAGTAATTGCTATGAAGTTTCGATCAGGAGTTATTGGGATTATATTGTTAGTTTATTTATCTCTTTTTCTTTTCTTTTGAGACTTGCCTGCGGACTTCTGCCATGCACGCATTGATATTAGATTTATAAGAGAAGTTACTATAGGTTTTGCTTCACACCATAAATTAATAATATCTAATTTATACCAATATTATAAAGCAGCGTGGGGTTGTTTGTTTGTTTATTTGAGTGCGTTTATTTAAGAACTAATGACTTGAAATAACTTCAGGCTCGTGGCTTTTGAGGGCAGAAAAGCAAAGCGCGGTTTGTATTATTTCATGGGAATTGTTGGAGCCAATTCCGAGATTCCGATTATATATATATATATGTATATACAAGAATTGTTCGTTTGAAGATATAAGATATATGATTAACTGGAGAGCTTATTGTTTTGTTTTATACTATCTATCTCGAATACCGCTATGACTATGGTGATGGTGTTGTAATGTAATGTGTAAATAATAGGTGAAGAATAACAATATCTAATTTTTACTAATATTGTAAAGCAGCTGAGGGGTTTGTTTGTCTGTTTGAGGGCATTCATTTGAGAATTAATGGTTTAAGATAACTACAGCCCGCACGAGTGAGACCGCAGAACACAGCTAGTATTATGTAAACGGCAGTAGGTGGAGGTATCCTCCCAAGTGGCGGGCAACACAATGAGAAAATCAGGTATTGTTATTATTCATGATTGGAGGTTATTTGAAACTTAGGAGATGTGGAGAGAGGTGACAGAATGTCATCGGTTGTCAATATAGTTGTTATGAATTAATTTTGAGTTTGAAGGAGAGGCTGGTTGAGAGGTTGGAGATGGCTGATAGAGAGATAAGGAGGTGCGTGGACCTCATGCGAAGGTTGCGGAGGTAATCGGCAGTACCAGTAGTGTTTGAGGATGAGTCAGGATGTAGGAGGAGGCCTTTAGAGGCTAGTGAAAGTGACGGTTAGTTGAAACTCAGCAGATGTGGAGAGAGGTGACAGGATGTAACCGAATGTCGATAGAGGTGTTATGAATTAGTTTAGTTGAGTTTTGAAGGAGTGATATTTATAGAGTTAGAAGCTGATCATATTATTACATTCAATCAGTACCAAATTTGTAGGAAGAGGCCTTTAGAGGCTAATGAAAGTGGAGGTTAGTTGAAACTCAGCAGGTGTGGAGAGAGGTGACAGAATGTAGCCGGTTGTAAGTGGAGGTGTTATGAATTAGTTTAATGAATTAATTAAAAGAGTTTTGTTTTGAGAGATAATATTTGTACTGAATTTACCCACCTTTTATTTAGCGCTAATTAGTTGATAGTTGCATAATCTTTCCCCAGTGTTACCATGGCTATTATGATGAATATAGCAATTTTGTGTAGAATAATAAGTTGAGAGTATCAGCATTCAAAGTATACTGATATATGGATCTGAGAGGTTAGTTAGTTGTTTGTTTGAGAGCGTTCATTTAGAAAATAGATGGCTTGAGATAATTACGAGACCGAGATCAGCTGGTATTATCAAGACAGCAGGAGGTGAAAGAGGTCCATTTAATTGGTGAGTAGAGGAGGTAGTAAGAGTTAGTTAGAAGTCAGACGTTGTTATTATTATGAATGAGGTTAGTTGATATTCAGCAAATGTGGAGAGAGGTGATAGGATGTGACCGGTTGTTAATAGAGGTGTTATGAGTTAGTTTAGTTGAGTTCTAAGGATTGGATTTTTATTTATAGAGTTAGAGGCTAGTTATATTATCACTATCAGTATGTGTAATTTGTTTATTAATTTTCCTTTTAAAATCTAGTGAGGTAAACGAGGAGGCGCACCGATGAAATGAGATATGAGGGCTATAATGGTCATTAGAGGTAGTCAGAGGTGAGCCACTCAGTTTGGAGGTAGGAAGAGTCAGACCGAAGCTAAAGGAGGTGTAATACAGTGTTAAGAGGTATAAAGAGGTTTGATACTAGCTGCTGCCCGTGGCTTATGGCACACGAGTTAAATTTTAGTGAAGACAAGATTAAAGAGATGCTTAGTGTCTTATTCAACGAATGGATTGTTTATTGACGAAAATAATTTTCAGGTTCTCAGCCTGGAGTATCTAATATTGAGTATGTACGAACTGAGATGGATTAATGAATAAATTATTATTTGTTAAAAGAATGTTGTGCATAACTCTTAGTGGAGCCTGAATTTAAATTTAGAGAAAGCTATCAACCTTCTCATAGGTATTGAGCCGCCGGCGGCTCGGCTATTGTAGAACCAAAATCGCGCTCAGTGGCAGTGAGCCGCCTCGGCGCGCGCATACTATTTGTTACCGTATTTTTATTATGATAGAGTATATATTCCTTTGAGCAACTTGTGTTTAAGGTATGGACAATGAACACAAAGAATCGTTGTTGAGGTTTCGCGTCATAAGTTGTCAGTTGTAACTGATGGCGCGGATCATGGAAATCTGAGTCTTATTAGTAGGACGTTATGGTGTAAAGTCAAATGACAAGTTGTATGAAACAGAAATGTGTTTGCAATTTAAGCCTTATAGCTAGTAGGTTGGGGCATACAATTAAAATTTCAATTTGTGTCAATTAAAGATTGTTTACATTGACGTTTTTATGTTTATTTTGTTTGATCTTGTAATTAGTTATTATAAATTACATCAGCATAGAGGAGCAGATAGGAGGGATTAATGTAATTGTATTGAGTAGATTTATATATGAGTTAGTAAATATGTACATGTGGGCCGGGTGTTGTTTGTGTAGTATAGTTGGAAGAAGAGAGTGACCGGGTGTAAAGGAGTATAATCAACATAAGATGGTCGTGGACATGATATTTATTTGATATTATGTCTTATTTATATAGAGGTCGGTTGGGAGGCTGAAGATGGCTAAATAGATAGAAAAAGAGGCATGCGGAATCCATATGCTTGTAATTGAGTTAGAATGCAGGGAGAGGTTTTTAGAGATTTATGAGAGTGGAGGCTAGTTGAGTCCAACAGATGTGGAGAAAGGCGGCAAGACGTAACAAGAGGTCAGTTGAGAGACACAGAGGCATGTAGAGTTCATTCAACGGCGGTGGAGGCAACTGACTGTTGCTTGTGACCAAGTCAGGATGTAGGAAGAGGCCTTTAGAGGCTAATGAAAATGGAGGTCAGTTGAAACCCCAACAGATGTGGAGAGAGGCGACAGAATGCAGCCGGCTGTCAGCAGAAGTGTTATGAACCAGTTAATTAATTAATTAAGAGAGCTTTGCTTTGAGAAATGAGATTTGTACTGAATTCACCTACTTTTGCTTTATATGAAAAGATAGGAGTAAGAGCCAGTTATATAGCGCTAATCAGTTGATAGTTGCATAAACTTTCCCCAATGTTACCATGGCTATTATGATAAATATAGTAATTTAGTGCAGAGTAATGAGTTGAGAGTATCAATATTCAAAATATACTGATATTGTGAATCTGGGAGGTTAGTTAGTTGTTTCTTTGAGAGCGTTTATTTGAGGAATGGATGACTTGAGATAATTTCGAGACCAGCTGGTGTAATCAGAACTGCAGGAGGTGGGGAGGTCAATTTAAGTGGTGAGCAGAAAAGGTAGTAAGAGTTAATTAGAAGTCGGACATTGTTATTATTCATGAATGAGGTTGGTTGAAACTTGGCAGATGTGGAGAGAGGTGAAAGGATATAACCGGTTGTAAATAGAGGTGTTATGAATTAGTTTATTTGAGTTCTAAGAAGTTTTATTTATAGAGTTGGAAGCTAGTTATGTTATCACTATCAATCTGTGTTATATTTTAATTAATTTTTCTTTTAAAAGCTAGTGAGGCAAACGAGGAGACGCACAGATGAGACGAGATATGAGGGCTATAGTGGTCATTAGAGGTAATCAGAGGTGAGTCGCTCAGTTTGGAGGCGGGAAGAGTCGGACCGAAGCTAAAGGAGGTGTGATACAGTGTTAAGAGGTATAATGAGGTTTGACAGGTACTGGCTGCTGCCCGTGGTTTTACAACACACAAGTTAAACTTTAGTAAATATAAGATTAAAGAGATTCTTAGTATTTTATTCAGCGAATGGATCATTTATTTCTCAGCCTGGAGTATCTGATACCGAGTATACATGAACTGAGATGGATCAATGAATAGATTATTATTTGTCAAAAGAATGTTGTGCATAACTCTCATTGGAGCCTGAATTTAAATTTAGAGAAAGCTATCAACCTTCTCATAGGCATTGAGCCGCCGGCGGCTCGGCCATTGTAGAACCAAAATCGCGCTTAGTGGCAGTGAGCCGCCAGCGGCTCGGCGCGCGCATATTATTTGATACCGTTTTTCATTATGATAGAGTCCACATTTCCTTGACCAACTTGTGTTTTAAAATTGGTCCAGTATTTTCCCAGTAATTCTGACGCTAATAAGTTCGAAAGTATAGACAATATACACAAGAAATCGTTGTTGAAGTTTCGCGCCATCAATTGTCATTTGCAACTGGCGGCGCGAAATATGGGAATCTGAGTCTTGTTAGTAGGACGTTATGGTACAGAATCAAATGACAGGTTTGTATGATACAAAGAATGTGTTTCCAATCTAAGCCTTATAGCTAGTAGATTAGAGCACACAATTAAAATTTTAATTTGTGTCAAAAGATTGTTTGCGTTGATGTTTTTATGTTTATGTTGTTAGATCCTGTTATTAGTTATTATAAGTTACATAAGCCTAGAGGTCCATTATTGAGTAAGCTATTGTCGTTTATTATTTATATAGAGGCCGGTTGGGAGGCTGAAGATGGCTAATAGGTAGAAAAAGAGGCGTGCGGGAACTATATGCTTGTAATTGAGTCAGGATGTAGGGAGAGGTTTTTAGAGATTAATGAGAGTGGTGGTTAGTTGAGTCCAACAGATGTGGAGAGAGGTGACAGGATGTAATAAGTGGTCAGTAGAGAGATACAGAAGCATGTAGAGTCCATTTAACGGCGGTGGAGGTAACTGGCAGGTGCTTGTGACTGAGTCAGGATGTAGAAAAAGGCCTTTAGAGGCTAGTGAAGGTGGAGGTTAGTTGAAACCCCAACAGATGTGGAGAGAGGTGACTGGATGTAATAAGTGGTCAGTAGAGAGATATAGGAGCATGTAGAGTTCATTTGACGGCGGTGGAGGTAACTGGCAGGTGCTTGTGACTGAGTCAGGATGTAGAAAAGGCCTTTAGAGGCTAATGAAGGTGGAGGTTAGTTAAAACCCCAACAGATGTGGAGAGAGGTGACAGGATGTAATAAGTGGTCAGTAGAGAGATATAGGAGCATGTAGAGTCCATTTGACGGCGGTAGAGGTAACTGGCAGGTGCTTGTGACTGAGTCAGGATGTAGATAAAGGCCTTTAGAGGCTAGTGAAGGTGGAGGTTAGTTGAAACTCCAGCAGATGTGGAGAGAGGTGACAGGATGTAATAAGTGGTCAGTAGAGAGATACAGGAGCATGTAGAGTCCATTTAACGACGGTGGAGGTATCTGGCAGGTGCTTGTGACTGAGTCAGGATGTAGAAGAAGGCCTTTAGAGGCTAGTGAAGGTGGAGGTTAGTTGAAACCCCAACAGATGTGGAGAGAGGTGACAGGATGTAATAAGTGGTCAGTAGAGAGATATAGGAGCATGTAGAGTCCATTTGACGGCGGTGGAGGTAACTGGCAGGTGCTTGTGACTGAGTCAGGATGTAGAAAAGGCCTTTAGAGGCTAATGAAGGTGGAGGTTAGTTGAAACCCCAATAGATGTGGAGAGAGGTGACAGGATGTAATAAGTGGTCAGTAGAGAGATACAGGAGCATGTAGAGTCCATTTAACGGCGGTGGAGGTAACTGGCAGGTGCTTGTGACTGAGTCAGGATGTAGAAAAAGGCCTTTAGAGGCTAGTGAAGGTGGAGGTTAGTTGAAACCCCAACAGATGTGGAGAGAGGTGACAGGATGTAATAAGTGGTCAGTAGGGAGATACAGAAGCATGTAGAGTCCATTTAACGGCGGTGGAGGTAACTGGCAGGTGCTTGTGACTGAGTCAGGATGTAGAAAAGGCCTTTAGAGGTTAATGAAGGTGGAGGTTAGTTAAAACCCCAACAGATGTGGAGAGAGGTGACAGGATGTAATAAGTGGTCAGTAGAGAGATATAGGAGCATGTAGAGTCCATTTGACGGCGGTAGAGGTAACTGGCAGGTGCTTGTGACTGAGTCAGGATGTAGATAAAGGCCTTTAGAGGCTAGTGAAGGTGGAGGTTAGTTGAAACTCCAGCAGATGTGGAGAGAGGTGACAGGATGTAATAAGTGGTCAGTAGAGAGATACAGGAGCATGTAGAGTCCATTTAACGACGGTGGAGGTATCTGGCAGGTGCTTGTGACTGAGTCAGGATGTAGAAGAAGGCCTTTAGAGGCTAGTGAAGGTGGAGGTTAGTTGAAACCCCAACAGATGTGGAGAGAGGTGACAGGATGTAATAAGTGGTCAGTAGAGAGATATAGGAGCATGTAGAGTCCATTTGACGGCGGTGGAGGTAACTGGCAGGTGCTTGTGACTGAGTCAGGATGTAGAAAAGGCCTTTAGAGGCTAATGAAGGTGGAGGTTAGTTGAAACCCCAATAGATGTGGAGAGAGGTGACAGGATGTAATAAGTGGTCAGTAGAGAGATACAGGAGCATGTAGAGTCCATTTAACGGCGGTGGAGGTAACTGGCAGGTGCTTGTGACTGAGTCAGGATGTAGAAAAAGGCCTTTAGAGGCTAGTGAAGGTGGAGGTTAGTTGAAACCCCAACAGATGTGGAGAGAGGTGACAGGATGTAATAAGTGGTCAGTAGGGAGATACAGAAGCATGTAGAGTCCATTTAACGGCGGTGGAGGTAACTGGCAGGTGCTTGTGACTGAGTCAGGATGTAGAAAAAGGCCTTTAGAGGCTAGTGAAGGTGGAGGTTAGTTGAAACCCCAACAGATGTGGAGAGAGGTGACTGGATGTAATAAGTGGTCAGTAGAGAGATATAGGAGCATGTAGAGTTCATTTGACGGCGGTGGAGGTAACTGGCAGGTGCTTGTGACTGAGTCAGGATGTAGAAAAGGCCTTTAGAGGCTAATGAAGGTGGAGGTTAGTTAAAACCCCAACAGATGTGGAGAGAGGTGACAGGATGTAATAAGTGGTCAGTAGAGAGATATAGGAGCATGTAGAGTCCATTTGACGGCGGTAGAGGTAACTGGCAGGTGCTTGTGACTGAGTCAGGATGTAGATAAAGGCCTTTAGAGGCTAGTGAAGGTGGAGGTTAGTTGAAACTCCAGCAGATGTGGAGAGAGGTGACAGGATGTAATAAGTGGTCAGTAGAGAGATACAGGAGCATGTAGAGTCCATTTAACGACGGTGGAGGTATCTGGCAGGTGCTTGTGACTGAGTCAGGATGTAGAAGAAGGCCTTTAGAGGCTAGTGAAGGTGGAGGTTAGTTGAAACCCCAACAGATGTGGAGAGAGGTGACAGGATGTAATAAGTGGTCAGTAGAGAGATATAGGAGCATGTAGAGTCCATTTGACGGCGGTGGAGGTAACTGGCAGGTGCTTGTGACTGAGTCAGGATGTAGAAAAGGCCTTTAGAGGCTAATGAAGGTGGAGGTTAGTTGAAACCCCAATAGATGTGGAGAGAGGTGACAGGATGTAATAAGTGGTCAGTAGAGAGATACAGGAGCATGTAGAGTCCATTTAACGGCGGTGGAGGTAACTGGCAGGTGCTTGTGACTGAGTCAGGATGTAGAAAAAGGCCTTTAGAGGCTAGTGAAGGTGGAGGTTAGTTGAAACCCCAACAGATGTGGAGAGAGGTGACAGGATGTAATAAGTGGTCAGTAGGGAGATACAGAAGCATGTAGAGTCCATTTAACGGCGGTGGAGGTAACTGGCAGGTGCTTGTGACTGAGTCAGGATGTAGAAAAAGGCCTTTAGAGGCTAGTGAAGGTGGAGGTTAGTTGAAACCCCAACAGATGTGGAGAGAGGTGACAGGATGTAATAAGTGGTCAGTAGAGAGATATAGGAGCATGTAGAGTCCATTTGACGGCGGTGGAGGTAACTGGCAGGTGCTTTTGACTGAGTCAGGATGTAGAAAAGGCCTTTAGAGGCTAATGAAGGTGGAGGTTAGTTGAAACCCCAACAGATGTGGAGAGAGGTGACAGGATGTAATAAGTGGTCAGTGGAGAGATACAGGAGCATGTAGAGTCCATTTAACGGCGGTGGAGGTAACTGGCAGGTGCTTGTGACTGAGTCAGGATGTAGAAAAGGCCTTTAGAGGCTAGTGAAGGTGGGGGTTAGTTGAAACCCCAACAGATGTGGAGAGAGGTGACAGGATGTAATAAGTGGTCAGTAGAGAGATATAGGAGCATGTAGAGTCCATTTGACGGCGGTAGAGGTAACTGGCAGGTGCTTGTGACTGAGTCAGGATGTAGATAAAGGCCTTTAGAGGCTAGTGAAGGTGGAGGTTAGTTGAAACCCCAGCAAATGTGGAGAGAGGTAACAGGATGTAATAAGTGGTCAGTAGAGAGATACAGGAGCATGTAGAGTCCATTTAACGGCGGTGGAGGTATCTGGCAGGTGCTTGTGACTGAGTCAGGATGTAGAAGAAGGCCTTTAGAGGCTAGTGAAGGTGGAGGTTAGTTGAAACCCCAACAGATGTGGAGAGAGGTGACAGGATGTAATAAGTGGTCAGTAGAGAGATATAGGAGCATGTAGAGTCCATTTGACGGCGGTGGAGGTAACTGGCAGGTGCTTGTGACTGAGTCAGTATGTAGAAAAAGGCCTTTAGAGGCTAGTGAAGGTGGAGGTTAGTTGAAACCCCAGCAGATGTGGAGAGAGGTGACAGGATGTAATAAGTGGTCAGTAGAGAGATACAGGAGCATGTAGAGTCCATTTAACGGCGGTGGAGGTAACTGGCAGGTGCTTGTGACTGAGTCAGGATGTAGAAAAAGGCCTTTAGAGGCTAGTGAAGGTGGAGGTTAGTTGAAACCCCAACAGATGTGGAGAGAGGTGACAGGATGTAATAAGTGGTCAGTAGAGAGATATAGGAGCATGTAGAGTCCATTTGACGGCGGTGGAGGTAACTGGCAGGTGCTTGTGACTGAGTCAGGATGTGGAAAAAGGCCTTTAGAGGCTGGTGAAGGTGGAGGTTAGTTGAAACCCCAGCAGATGTGGAGAGAGGTGACAGGATGTAATAAGTGGTCAGTAGAGAGATACAGGAGCATGTAGAGTCCATTTAACGGCGGTGGAGGTAACTGGCAGGTGCTTGTGACTGAGTCAGGATGTAAAAAAGGCCTTTAGAGGCTAATGAAGGTGGAGGTTAGTTGAAACCCCAACAGATGTGGAGAGAGGTGACAGGATGTAATAAGTGGTCAGTAGAGAGATATAGGAGCATGTATGATTAACTGGAGAGCTTATTGTTTTGTTTTATACTATCTATCTCGAATACCACTATGACTATGGTGATGGTGTTGTAATGTAATGTGCAAATAATAGGTGAAGAATAACAATATCTAATTTTTACTAATATTGTAAAGCAGCTGAGGGGTTTGTTTGTCTGTTTGAGGGCATTCATTTGAGAATTAATGGTTTAAAGATAACTACAGCCCGCACGAGTGAGACCACAGAACACTGCTAGTATTATGTAAACGGCAGTAGGTGGAGGTATCCTCCCAAGTGGCGGGCAACACAATGAGAAAATCAGGTATTGTTATTATTCATGATTGGAGGTTATTTGAAGCTTAGGAGATGTGGAGAGAGGTGACAGGATGTCATCGGTTGTCAATATAGTTGTTATGAATTAATTTTGAGTTTGAAGGAGAGGCTGGTTGAGAGGTTGGAGATGGCTGATAGAGAGATAAGGAGGTGCGTGGACCTCATGCGAAGGTTGCGGAGGTAATCGGCAGTACCAGTAGTGTTTGAGGATGAGTCAGGATGTAGGAGGAGGCCTTTAGAGGCTTAGTGAAAGTGACGGTTAGTTGAAACTCAGCAGATGTGGAGAGAGGTGACAGGATGTAATCGAATGTTGATAGAGGTGTTATGAATTAGTTTAGTTGAGTTTTGAAGGAGTGATATTTATAGAGTTAGAAGCTGATCATATTATTACATTCAGTCAGTACCAAATTTGTAGGAAGAGGCCTTTAGAGGCTAATGAAAGTGGAGGTTAGTTGAAACTCAGCAGGTGTGGAGAGAGGTGACAGAATGTAGCCGGTTGTAAGTGGAGGTGTTATGAATTAGTTTAATTAATTAATTAAAAGAGTTTTGTTTGAGAGATAATATTTGTACTGAATTTACCCACCTTTTATTTAGCGCTAATTAGTTGATAGTTGCATAATCTTTCTCCAGTGTTACCATGGCTATTTTGATGAATATAGCAATTTTGTGTAGAATAATAAGTTGAGAGTATCAGCATTCAAAGTATACTGATATATGGATCTGAGAGGTTAGTTAGTTGTTTGTTTGAGAGCGTTCATTTAGAAAATAGATGGCTTGAGATAATTACGAGACCGAGATCAGCTGGTATTATCAAAACAGCAGGAGGTGAAAGAGGTCCATTCAATTGGTGAGTAGAAGAGGTAGTAAGAGTTAGTTAGAAGTCAGACGTTGTTATTATTATGAATGAGGTTAGTTGATATTCAGCAAATGTGGAGAGAGGTGATAGGATGCGACCGGTTGTCAATAGAGGTGTTATGAGTTAGTTTAGTTGAGTTCTAAGGATTTTTATTTATAGAGTTAGAGGCTAGTTATATTATCACTATCAGTATGTGTAACCTGTTTATCAATTTTCCTTTTAAAATCTAGTGAGGTAAACGAGGAGGCGCACCGATGAAATGAGATATGAGGGCTATAGCGGTCATTAGAGGTAGTCGTCAGAGGTGAGCCACTCAGTTTGGAGGTAGGAAGAGTCAGACCGAAGCTAAAGGAGGTGTAATACAGTGTTAAGAGGTATAAAGAGGTTTGATACTAGCTGCTGCCCGTGGCTTATAGCACACGAGTTAAATTTTAGTGAAGACAAGATTAAAGAGATGCTTAGTGTCTTATTCAACGAATGGATCGTTTATTGACGGAAAGAATTTTCAGGTTCTCAGCCTGGAGTATCTAATATTGAGTATGTACGAACTGAGATGGATTAATGAATAAATTATTATTTGTTAAAAGAATGTTGTGCAAAACTCTTAGTGGAGCCTGAATTTAAATTTAGAGAAAGCTATCAACCCTCTCATAGGTATTGAGCCGCCGGCGGCTCGGCTATTGTAGAACCAAAATCGCGCTCAGTGGCAGTGAGCCGCCTCGGCGCGCGCATACTATTTGATACCGTATTTTTATTATGATAGAGTATATATTCCTTTGAGCAACTTGTGTTTAAGGTATAGACAATGAACACAAAGAATCGTTGTTGAGGTTTCGCGTCATAAGTTGTCAGTTGTAACTGATGGCGCGGATCATGGAAATCTGAGTCTTATTAGTAGGACGTTATGGTGTAAAGTCAAATGACAAGTTGTATGAAACAGAAAAGTGTTTGCAATTAAGCCTTATAGCTAGTAGGTTGGGGCATACAATTAAAATTTCAATTTGTGTCAATTAAAGATTGTTTACATTGACGTTTTTATGTTTATTTTGTTTGATCTTGTTATTAGTTATTATAAATTATATCAGCATAGAGGAGCAGATAGGAGGGATTAATGTAATTGTATTGAGTAGATTTATATATGAGTTAGTAAATATGTACATGTGGGCCGGGTGTTGTTTGTGTAGTATAGTTGGAAGAAGAGAGTGACCGGGTGTAAAGGAGTATAATCAACATAAGATGGTCGTGGAAATGATATTTATTTGATATTATGTCTTATTTATATAGAGGTCGGTTGGGAGGCTGAAGATGGCTAAATAGATAGAAAAAGAGGCATGCGGAATCCATATGCTTGTAATTGAGTTAGAATGCAGGGAGAGGTTTTTAGAGATTTATGAGAGTGGAGGCTAGTTGAGTCCAACAGATGTGGAGAGAGGCGGCAAGACGTAACAAGAGGTCAGTTGAGAGACACAGAGGCATGTAGAGTCCATTCAACGGCGGTGGAGACAACTGACTGTTGCTTGTGACCGAGTCAGGATGTAGGAAGAGGCCTTTAGAGGCTAATGAAAATGGAGGTCAGTTGAAACCCCAACAGATGTGGAGAGAGGCGACAGAATGCAGCCGGCTGTCAGCAGAGGTGTTATGAACCAGTTAATGAGAATATACTAACAATTATTTACATAATAAGAAATAAGTAAATAAAAATAAAAGAAAAGATAAAAATATAATAATATTATACAAGCATTTCTAAGAGAAGAAACAAGAATATAAATATGAGAAGAAATAAGAGGCAAGAGTTATGTACCAATAAAGTGAAAGTAATGTTCAGTTATCATACTCTTGAAAATGGGTAGGGTTAATAGAAGTAAGAAGAGACTAAACTGTGATAAAGTAAGAGGATACATGGAGGTCTATGATTAGTGTTAGTTAAGTTTGTATTAAATTAGAGATCATTTAGTTTTATCTAATCTTTTTCTAATATTATCATGTCTATTATAATAAAGATTGCATCATTGTGTAAGAGAGCAAATTGAGGGTATCAATATAAAGTTATATTAGTATAGTTAGGCTGAGAGGTTTGTTTGTTTGTTTAAAAAGCGTTTAAAATAAAAGGATGGTTTGAAATAATAACGGGACCAGGACTTGTATGGGTGAGACCGTATAGTACAGCTAGTATTGTTTTGTTTTGTGTATTTTAATAGCAGGAGGTGGCAGGAGGAGGAACCCATCCAAGTGGTGTGCAGACGAGGCAAGATTAATAAGAGGTCAAGTATTGTAGTATTTGTGATTGAGGTTAATTGAAAACAAAAGATGTGAAGAGAGGTGGCAGGATGTAATCAGTTGTCAACAAAGGTGTTATGAATTAATTTAGTTAAGTTGAAAGGAGTTTAGTTTTTTAGAAGCTGGCCGTATTATCATTATAGATTGGCGCTATTTTGCTCAATCGTTTCATATTTGAGCAAAAAAATAAAAGTAAGGGCCCATTGTATAGGGTCAGTTAGTAGATAGTGTGATAGAATGAGCATTGGTTGATATATTTTAGTCTATTTGGTTAAAGTTATATTTTAGAAGAAGTTATTAATAGCTTTTGTAATTGAGCAAATTTATATGTAAGTTAATGAGTATAAATATATACAGGCTAATATAGTTTGTATTTGTTTAATAGGGAGATAGTAAACAGGACGAGTAAGAGCATAATTGCATAGAGTAATTATTATAGAAATGAGAGATAGGAGCTGGTTTGGAGATTGAAGACGGTAGATGAGGAGATAAAGAGGCATGTGACGACCATGTGTCAGCGATGAAGGCAGCCAGAGGCGGTAGCGTTGCCTGCAGATGAGTCAAGATGTAGGGAGAGGTCATTAAGAGACTAGTGAGAGTGGAGGTTGGTTGAAATTCAATAGATGTGGAGAGAGGTGATAGGATGTAGTCGGTGGTTAGAGATGTTTAATGAATATATTTAGCTGAGTTAAAAGGAGTTTTTGTTACTAGAGTTAGTAATAGTCATTTTTCGTAATTTGTTTGTATTACTTTGTTAACTAGGGTTTTTTAATAATAATACAAACAAGGAGCCACTTATGTAGTGTTAGCTAGTTGACAGCGTGACAGAGCGCGCGTGTGTTTAGGTTATTAGATAAGCTGGCTGTATACAGAGAAGGATAATCAAAGAAATGATATGTAGAGGCCAGTTAGGAAACTGAGGACAACGAACAGAGAAGTAGAGACTCAGCCGGTGACCAATCAAAAAGGGGTCATGGATTAATTTAGCCGAGTTTGAAGGAGAAGTTGGTTTAGAGGTTGGATAAGGTTGATAGAGAGTTCATGTGACGGCGGCAGAGGTAACCGGCGTCGGCGGAAGTGCTCGGAAGTGAGTCAAGATGTAGGGAGAGGTTTTTAGAATTTAATGAAAGTGGAGGTTTTTAGTTGAGATCCAGAGATGTGGAGAGAGGTGACAGGATGATTTAATTATAGAAATGATTAATAGAATCAGTTTGAATTACCGAATATAGCTAATAGAGAGATATGGAGGTTTGCGAGACTCGTGCGATGGCAGCAGAGGTAGACGACGGCAGCAGCGGCGTCCTTGAGCGTGAGTCAGGATATAGGAGAAAACTTTAGAGACTAATGAGAGCGAATTTGAGTGACTATGATGATTAGAGATGGTTATTGTTATTGACGGGAGCCACCAATAGAAGCCAGAAGAAGCAAGATTTTGATAGTATCAGTAAAGGGGCACTCGAAAGTCCAAGACTAAATTCGGTTAGGCTTTTGTCAACAAAGCACTATTGAGTAGAAATCCCTATGTTTCACGTAATCAATTTCTAAAATAACTGTGACTATGATGATTGCACTGCGATGCCGTGCGCAACAACAGGTTGAAAATAAGGCTATTTAATCCAAGCCAACACCACCAAGCCGAGGGGTATGCCTGTCTTATTCGAGAGTGTTCACTCTAAGAATCAGTGGTTCGTCATTACTATGGGACAAGGATCTGCATATGTGGAAATGTATTATTGATAACACAGGTGGATAGATAGATTGATAAATTCCCATTGTAAACACTAATTTCGAATAGTGCATGGAAGGGTCTGCATCACGCGGAGGTCAGTAGAGGTAAGAAGAGCCGGCTCAGAAGGCCAGGCGCTGCCACTATCAATGACAGAGGCCAGATGAGATTAAAAGATGCAACAGTATGTAATAACTTGGCCAAGTCGCTTTAGGCGATAAGACCGTCCATTTTGTGCGACCTATACATTCTCGCTATTGCTTAAATTTGAGTAGTTAATGTATTGAGTTTATTTAATTTATTTAATTTGTTTCATTTTATTGAATTTATTTAATTAGTCCCAATTTATTACAAATTATTTTAATTTAAATGATTTGATATGTATTTGTTTTAGTTTTAATGAGATTATAAGAGTTTATTTTAATTTATTTGAATTTATATGATTTTATTTTAATTTTTTAAATTTCATTAAGGTTTGTATGAATTTATTTTTATTAGTATGAATTATTTTAATTTTAGTTTTTAATAGTACTGTTACTAGAAGTAGAATAAAACCGGTCATGATAATATTGTTTATAAAGATCGAAATGAAGGATGTACACCGCCTCGCGTCACATCCACTCTCAAGGGATGCGATAATGTGTGCAAACATGATAGCTTCGATCGTTGGTTCGTGAAGTATAATTGTCTTTAGCCACGTGCTTCGCCGAACCATAGTGCTTGATCAGAATTTTCATATGCATTGCCTCTGCTGCATCCACTTTACGAGGGATGCAGAGAGGTATGTAGGCAAGACAACGTCGATCATTGGTTCGTGAAGTATAATTGTCATCAGCCCCGTGCTTTGTCGGACCACCGAGCCCAGCAAAGTTTTCATATCCCATCAGCTGCATCTGCTGCATCCATTCTCCAAGGGATGCGGAGAGGCGCGAATGCAAGACAGCGTCGATCGTCGGTTCGTGAAGTATAATTGTCATCATCCCCGCGCTTCGTCGGACATCCGAGCCCAGCCGTAAACTTTCATATCCCATCAATCGCCTCTGCTGCATCCACTTTTCAAGGGATGCGGAGAGGTGCGAAGGCAAGACAGCGTCGATCGTCGGTTCGTGAAGTATAATTGTCATCATCCCCGTGTTTCGTCGGACATCCGAGCCCAGCCGTAAATATTCATATCCCATCAACCGCCTCTGCTGCATCCACTCTTCAAGGGATGCGGAGGAGAGGTGCGAGGGCAAGACAGCGTCGATCGTCGGTTCGTGAAGTATAGTTGTCATTGGCCCCGTGTGTCGTCGAAACCGCCGAGCCCATATTATGCGCCCATACTATATTCCACCAGCCTCGCCCCGCGACCCCACCCATGCAAGCTCAGATCCCGTGGGAATATCGAGACAAAGAGAGCCCATGCGTCAATCCAGGCGTCCAGCCTTTCACATGACAGAATTTTATTTCAGTCCCTTCAGTAGTAGTTCCAGCGTGAAGGAGCAAAAACAATATACACACACGCACTTACACAACACATACACAACACGCACTTATATATTTCATGAAAACTACTTATACGACGATCAAAGTATAGCTCCGGAAGTATAGCTATCACAAGCACTATGTTCCGTCGAAACACCTAGCCCGACCAAGCATTTTATATTATGATGTACCTATAAATTCTATGAAAATTATAAATAAAAATATGAAGAATCTGAGATTTTGAAGACGTAGACGCAAAGCTGTTCCATTTACGACTCACCAACCGCCTACTTCCAGGGGGGTCCCTCCTTGTCGCTACCTACGTAGAGAGGACAAGGAGGCGGAGGAGGATCGCTCGGGTCTCCGGGGGAGAACTCACAAAATTAATTGCTCCTCACCCCAGCCTCAGCGATCCCCGAAATGCTCTGATGAATGAAAGGATGACTGAAGAAACGCTGTTCAGGCCGCAGAAACAAAACCAGCTTTATACTAGCACTTATTTCAGAGCTGAAAAGGCAGTCCGATGGACGCGGGCACCAGATGATCCAGGTCAGGGGGCCATGCCCATTCAGAAGGGAGCACCGATCTCTCCGACAAGACCAAAAAGCGGTCTGTTTTCCATCAGAAAACCAAGTTCTGATCATCATTTATTCCGATTTTATTCCATCAATTATTCGTAGGGCCCCGCCGACAATACCAAAAAGGCATTCCGTTTTCCGTCAGAAATCCAAGTTCTGAACCGTCACCTGTTCCAAAGACAATGTGGTGGTAATCCAGGGAAAGCATATTCCAATAATTCCGGTCCGTAGGGCTCCGCCACAAACATCAAAAACACACAAAGCACCAAGAACACTAATAAAATTCACTTGTAAAATAGATACTACACATCACTCGACCTCTTTTAAAATCCTCGAAAAATACACGGGAGCGCCTAGTGGAGTCGACCGCTCTCCACTACGGCCCGAGACCGACTGGTTAGGTTAGGTTAGGTTAGGTTAGGTTAGGTTAGGTTAGGTTAGGTTAGGTTAGGTTAGGTTAGGTTAGGTTAGGTTAGGTTAGGTTAGGTTAGGTTAGGTTAGGTTAGGTTAGGTTAGGTTAGGTTAGGTTAGGTTAGGTTAGGTTAGGTTAGGTTAGGTTAGGTTAGGTTAGGTTAGGTTAGGTTAGGTTAGGTTAGGTTAGGTTAGGTTAGGTTAGGTTAGGTTAGGTTAGGTTAGGTTAGGTTAGGTTAGGTTAGGTTAGGTTAGGTTAGGTTAGGTTAGGTTAGGTTAGGTTAGGTTAGGTTAGGTTAGGTTAGGTTAGGTTAGGTTAGGTTAGGTTAGGTTAGGTTAGGTTAGGTTAGGTTAGGTTAGGTTAGGTTAGGTTAGGTTAGGTTAGGTTAGGTTAGGTTAGGTTAGGTTAGGTTAGGTTAGGTTAGGTTAGGTTAGGTTAGGTTAGGTTAGGTTAGGTTAGGTTAGGTTAGGTTAGGTTAGGTTAGGTTAGGTTAGGTTAGGTTAGGTTAGGTTAGGTTAGGTTAGGTTAGGTTAGGTTAGGTTAGGTTAGGTTAGGTTAGGTTAGGTTAGGTTAGGTTAGGTTAGGTTAGGTTAGGTTAGGTTAGGTTAGGTTAGGTTAGGTTAGGTTAGGTTAGGTTAGGTTAGGTTAGGTTAGGTTAGGTTAGGTTAGGTTAGGTTAGGTTAGGTTAGGTTAGGTTAGGTTAGGTTAGGTTAGGTTAGGTTAGGTTAGGTTAGGTTAGGTTAGGTTAGGTTAGGTTAGGTTAGGTTAGGTTAGGTTAGGTTAGGTTAGGTTAGGTTAGGTTAGGTTAGGTTAGGTTAGGTTAGGTTAGGTTAGGTTAGGTTAGGTTAGGTTAGGTTAGGTTAGGTTAGGTTAGGTTAGGTTAGGTTAGGTTAGGTTAGGTTAGGTTAGGTTAGGTTAGGTTAGGTTAGGTTAGGTTAGGTTAGGTTAGGTTAGGTTAGGTTAGGTTAGGTTAGGTTAGGTTAGGTTAGGTTAGGTTAGGTTAGGTTAGGTTAGGTTAGGTTAGGTTAGGTTAGGTTAGGTTAGGTTAGGTTAGGTTAGGTTAGGTTAGGTTAGGTTAGGTTAGGTTAGGTTAGGTTAGGTTAGGTTAGGTTAGGTTAGGTTAGGTTAGGTTAGGTTAGGTTAGGTTAGGTTAGGTTAGGTTAGGTTAGGTTAGGTTAGGTTAGGTTAGGTTAGGTTAGGTTAGGTTAGGTTAGGTTAGGTTAGGTTAGGTTAGGTTAGGTTAGGTTAGGTTAGGTTAGGTTAGGTTAGGTTAGGTTAGGTTAGGTTAGGTTAGGTTAGGTTAGGTTAGGTTAGGTTAGGTTAGGTTAGGTTAGGTTAGGTTAGGTTAGGTTAGGTTAGGTTAGGTTAGGTTAGGTTAGGTTAGGTTAGGTTAGGTTAGGTTAGGTTAGGTTAGGTTAGGTTAGGTTAGGTTAGGTTAGGTTAGGTTAGGTTAGGTTAGGTTAGGTTAGGTTAGGTTAGGTTAGGTTAGGTTAGGTTAGGTTAGGTTAGGTTAGGTTAGGTTAGGTTAGGTTAGGTTAGGTTAGGTTAGGTTAGGTTAGGTTAGGTTAGGTTAGGTTAGGTTAGGTTAGGTTAGGTTAGGTTAGGTTAGGTTAGGTTAGGTTAGGTTAGGTTAGGTTAGGTTAGGTTAGGTTAGGTTAGGTTAGGTTAGGTTAGGTTAGGTTAGGTTAGGTTAGGTTAGGTTAGGTTAGGTTAGGTTAGGTTAGGTTAGGTTAGGTTAGGTTAGGTTAGGTTAGGTTAGGTTAGGTTAGGTTAGGTTAGGTTAGGTTAGGTTAGGTTAGGTTAGGTTAGGTTAGGTTAGGTTAGGTTAGGTTAGGTTAGGTTAGGTTAGGTTAGGTTAGGTTAGGTTAGGTTAGGTTAGGTTAGGTTAGGTTAGGTTAGGTTAGGTTAGGTTAGGTTAGGTTAGGTTAGGTTAGGTTAGGTTAGGTTAGGTTAGGTTAGGTTAGGTTAGGTTAGGTTAGGTTAGGTTAGGTTAGGTTAGGTTAGGTTAGGTTAGGTTAGGTTAGGTTAGGTTAGGTTAGGTTAGGTTAGGTTAGGTTAGGTTAGGTTAGGTTAGGTTAGGTTAGGTTAGGTTAGGTTAGGTTAGGTTAGGTTAGGTTAGGTTAGGTTAGGTTAGGTTAGGTTAGGTTAGGTTAGGTTAGGTTAGGTTAGGTTAGGTTAGGTTAGGTTAGGTTAGGTTAGGTTAGGTTAGGTTAGGTTAGGTTAGGTTAGGTTAGGTTAGGTTAGGTTAGGTTAGGTTAGGTTAGGTTAGGTTAGGTTAGGTTAGGTTAGGTTAGGTTAGGTTAGGTTAGGTTAGGTTAGGTTAGGTTAGGTTAGGTTAGGTTAGGTTAGGTTAGGTTAGGTTAGGTTAGGTTAGGTTAGGTTAGGTTAGGTTAGGTTAGGTTAGGTTAGGTTAGGTTAGGTTAGGTTAGGTTAGGTTAGGTTAGGTTAGGTTAGGTTAGGTTAGGTTAGGTTAGGTTAGGTTAGGTTAGGTTAGGTTAGGTTAGGTTAGGTTAGGTTAGGTTAGGTTAGGTTAGGTTAGGTTAGGTTAGGTTAGGTTAGGTTAGGTTAGGTTAGGTTAGGTTAGGTTAGGTTAGGTTAGGTTAGGTTAGGTTAGGTTAGGTTAGGTTAGGTTAGGTTAGGTTAGGTTAGGTTAGGTTAGGTTAGGTTAGGTTAGGTTAGGTTAGGTTAGGTTAGGTTAGGTTAGGTTAGGTTAGGTTAGGTTAGGTTAGGTTAGGTTAGGTTAGGTTAGGTTAGGTTAGGTTAGGTTAGGTTAGGTTAGGTTAGGTTAGGTTAGGTTAGGTTAGGTTAGGTTAGGTTAGGTTAGGTTAGGTTAGGTTAGGTTAGGTTAGGTTAGGTTAGGTTAGGTTAGGTTAGGTTAGGTTAGGTTAGGTTAGGTTAGGTTAGGTTAGGTTAGGTTAGGTTAGGTTAGGTTAGGTTAGGTTAGGTTAGGTTAGGTTAGGTTAGGTTAGGTTAGGTTAGGTTAGGTTAGGTTAGGTTAGGTTAGGTTAGGTTAGGTTAGGTTAGGTTAGGTTAGGTTAGGTTAGGTTAGGTTAGGTTAGGTTAGGTTAGGTTAGGTTAGGTTAGGTTAGGTTAGGTTAGGTTAGGTTAGGTTAGGTTAGGTTAGGTTAGGTTAGGTTAGGTTAGGTTAGGTTAGGTTAGGTTAGGTTAGGTTAGGTTAGGTTAGGTTAGGTTAGGTTAGGTTAGGTTAGGTTAGGTTAGGTTAGGTTAGGTTAGGTTAGGTTAGGTTAGGTTAGGTTAGGTTAGGTTAGGTTAGGTTAGGTTAGGTTAGGTTAGGTTAGGTTAGGTTAGGTTAGGTTAGGTTAGGTTAGGTTAGGTTAGGTTAGGTTAGGTTAGGTTAGGTTAGGTTAGGTTAGGTTAGGTTAGGTTAGGTTAGGTTAGGTTAGGTTAGGTTAGGTTAGGTTAGGTTAGGTTAGGTTAGGTTAGGTTAGGTTAGGTTAGGTTAGGTTAGGTTAGGTTAGGTTAGGTTAGGTTAGGTTAGGTTAGGTTAGGTTAGGTTAGGTTAGGTTAGGTTAGGTTAGGTTAGGTTAGGTTAGGTTAGGTTAGGTTAGGTTAGGTTAGGTTAGGTTAGGTTAGGTTAGGTTAGGTTAGGTTAGGTTAGGTTAGGTTAGGTTAGGTTAGGTTAGGTTAGGTTAGGTTAGGTTAGGTTAGGTTAGGTTAGGTTAGGTTAGGTTAGGTTAGGTTAGGTTAGGTTAGGTTAGGTTAGGTTAGGTTAGGTTAGGTTAGGTTAGGTTAGGTTAGGTTAGGTTAGGTTAGGTTAGGTTAGGTTAGGTTAGGTTAGGTTAGGTTAGGTTAGGTTAGGTTAGGTTAGGTTAGGTTAGGTTAGGTTAGGTTAGGTTAGGTTAGGTTAGGTTAGGTTAGGTTAGGTTAGGTTAGGTTAGGTTAGGTTAGGTTAGGTTAGGTTAGGTTAGGTTAGGTTAGGTTAGGTTAGGTTAGGTTAGGTTAGGTTAGGTTAGGTTAGGTTAGGTTAGGTTAGGTTAGGTTAGGTTAGGTTAGGTTAGGTTAGGTTAGGTTAGGTTAGGTTAGGTTAGGTTAGGTTAGGTTAGGTTAGGTTAGGTTAGGTTAGGTTAGGTTAGGTTAGGTTAGGTTAGGTTAGGTTAGGTTAGGTTAGGTTAGGTTAGGTTAGGTTAGGTTAGGTTAGGTTAGGTTAGGTTAGGTTAGGTTAGGTTAGGTTAGGTTAGGTTAGGTTAGGTTAGGTTAGGTTAGGTTAGGTTAGGTTAGGTTAGGTTAGGTTAGGTTAGGTTAGGTTAGGTTAGGTTAGGTTAGGTTAGGTTAGGTTAGGTTAGGTTAGGTTAGGTTAGGTTAGGTTAGGTTAGGTTAGGTTAGGTTAGGTTAGGTTAGGTTAGGTTAGGTTAGGTTAGGTTAGGTTAGGTTAGGTTAGGTTAGGTTAGGTTAGGTTAGGTTAGGTTAGGTTAGGTTAGGTTAGGTTAGGTTAGGTTAGGTTAGGTTAGGTTAGGTTAGGTTAGGTTAGGTTAGGTTAGGTTAGGTTAGGTTAGGTTAGGTTAGGTTAGGTTAGGTTAGGTTAGGTTAGGTTAGGTTAGGTTAGGTTAGGTTAGGTTAGGTTAGGTTAGGTTAGGTTAGGTTAGGTTAGGTTAGGTTAGGTTAGGTTAGGTTAGGTTAGGTTAGGTTAGGTTAGGTTAGGTTAGGTTAGGTTAGGTTAGGTTAGGTTAGGTTAGGTTAGGTTAGGTTAGGTTAGGTTAGGTTAGGTTAGGTTAGGTTAGGTTAGGTTAGGTTAGGTTAGGTTAGGTTAGGTTAGGTTAGGTTAGGTTAGGTTAGGTTAGGTTAGGTTAGGTTAGGTTAGGTTAGGTTAGGT
>OX577872.1:9085000-9114213 GCA_951213275.1 Idaea straminata
CAGGTATAGGTATATATTGAAATAGAAGAGATGGGTGGACTCATATACACATCAGCTGGCGCTAAGTGGGTCAGGTATTTAGTTTATATAATAGATAAATTTATTTAATAGTGGCAAGAGTGCAATCAGATGGACGAGCGAGGTGATCACTTCTATACCAGTCGCTCATGGACGACAACTGATAGAGAGTGAGTAGTTTGTAGATGTGCCTCCCTCGTTCATCGTACCATATTATGATTGGATTGATCTATTGTTTGAGACTTTGAATATTATAATGTTAGATAATAATAGATGAATAGATTTAATGATGGACAGACCGAGCACATCGAGTGAGGCAAACTCCGCTTAGCCTAAAGCCTGGCTATTTTTGGGAAGGGGTGAAATAAACAGGCGAATGCTATAGCGGTAATCAATCAAGTCATGACTATGCCAGTCGCCTGTTGAGCTGTGAGCGTCTAACGAAACATAGTAGTATCCTTGCCAGATTTGGCGATTCAGATACAGATTCGCACAGCCTGAAGCCTCAGGCAGCGACAGATGATAGAGGGTTAGTTTGATAGTAGGCCATACTCAATATGTCGATGAGTCCACTTTATGTCAAGTTGACAATTTCTGTAGGGAGAGAATATAAGTAAATGATTGTATTTAATAAGTGTAAGTAAAAAGATGCGTTGGGTTGGTTGGGGTGAAAGAAAAACAATAGTTACCACTATTATTATCACACTCCAACCAACCAAACGTAATGAGAGATTGAGCTACCTGATTTCAGAGGGTAAGATCAATAATAGTACCAATAATAATCAGTATAAAATTGAGCAAATGTGAGTAAAGTGTGTGAATGATAAAAATAATAGATAAATAGATTTAATGATGAGCAGACAAAAGAGTTGAGTAAGACAGACTCCGCTTAGCCTAAAGCCGAGCTGCCCACAACAACAATAAAGTGGTGGTGGAGCAGCCAGTCGAATGCTATAGCAGTAATCATATACTTAATAATGCCCTTCGCCATTGGAGACGAACTTAAGATTAAATTGACAGCAAGTCTCTCTCAACCTTCAGTGAGCTCACTTAAGGTCAAATTGACCAGTACTGTAAATGCGTTAGCTGACAAGTAAGCGAGATTGACTCCATGTAATAGGATTGAACCATAGGGTTGGATTATTTAATAGATTTTGTGGTGTGATCGATAAGAGAGAGATATCATCACAGGTATAGGTATATATTGAAATAGAAGAGATGGGTGGACTCATATACACATCAGCTGGCGCTAAGTGGGTCAGGTATTTAGTTTATATAATAGATAAATTTATTTAATAGTGGCAAGAGTGCAATCAGATGGACGAGCGAGGTGATCACTTCTATATCAGTCGCTCATGGACGACAGCTGATAGAGAGTGAGTAGTTTGTAGATGTGCCTCCCTCGTTCATCGTACCATATTGTGATTGGATTGATCAATTGTTTGAGACTTTGAATATTATATGTTAGATAATAATAGATGAATAGATTTAATGATGGACAGACCGAGCACATCGAGTGAGGCAAACTCCGCTTAGCCTAAAGCCTGGCTATTTTTGGGAAGGGGTGAAATAAACAGGCGAATGCTATAGCGGTAATCAATCAAGTCATGACTATGCCAGTCGCCTGTTGAGCTGTGAGCGTCTAACGAAACATAGTAGTATCCTTGCCAGATTTTGGCGATTCAGATACAGATTCGCACAGCCTGAAGCCTCAGGCGGCGACAGATGATAGAGGGTTAGTTTGATAGTAGGCCATACTCAATATGTCGATGAGTCCACTTTATGTCAAGTTGACAATTTCTGTAGGGAGAGAATATAAGTAAATGATTGTATTTAATAAGTGTAAGTAAATAGATGCGTTGGGTTGGTTGGGGTGAAAGAAAAACAATAGTTACCACTATTATTATCACACTCCAACCAACCCAACGTAATGAGAGATTGAGCTACCTGATTTCAGAGGGTAAGATCAATAATAGTACCAATAATAATCAGTATAAAATTGAGCAAATGTGAGTAAAGTGTGTGAATGATAAAAATAATAGATAAATAGATTTAATGATGAGCAGACAAAAGAGTTGAGTAAGACAGACTCCGCTTAGCCTAAAGCCGAGCTGCCCACAACAATAATAAAGTGGTGGTGGAGCAGCCAGTCGAATGCTATAGCAGTAATCATATACTTAATAATGCCCTTCGCCATTGGAGACGAACTTAAGATTAAATTGACAGCAAGTCTCTCTCAACCTTCAGTGAGCTCACTATTATTATTATAATACCCCAATCAACCCAACGTAATGAGAGATTGAGCTGCCTGAACTCAGAGGGTAAGATTAATAATAGTACTAATAATAATCAGTGTAAAACTGAGCAGATGTGAGTAAAGTGTGTGAATGATAAAAATAATAGATGAATAGATTTTAATGATGGACAGACCGAGCACATCGAGTGAGGCAAACTCCGCTTAGCCTAAAGCCTGGCTATTTTTTGGGAAGGGGTGAAATAAACAGGCGAATGCTATAGCGGTAATCAATCAAGTCATGACTATGCCAGTCGCCTGTTGAGCTGTGAGCGTCTAACGAAACATAGTAGTATTATCCTTGCCAGATTTGGCGATTCAGATACAGATTCGCACAGCCTGAAGCCTCAGGCGGCGACAGATGATAGAGGGTTAGTTTGATAGTAGGCCACACTCAATATGTCGATGAGTCCACTTTATGTCAAGTTGACAATTTCTGTAGGGAGAGAATATAAGTAAATGATTGTATTTAATAAGTGTAAGTAAAAAGATGCGTTGGGTTGGTTGGGGTGAAAGAAAAACAATAGTTACCACTATTATTATCACACTCCAACCAACCCAACGTAATGAGAGATTGAGCTACCTGATTTCAGAGGGTAAGATCAATAATAGTACCAATAATAATCAGTATAAAACTGAGCAAATGTGAGTAAAGTGTGTGAATGATAAAAATAATAGATAAATAGATTTAATGATGAGCAGACAAAAGAGTTGAGTAAGACAGACTCCGCTTAGCATAAAGCCGAGCTGCCCACAACAACAATAAAGTGGTGGTGGAGCAGCCAGTCGAATGCTATAGCAGTAATCATATACTTAATAATGCCCTTCGCCATTGGAGACGAACTTAAGATTAAATTGACAGCAAGTCTCTCTCAACCTTCAGTGAGCTCACTTAAGGTCAAATTGACCAGTACTGTAAATGCGTTAGCTGACAAGTAAGCGAGATTGACTCCATGTAATAGGATTGAACCATAGGGTTGGATTATTTAATAGATTTTGTGGTGTGATCGATAAGAGAGAGATATCATTACAGGTGTAGGTATATAATAAAAAGAAAGAAGAGATGGGTGGACTCATATACACATCAGCTGGCGCTAAGTGGGTCAGGTATAAGAAATGACAGTTGTTGTGTATTTTTATTTTTGTTATTTTAATTTAATAGACGATGATGACGAAGAATTATTGGTGAGTAAATAAAAGGTGGTGGCTAACGAGTGGGTGATGTGAATTTTCCTTTTTTTTTTTTTTTTTAGTTTTGGTTTGGGAAGATAAACATAATGGGAAGGTTGCATATGGAGGAATTGTGAGCCAAATAAATAGTGAGACATATATACATGTATTTAGTAAGTAGTATTTAGCCGCTTGTTCAACACTTACGTCATCGCATACGGCGACACCGATACAACAATACTACTTGTGAGTACCTCGTGCGGGCATCGCCGAGTGCCATAATACATTATGTATTTAATAGGACGTGGTTTCACTTTTCCAATATCTGCATTATTGCATACGGTTATGCTGATACGATGGTACCCAGGAGTATATCGTGTGGGCAATACCGGATGCCAAAATGCATGTATTTGATAAGTGGTTGGTGGTGGTGGTGGTGTTGGTGGTGGATGTACCATTTGTTAGATATCTGCGTCACGACATTCAGTGATACTGATATGAATATACTCTGGAGTATATCATGTGGATATCACCGCATGCCATGACACATGTATTCAACAAGTGGTTGGTGGATGGATGGATGGGCCATTTATTCAATATCTGCGTCATTGCACTCAGCGATACTGATATGAATATACTCTGGAGTATATCATGTGGGTATCGCCGCATGCCATGACACATGTATTCAACAAGTGGTTGGTGGATGGGCCATTTATTCAATATCTGCGTTATTGCATTCAGTGATACTGATATGAATATACTCTGGAGTATATCATGTGGGTATCGCCGCATGCCATGACACATGTATTCAACAAGTGGTTGGTGGATGGGCCATTTATTCAATATCTGCGTTATTGCATTCAGTGATACTGATATGAATATACTCTGGAGTATATCATGTGGGCATCACCGCATGCCACGACACATGTATCCAACAAGTGGTTGATGGGTGGGTGGATGGGCCATTTATTCAATATCTGCGTCATTGCATTCAGCGATGCTGATATGAATATACTCTGGAGTATATCATGTGGATATCACCGCATGCCGTGGCACATGTATTCAACAAGTGGTTGGTGGATGGGCCATTTATTCAATATCTGCGTCATTGCATTCAGCGATACTGATATGAATATACTCTGGAGTATATCATGTGGGTATCACCGCATGCCATAACACATGTATTCAACAAGTGGTTGGTGGATGGGAAATATTATTCAATATCCGCGTCACTGCACTCAGCGATACCGACACCGATGATGCTCCGGAGCATATCACGCGGGTAAAATCGCATGCCATGACACACGTATCCAACAAGCGGTTGGTGGAGGGGCCATTTATTCAGTACTCGCATCATTTTATTCAAGGGTAGGCATATACGTATCAGATGACATGAAATGGGTCAGGTATATGAGGACGGTGGTTGTATATATATTTTAAAGGATGATGAGGTGATAAAAGACTCATTCCCCTCTCGTTTGCCAAAATTCGGGTTTTTTTTTTTTTTTTTAATGTTATAAATTAGGAGAAGAATAACTTTTTAAGCCACAAACAGATTGATGAAAGTACTGGTCGTCGAATACAGGTTAGCCTCTGAGGGGGTAGTGTGATGCGTTCAGGTAGAGGCTGAGAACAGAGTTGTTTTCCTTAAATAAATAAATAATTTTATTAATATTAGTGTGTGAGTGAGTGAGTAAGTGAGTGAGTATACAATGATTATTTAAGTAGATGTATACAGCCTTATGTGGCTTGTGGTTTGCACTCACGTAATATATAACTGTTTCTGTACTAATCAGATAGCTTCCGTTTTCTTATTTAATTATACTATTGGTACCTATATATATGGCAGAAGGAGTTGACTAGACTACTAGCAAATGATTAGGGTAGAGAGAGTTGTCGAGAATACAAGTAGCTGCTTGCTAGAGGTTAAGGTTGTGTAGTTATAAAAACAAAGTTGTACATAGGATTATTATAATTATGATGAGTACTAGTAACCATAGTTTCTGCCAGCAAAGAGAAGTAGTGGTATATCCGCCTTCCGGCACCCATGACACAAGTCCAGTTGCTCCATGTTTGTCCGAAAGACAGGGGTCCATTAAGTTAAGGCATATGCTTTTTAGCAGTTCTCCGCGCCTTCACAATTATTAGTTCACACATATATTTAAATATATATTTATTCTCATTAGATGTTATGATCTCTTTGTTCTATATAATTTATTTCTAATGTCATTATGATTTTGGTGGTTGTTGTATTGTAGTGCTGTGCGCAACAATAGGTTGGGAACACAAGTAATATCTAATCCATACTAATATTATGAAACCAAGGGGTTTGTTTGTCTATTTGAGAGTGTTTGCTTGAGATCTATTGGTTTCAAATTATTATTGTTGTTGTTACAAGACCGGGACCCTTTTGGGTGAGTGAGACCGCAGAGCGCAGCTAGTATATAAGGGCAGCAGAAGGTGAAGGAACCAGCTCAAGAGGTAATGAAAGTAGAGGTTGAAAGAGTTAATAGGAGAGTCTGATGTTAATTTATTCATGACTGAGGTTGATTGAAGCCCGAGAGATGTGGAGAGAGGCGAGAGGATGTAATCGGTCATATGAAAAAGAAGTGTTATGAGTTAATTTAGTTGAATTTAGAGGAGTTTTGTTTTGCAGAGAGATAATATCCAGCTATCTCAACATCAGCGGTCGCGTACTAATGTTCGTTCATTAATTTATTCATTCATTTGAATAAAATAGTTATAGTAGAGGCTACTGTCGCGTGTTTATATATTTATTGTTGTGTGTTATGTTCTTTAGATCCCTGCGCCTATATTTAATTGAAGCTTAGGTTAAGTAAAGTAATTGCTATGAAGTTTCGGTCAGGAGTTGTTGGGATTAAATTGTTATTTTATTTATCTCTTTTTTCTTTTCTTTTGAGACTTTCCTACGGACTTCTGCCACGCAGGCATGGATATAAGATTTTATAAGAGAAGTTAGGTTTTACTCAACACCATAAATTAATAATATCTAATTTATACCAATATTATAAAGCAGCGAGGGGTTGTTTGTTTGTTTATTTGAGTGCGTTCATTTAAGAACTAATGACTTGAAATAACTGCAGGCACGGGGCTTTTGAGGGCAGAATAGCAAAGCGCAGTTTGTATTATTTCATGGGAATTTTGGAGCCAATTCCGAGATTCCAATTATATATATATGTATATACGAGAATTGCTCGTTTAGAGATATAAGATATATGATTAACTGGAGAGCTTATTGTTTTGTTTTATACTATCTATCTCGAATACCACTATGACTATGGTGATGGTGTTGTAATGTAATGTGCAAGTAATAGGTGAAGAATAACAATATCTAATTTTTACTAATATTGTAAAGCAGCTGAGGGGTTTGTTTGTTTGTTTGAGGGCATTCATTTGAGAATTAATGGTTTAAGATAACTACAGCCCGCACGAGTGAGACCGCAGAACACAGCTAGTATTATGTAAACGGCAGTAGGTGGAGGTATCCTCCCAAGTGGCGGGCAACACAATGAGAAAATCAGGTATTGTTATTATTCATGATTGGAGGTTATTTGAAGCTTAGGAGATATGGAGAGAGGTGACAGAATGTCATCGGTTGTCAATATAGTTGTTTATGAATTAATTTTGAGTTTGAAGGAGAGGCTGGTTGAGAGGTTGGAGATGGCTGATAGAGAGATAAGGAGGTGCGTGGACCTCATGCGAAGGTTGCGGAGGTAATCGGCAGTACCAGTAGTGTTTGAGGATGAGTCAGGATGTAGGAGGAGGCCTTTAGAGGCTAGTGAAAGTGACGGTTAGTTGAAACTCAGCAGATGTGGAGAGAGGTGACAGGATGTAACCGAATGTCGATAGAGGTGTTATGAATTAGTTTAGTTGAGTTTTGAAGGAGTGATATTTATAGAGTTAGAAGCTGATCATATTATTACATTCAATCAGTACCAAATTTGTAGGAAGAGGCCTTTAGAGGCTAATGAAAGTGGAGGTTAGTTGAAACTCAGCAGGTGTGGAGAGAGGTGACAGAATGTAGCCGGTTGTAAGTGGAGGTGTTATGAATTAGTTTAATGAATTAATTAAAAGAGTTTTGTTTTGAGAGATAATATTTGTACTGAATTTACCCACCTTTTATTTAGCGCTAATTAGTTGATAGTTGCATAATCTTTCTCCATTGTTAACATGGCTATTATGATGAATATAGCAATTTTGTGTAGAATAATAAGTTGAGAGTATCAGCATTCAAAGTATACTGATATATGGATCTGAGAGGTTAGTTAGTTGTTTGTTTGAGAGCGTTCATTTAGAAAATAGATGGCTTGAGATAATTACGAGACCGAGATCAGCTGGTATTATCAAGACAGCAGGAGGTGAAAGAGGTCCATTCAATTGGTGAGTAGAAGAGGTAGTAAGAGTTAGTTAGAAGTCAGACGTTGTTATTATTATGAATGAGGTTAGTTGATATTCAGCAAATGTGGAGAGAGGTGATAGGATGTGACCGGTTGTCAATAGAGGTGTTATGAGTTAGTTTAGTTGAGTTCTAAGGATTTTTATTTATAGAGTTAGAGGCTAGTTATATTATCACTATCAGTATGTGTAATTTGTTTATTAATTTTCCTTTTAAAATCTAGTGAGGTAGACGAGGAGGCGCACCGATGAAATGAGATATGAGGGCTATAATGGTCATTAGAGGTAGTCAGAGGTGAGCCACTCAGTTTGGAGGTAGGAAGAGTCAGACCGAAGCTAAAGGAGGTGTAATACAGTGTTAAGAGGTATAAAGAGGTTTGATACTAGCTGTTGCCCGTGGCTTATAGCACACGAGTTAAATTTTAGTGAAAACAAGATTAAAGAGATGCTTAGTGTCTTATTCAACGAATGGATTGTTTATTGACGGAAATAATTTTCAGGTTCTCAGCCTGGAGTATCTAATATTGAGTATGTACGAACTGAGATGGATTAATGAATAAATTATTATTTGTTAATTAAAAGAGTGTAGTGCATAGTTCTTATTGGAACCTGATTTTAATTTTAGAGAAAGCTATCAACCTTCTCGTAGGCATTGAGCCGCCGGCGGGCGGCTTGGCTACTGTAGAACCAAAAACGCGCTCAGTGGCAGTGAGCCGCCTCGGCGCGCGCATGCTATTTGATACCGTATTTTATTGTGATAGAGTCTATATTCCCTTGAATAACCTGTGTTTAAAATTGGTCTAATATTTCCTAGTCATTGCAACACTAAGAATGCGATAGGTTATGGGTATTTATTTGAAGCGTGATCTGTAACCGTAAATAAAATTGATTCGTGAGCCGATGACCTTGAAATCATTGTTCGCGAAAGTTTGTAATTAAAACTTGAGCAGATAGGAGGGATTAATGTCATTGTATTGAGTAAATTTATATATGAGTTAGTAGATATATGCATATGGGCCGGGTGTTGTTTGTATAGTGTAGTAGGAAGAAGAGAGTGACCAGGTGTAAAGAAGTGTAATTAACATAAAATAGTCATAGAAATGCTATCTATTTGATATTATATCTTATTTATATAGAGGTCGGTTGGGAGGCTGAAGATGGCTATAGATAGAAAAAGAGGCATGCGGAATCCATATGCTTGTAATTGAGTCAGAATGTAGGGAGAGGCTTTTAGAGATTTATGAGAGTGGAGGTTAGTTGAGTCCAACAGATGTGGAGAGAGGTGGCAGGATGTAATAAGTGGTCAGTAGAGAGATACAGGAGCATGTAGAGTCCATTTAACGGCGGTGGAGGTAACTGGCAGGTGCTTGTGACTGAGTCAGGATGTAGAAAAAGGCCTTTAGAGGCTAGTGAAGGTGGAGGTTAGTTGAAACCCCAACAGATGTGGAGTGAGGTGACAGGATGTAATAAGTGGTCAGTAGAGAGATACAGGAGCATGTAGAGTCCATTTAACGGCGGTGGAGGTAACTGGCAGGTGCTTGTGACTGAGTCAGGATGTAGAAAAGGCCTTTAGAGGCTAGTGAAGGTGGAGGTTAGTTGAAACCCCAACAGATGTGGAGAGAGGTGACAGGATGTAATAAGTGGTCAGTAGAGAGATATAGGAGCATGTAGAGTCCATTTGACGGTGGTGGAGGTAACTGGCAGGTGCTTGTGACTGAGTCAGGATGTAGAAAAAGGCCTTTAGAGGCTAGTGAAGGTGGGGGTTAGTTTAAACCCCAACAGATGTGGAGAGAGGTGACAGGATGTAATAAGTGGTCAGTAGAGAGATATAGGAGCATGTAGAGTCCATTTGACGGTGGTGGAGGTAACTGGCAGGTGCTTGTGACTGAGTCAGGATGTAGAAAAAGGCCTTTAGAGGCTGGTGAAGGTGGAGGTTAGTTGAAACCCCAACAGATGTGGAGAGAGGTGACAGGATGTAATAAGTGGTCAGTAGAGAGATACAGGAGCATGTAGAGTTCATTTAACGGCGGTGGAGGTAACTGGCAGGTGCTTGTGACTGAGTCAGGATGTAGAAAAAGGCCTTTAGAGGCTAGTGAAGGTGGAGGTTAGTTGAAACCCCAGCAGATGTGGAGAGAGGTGACAGGATGTAATAAGTGGTCAGTAAAGAGATATAGGAGCATGTAGAGTCCATATTGACGGCGGTGGAGGTAACTGGCAGGTGCTTGTGACTGAGTCAGGATGTAGAAAAAGGCCTTTAGAGGCTAGTGAAGGTGGAGGTTAGTTGAAACCCCAACAGATGTGGAGAGAGGTGACTGGATGTAATAAGTGGTCAGTAGAGAGATATAGGAGCATGTAGAGTTCATTTGACGGCGGTGGAGGTAACTGGCAGGTGCTTGTGACTGAGTCAGGATGTAGAAAAGGCCTTTAGAGGCTAATGAAGGTGGAGGTTAGTTGAAACCCCAACAGATGTGGAGAGAGGTGACAGGATGTAATAAGTGGTCAGTAGAGAGATACAGGAGCATGTAGAGTCCATTTAACGGCGGTGGAGGTAACTGGCAGGTGCTTGTGACTGAGTCAGGATGTAGAAAAAGGCCTTTAGAGGCTAATGAAGGTGGAGGTTAGTTGAAACCCCTACAGATGTGGAGAGAGGTGACAGGATGTAATAAGTGGTCAGTGGAGAGATACAGGAGCATGTAGAGTCCATTTAACGGCGGTGGAGGTAACTGGCAGGTGCTAGTGACTGAGTCAGGATGTAGAAAAGGCCTTTAGAGGCTAGTGAAGGTGGGGGTTAGTTGAAACCCCAACAGATGTGGAGAGAGGTGACAGGATGTAATAAGTGGTCAGTAGAGAGATATAGGAGCATGTAGAGTCCATTTGACGGCGGTAGAGGTAACTGGCAGGTGCTTGTGACTGAGTCAGGATGTAGATAAAGGCCTTTAGAGGCTAATGAAGGTGGAGGTTAGTTGAAACCCCAGCAAATGTGGAGAGAGGTGACAGGATGTAATAAGTGGTCAGTAGAGAGATACAGGAGCATGTAGAGTCCATTTAACGGCGGTGGAGGTATCTGGCAGGTGCTTGTGACTGAGTCAGGATGTAGAAGAAGGCCTTTAGAGGCTAGTGAAGGTGGAGGTTAGTTGAAACCCCAACAGATGTGGAGAGAGGTGACAGGATGTAATAAGTGGTCAGTAGAGAGATATAGGAGCATGTAGAGTCCATTTGACGGCGGTGGAGGTAACTGGCAGGTGCTTGTGACTGAGTCAGGATGTAGAAAAGGCCTTTAGAGGCTAATGAAGGTGGAGGTTAGTTGAAACCCCAACAGATGTGGAGAGAGGTGACAGGATGTAATAAGTGGTCAGTAGAGAGATACAGGAGCATGTAGAGTCCATTTAACGGCGGTGGAGGTAACTGGCAGGTGCTTGTGACTGAGTCAGGATGTAGAAAAAGGCCTTTAGAGGCTAGTGAAAGGTGGAGGTTAGTTGAAACCCCAACAGATGTGGAGAGAGGTGACAGGATGTAATAAGTGGTCAGTAGAGAGATATAAGAGCATGTAGAGTCCATTTGACGGCGGTGGAGGTAACTGGCAGGTGCTTGTGACTGAGTCAGGATGTAGAAAAGGCCTTTAGAGGCTAATGAAGGTGGAGGTTAGTTGAAACTCCAACAGATGTGGAGAGAGGTGACAGGATGTAATAAGTGGTCAGTAGAGAGATACAGGAGCATGTAGAGTCCATTTAACGGCGGTGGAGGTAGCTGGCAGGTGCTTGTGACTGAGTCAGGATGTAGAAAAAGGCCTTTAGAGGCTAGTGAAGGTGGAGGTTAGTTGAAACCCCAACAGATGTGGAGAGAGGTGACAGGATGTAATAAGTGGTCAGTAGAGAGATATAGGAGCATGTAGAGTCCATTAGACGGCGGTGGAGGTAACTGGCAGGTGCTTGTGACTGAGTCAGGATGTAGAAAAGGCCTTTAGAGGCTAATGAAGGTGGAGGTTAGTTGAAACCCCAACAGATGTGGAGAGAGGTGACAGGATGTAATAAGTGGTCAGTAGAGAGATACAGGAGCATGTAGAGTCCATTTAACGGCGGTGGAGGTAGCTGGCAGGTGCTTGTGACTGAGTCAGGATGTAGAAAAAGGCCTTTAGAGGCTAGTGAAGGTGGAGGTTAGTTGAAACCCCAACAGATGTGGAGAGAGGTGACAGGATGTAATAAGTGGTCAGTAGAGAGATATAGGAGCATGTAGAGTCCATTAGACGGCGGTGGAGGTAACTGGCAGGTGCTTGTGACTGAGTCAGGATGTAGAAAAAGGCCTTTAGAGGCTAGTGAAGGTGGAGGTTAGTTGAAACCCCAACAGATGTGGAGAGAGGTGACAGGATGTAATAAGTGGTCAGTAGAGAGATATAGGAGCATGTAGAGTCCATTTGACGGCGGTGGAGGTAACTGGCAGGTGCTTGTGACTGAGTCAGGATGTAAAAAAGGCCTTTAGAGGCTAATGAAGGTGGAGTGGAGGTGTTATGAATTAGTTTAATTAATTAATTAAAAGAGTCCCGTTTTGAGAGATAATACCTGCACTGAATTTACCCACCTTTTATTCAGCGCTAATTAGTAGATAGTTGCATAATCCTTTTCCAGTGCCACCATGGCCACTATGATGAATATAGCAATTTTGCGTAGAATAATAAGTTGAGAGTATCAGCATTCAAATTATACTGATATATGGATCTGAGAGGTTAGTTAGTTGTTTGCTTGAGAGCGTTCATTTAGAAAATAGATGGCCCGAGATAATTACGAGACCGAGATCAGCCGATATTATCAAGACAGCAGGAGGTGAAAGAGGTCCATTTAATTGGTGAGTAGAAGAGGTAGTAAGAGTTAGTTAGAAGTCAGACGCTGTTATTACTATGAATGAGGTTAGTTGATGTTCAGCAAATGTGGAGAGAGGTGATAGGATGTGACCGGCTGTCAATAGAGGTGTTATGAGTTAGTTTAGTTGAGCTCTAAGGATTTTTATTTATAGAGCCAGAGGCCAGTTATACCATCACTATCAGTATGTGCAATTTGTTTATTAATTTTCCTTTCAAAATCTAGTGAGGTAAACGAGGAGGCGCACCGATGAAATGAGATATGAGGGCTATAGCAGTCATCAGAGGCAGTCAGAGGTGAGCCACTCAGTTTGGAGGTAGGAAGAGTCAGACCGAAGCTAAAGGAGGCGTAACACAGTGTTAAGAGGCATAAAGAGGCCCGATACTAGCCGCTGCCCGTGGCCTATAGCACGCGAGTCAAATTTTAGTGAAGACAAGACCAAAGAGATGCTTAGTGTCCTATTCAACGAATGGATCGTTTATTGATGAAAAGAATTTTCAGGTTCTCAGCCTGGAGTATCTAATACCGAGTATGTACGAACTGAGATGGATTAATGAATAAATTATTATTTGTTAAAAGAATGTTGTGCATAACTCTTAGTGGAGCCTGAATTTAAATTTAGAGAAAGCCATCAACCTTCTCATAGGTATTGAGCCGCCGGCGGCTCGGCTATTGTAGAACCAAAATCGCGCTCAGCGGCAGTGATCCGCCTCGGCGCGCGCACACCATTTGACACCGCATTTTTATTATGATAGGGTATATATTCCTTTGAGCAACTTGTGTCCAAGGTATAGACAATGAACACAAAGAATCGTTGTTGAGGTTTCGCGTCATAAGTTGTCAGTTGTAACTGATGGCGCGGATCATGGAAACCTGAGTCTTATTAGTAGGACGTTATGGTGTAAAGTCAAATGACAAGTTGTATGAAACAGAAATGTGTTTGCAATTTAAGCCTTATAGCTAGTAGGTTGGGGCATACAATTAAAATTTCAATTTGTGTCAATTAAAGATTGTTTACATTGACGTTTTTATGTTTATTTTGTTTGATCTTGTTATTAGTTATTATAAATTACATCAGCATAGAGGAGCAGATAGGAGGGATTAATGTAGTTGTATTGAGTAGATTTATATATGAGTTAGTAAATATGTACATGTGGGCCGGGTGTTGTTTGTGTAGTATAGTTGGAAGAAGAGAGTGACCGGGTGTAAAGGAGTATAATCAACATAAGATGGTCGTGGAAATGATATTTATTTGATATTATGTGTTATTTATATAGAGGTCGGTTGGGAGGCTGAATGATGGCTAGATAGATAGAAAAAGAGGCATGCGGAATCCATATGCTTGTAATTGAGTTAGAATGCAGGGAGAGGTTTTTAGAGATTTATGAGAGTGAAGGCTAGTTGAGTCCAACAGATGTGGAGAGAGGCGGCAAGACGTAACAAGAGGTCAGTTGAGAGACACAGAGGCATGTAGAGTCCATTCAACGGCGGTGGAGGCAACTGACTGTTGCTTGTGACCGAGTCAGGATGTAGGAAGAGGCCTTTAGAGGCTAATGAAAATGGAGGTCAGTTGAAACCCCATCAGATGTGGAGAGAGGCGACAGAATGCAGCCGGCTGTCAGCAGAGGTGTTATGAAACAGTTAATGAGAATATACTGACAATTATTTACATAATAAGAAATAAGTAAATAAAAATAAAAGAAAAGATAAAAATATAATAATATTATACAAGCATTTCTAAGAGAAGAAACAAGAATATAAATATGAGAAGAAATAAGAGGCAAGAGTTATGTACCAATAAAGTGAAAGTAATGTTCAGTTATCATACTCTTGAAAATGGGTAGGGTTAATAGAAGTAAGAAGAGACTAAACTGTGATAAAGTAAGAGGATACATGGAGGTCTATGATTAGTGTTAGTTAAGTTTGTATTAAATTAGAGATCATTTAGTTTTATTTAATCTTTTTTCATATTATCATGTCTATTATAATAAAGATTTCATCATTGTGTAAGAGAGCAAATTGAGGGTATCAATATAAAGTTCTATTAGTATAGTTAGGCTGAGAGGTTTGTTTGTTTGTTTAAAAAGCGTTTAAAATAAAAGGATGGTTTGAAATAATAACGGGACCAGGACTTGTATGGGTGAGACCTTATAGTACAGCTAGTATTGTTTTGTTTTGTGTATTTTAATAGCAGGGGGTGGCAGGAGAAGGAACCCATCTGGTGTGCAGAAGAGGCAAGATTAATAAGAGGTCAAGTATTGTAGTATTTGTGATTGAGGTTAATTGAAAACAAAAGATGTGAAGAGAGGTGGCAGGATGTAATCAGTTGTCAACAAAGGTGTTATGAATTAATTTAGTTAAGTTGAAAGGAGTTTAGTTTTTAGAAGCTGGCCGTATTATCATTATAGATTGGCGCTATTTTGCTCAATCGTTTCATATTTGAGCAAAAAATAAAAGTAAGGGCCCATTGTATAGGGTCAGTTAGTAGATAGTGTGATAGAATGAGCATTGGTTGATATATTTTAGTCTATTTGGTTAAAGTTATATTTTAGAAGAAGTTATTAATAGCGTTTGTAATTGAGCAAATTTATATGTAAGTTAATGAGTATAAATATATACAGGCTAATATAGTTTGTATTTGTTTAATAGGGAGATAGTAAACAGGACGAGTAAGAGCATAATTGCTTAGAGTAATTATTATAGAAATGATAGATAGGAGCTGGTTTGGAGATTGAAGACGGTAGATGAGGAGATAAAGAGGCATGTGACGACCATGTGTCAGCGATGAAGGCAGCCAGAGGCGGTAGCGTTGCCTGCAGATGAGTCAAGATGTAGGGAGAGGTCATTAAGAGACCAGTGAGAGTGGAGGTTGGTTGAAATTCAATAGATGTGGAGAGAGGTGATAGGATGTAGTCGGTGGTTAGAGATGTTTAATGAATATATTTATCTGAGTTAAAAGGAGTTTTTGTTACTAGAGTTAGTAATAGTCATTTTTCGTAATTTGTTTGTATTACTTTGTTAACTAGGGTTTTTTAATAATAATACAAACAAAGAGCCACTTATGTAGTGTTAGCTAGTTGACAGCGTGACAGAGCGCGCGTGTGTTTAGGTTATTAGATAAGCTGGCTGTACACAGAGAAGGATAATCATAGAAATGATATGCAGAGGCCAGTTAGGAAACTGAGGACAACAGACAGAGAAGTAGAGACTCAGCCGGTGACCAATCAAAAAGGGGTCATGGATTAATTTAGCCGAGTTTGAAGGAGAAGCTGGTTTAGAGGTTGGATAAGGTTGATAGAGAGTTCATGTGACGGCGGCAGAGGCAACCGGCATCGGCGGAAGTGTTCGGAAGTGAGTCAAGATGTAAGGAGAGGTTTTTAGAATTTAATGAAAGTGGAGGTTTTTAGTTGAGATCCAGAGATGTGGAGAGAGGTGACAAGATGATTTAATTATAGAAATGATTAATAGAATCAGTTTGAAATACCGAATATAGCTAATAGAGAGATATGGAGGTTTGCGAGGTTCATGCGATGGCAGCAGAGGTAAACGACGGCAGCGGCGGCGTCCTCGAGCGTGAGTCAGGATATAGGAGAAAACTTTAGAGACTAATGAGAGCGAATTTGAGTGACTATGGTGATTAGAAATGGTTATTGTTATTGACGGGAGCCACCAATAGAAGGCAAAAGAAGCAAGATTTTGATAATATCATTAAAGGGGCACTCGAAAGCCCAAGACTGAATTCGGTTAGGCTTTGTCAACAAAGCACTATTGGGTAGAAATCCCTATGTTTCACGTAATCGATTTCTAACATCATTATGACTAAGATGATTGCACTACGGTGCCGTGCGCAACAACAGATTGAAAATAAGGCTATTTAATCCAAGCCAACACCACCAAGCCGAGGGGTATGCCTGTCTTATTCGAGAGTGTTCACTCTAAGAATCACTAGTTCGACGTTACTATGGGATAAGGATCTGCATATGTGGAACCGCAGAGCGCAACCAGTATTATTGATAAGACAGATGGATAGATAGATTGATAAATTCCCCATTGTAAACATTAATTTAAAATAGTGCATGGAAAGGTCTGCATCACGCGGAGGGCAGTAGAGGTGAGAAGAGCCGACTCAGAATGTCAGGCGCTTCCACTATCAATGACAGAAGTCAGATGAGATTCAAAAGATGCAACAGTATGTAATAACTTGGCCAAGTCGCTTTAAGCGATAAGACCGTCCATTTTGTGCAACTTATACATTCTTGCAATTGCTTAAATTTGAGTTGTTAGTGTATTGAGTTTATTTAATTTATTTAATTTGTTTTATTTTATTGAATTTATTTAATTTGTCCCAATTTGTTTCAAATTATTTTAATTTAAATGATTTGATATGTATTTGTTTTAGTTTTAATGAAATTATAAGAATTTATTTTAATTTATATGATTTTATTTTAATTTTTAAATTTCCTTAAGATTTGTATGAATTTATTTTATTAGTGTGAAATATTTTAATTTTAGTTTCTAATGCCGATTAGGTTTTGTCAACAAAACACAGTTGAATAGAGATCCCTCCGCGTTATATTATCTATCTCTAATATCACTATGACTATGATGATTGCATTTCGACGCTGTGTACAGCAAAAGATTGGGAATAAAACTATCTAATCATACTAATAGTATAAAGCTGAGGGGTTTGTTTATTTATTTGAGGGAGTTTACTTTAGGAGCTCATGGCTCGAAAATTACTACAGGACAGGGATCTGTATAGGCGAAATCATAGAGCATAGCTAGTATAATTATTAAAACAGCAGGAGGTGGGAGGGCCCGCTCCGCCCACGCGGAGGGCAGTAGAGGCAGAAAGAGCCAATTTAGGAGGCGAGACATTGCCACTATTCGTGACGGAGGCTAGATGAAGTCCAACAGATGCGTCAGGATGTAAACAACTGGTCAAATCACTATAAGCGATATGGTTGCCCATCCCATGCAACTTATATTTCCTAGCTATTGCTCTGCTTTGTGTATATAGTGTTCCGTTTCTTACTGTGTTGTATAAATAAATTTCCATCTTGAAATATAATACACGTTATATTTTATGATTGCACCCTATATGCCATTGCATTAACTCAATTACTGCTTTATACCTTCAAGGCCCAGGTAACACCGATCACCGAGCAGGCCATTATTGTCTATAGGGTTGTGTTACAAGCACTTTCCATGGGCATTTATATTGAAGTGCGATCCGAAACCGTTAATTGAAATTGACTTGCGAAATTGATAACCCTGATGCTCATCCAATGGTTGCCTGGAAGAGATCGCTTTTAGCGATAAGGCCGCCCATTGTACCGTGTTGCAAGGCATTATATATGAATTCTCTTTTAGCGTGTAGGTAGTTACTTAAGTTAGAATTAATTTTAATTTATAAGTAAGTAATCGATTTCCAATATCACTGTGACTATGATGCTTGCAATGCGATGCCGTGCGCAACAACAGGTTGAGAATAAGGCCATCTAATCCAAGCCAATACCACCAAACCGAGGGGTATGCCTGTCTTATTCGAGAGTGTTCATTCTAAGAATCAATGGTTCGGCGTTACTATGGGACAAGGATCTGCATATGTGGAATCGCAGAGCGCAACCAGTATCATTGTTAAAACAGATGGATATGTAGATTGATAAATTCCCATTGTAAACATCAATTTCAAATAGTAACAAATACAGCAGTGTATGGAAGGGTCTACATCTCGCGGAGGGCAGTAGAGGTAAGAAGAGCCGACTCAGAAGGCCAGGCGCTGCCACTATCAATGACAGAGGCCAGATGAGATTCAAAAGATGCAACAGTATGTATTGTAATAACCCGGCCAAGTCGCTTTAAGCGGCAAGACAGTTCATTTTGTGCGACTTATACATTCTTGCTATTGCTTAAATTTGAGTTTTTTTTTTTTTAAAAGGAGAATTCAGTTGTTAATGTATTGAGTTTATTTAATTTATTTAATTTGTTCCATTTTATTGAATTTATTTAATTAGTCCCAATTTATTTCAAATTATTTTAATTTAAATGATTTGATATGTATTTGTTTTAGTTTTAATGGGATTATAAGAATTTATTTTGTTTGAATTTATTTGAATTTATATGATTTTATTTTAATATTTTTTTTTTTTTTTTTTTTTTTATTTTCATTAAAATTTGTATGAATTTATTTTTATTAATGTAAATTATTTTAATTTTAGTTTTTAATAGTATTATTACTAGAAGTAGAATAAAACCGGTCATGATAATATTGTTTATAAAGATCGAAATGAAGGATGTACATCGCCTCGCGTCGCTTCCACTCTTAAGGGATGTGAAAATGTGTGTAAGCATGATAGCTTTGATCGTTGGTTCGTAAACTATAATTGTCTTTAGCCACGTGCTTCGTCGAACCATAGTGCTTGATCAGAATTTTCATAAGCATTGCCTCTGCTGTATCCAATTTACAAAGGATGCAGAGAGGTACGTAGGCAAGACAGCGTCGATCATTGGTTCATGAGGTATGATTGTCATCAGCCCCGTGTTTGCGTCGGACCACCGAGCCGAGCCAAAAATTTCATATCCCATCAACCGCCTCTGCTGCATCCACTCTTCAAGGGATGCGGAGAGGTGCGAGGGCAAGACAGCGTCGATCGTCGGTTCGTGAAGTATAATTGTCATAAGCCCCGTGTTTCGTCGGACAGCCAAGCCCAGCCGTAGATCTTCATATCCCATCAACCGCCTCTGCTGCATCCACTCTTCAAGGGATGCGGAGAGATGCGAAGGCAAGACAGCGTCGATCGTCGGTTCGCGATTTCATATCCCATCAACCGCCTCTGCTGCATCCACTCTTCAAGGGATGCGGAGAGGTGCGAAGGCAAGACAGCGTCGATCGTCGGTTCGTAATTTCATATCCCATCAACCGCCTCTGCTGCATCCACTCTTCAAGGGATGCGGAGAGGTGCGAAGGCAAGACAGCGTCGATCGTCGGTTCGTGAAGTATAATTGTCATAAGCCTCGTGTTTCGTCGGACAGCCAAGCCCAGCCGTAGATCTTCATATCCCATCAACCGCCTCTGCTGCATCCACTCTTCAAGGGATGCGGAGAGATGCGAAGGCAAGAAAGCGTCGATCGTCGGTTCGTGATTTCATATCCCATCAACCGCCTCTGCTGCATCCACTCTTCAAGGGATGCGGAGAGGTGCGAAGGCAAGACAGCGTCGATCGTCAGTTCGTAATTTCATATCCCATCAACCGCCTCTGCTGCATCTACTCTTCAAGGGATGCGGAGAGGTGCGAAGGCAAGACAGCGTCGATCGTAGGTTCGTGAAGTATAATTGTTATAAGCCCCGTGTTTCGTCGGACAGCCAAGCCCAGCCGTAGATCTTCATATCCCATCAACCGCCTCTGCTGCATCCACTCTTCAAGGGATGCGGAGAGATGCGAAGGCAAGACAGCGTCGATCGTCGGTTCGTGATTTCATATCCCATCAACCGCCTCTGCTGCATCCACTCTTCAAAGGATGCGGAGAGGTGCGAAGGCAAGACAGCATCGATCGTCGGTTCGTGAAGTGTAATTGTCATTAGCCCCATGTTTCGTCGAAACCGCCGAGCCCATATTATGCACCCATACTATGTTCCACCAGCCTCGCCCCGCAACCCCACCCATGCAAGCTCAGATCCCGTGGGAATATCAAGACAAAGAGAGCCCATGCGTCAATCTAGCCATCCACATAGCAGAATTTTATTTCAGTCGTTATAATAGTTCTAGCGTGAAGGAACAAAAACACAATATATACACGCACTTACACAACACATACACAACGCACACTTATATATTTTACGAAAACTACATATACTACGATCGAAGAGTAGCTATCACAAGCACTATGTTCCGTCGAAACCCCGAGCCCGACCAAGCATTTTATATTATGATGTACCTATATATTCTATGAAAATTATAAATAAAAATATGAAGAATCTGAGATTTTGAAGACGTAGACGCAAGGCTGTTCCATTTACGACTCACCAACCGCCTATTTCCAGGGGGGTCCCTCCTTGTCGCTACCTACGTAGAGAGGACAAGGAGGCGGAGGAGGATCGCTCGGGTCTCCGGGGGAGAACTCACAAAATTAATTGCTCCTCACCCCAGCCTCAGCGATCCCCGATACTCTGATGGATGAATGAGTGAAGAGACGCTGTTCAGGCCGCAGAAATCCAGGTCAGGGGGCCATGCCCATTCAGTAGGGAGCACCGATCTCTCCGACAGGACCAAAATTGGTCTGTTTTCCATCAGAAAACCAAGTTCTGATCATCATTTATTCCGAAAACAACAACAACATGGTGGTGGTCCATGAGAAGAATCATATTCCAATTTGTTAATCCAAGTCATAGGGCCCCGCCGACAATACCAAAAAGGCATTCCGTTTTCCGTCAGACATCCAAGTTCTGAACCGTCACCTGTTTCAAAGACAATATGGTGGTAATCCAGGGAAAGCATATTCCAATAATTCCGGTTCGTAGGGCTCCGCCACAAACATCAAAAACACATAAAGCACCAAAAACACTAATAAAATTCACTTATAAAAAAGAAGCCAGACATCACTCGACCTCTTTTAAAATCCTCGAAAAATACACGGGAGCGCATAGTGGAGTCGACCGCTCTCCACTACGGCCCGAGACCGACTGATGGTTAGGTTAGGTTAGGTTAGGTTAGGTTAGGTTAGGTTAGGTTAGGTTAGGTTAGGTTAGGTTAGGTTAGGTTAGGTTAGGTTAGGTTAGGTTAGGTTAGGTTAGGTTAGGTTAGGTTAGGTTAGGTTAGGTTAGGTTAGGTTAGGTTAGGTTAGGTTAGGTTAGGTTAGGTTAGGTTAGGTTAGGTTAGGTTAGGTTAGGTTAGGTTAGGTTAGGTTAGGTTAGGTTAGGTTAGGTTAGGTTAGGTTAGGTTAGGTTAGGTTAGGTTAGGTTAGGTTAGGTTAGGTTAGGTTAGGTTAGGTTAGGTTAGGTTAGGTTAGGTTAGGTTAGGTTAGGTTAGGTTAGGTTAGGTTAGGTTAGGTTAGGTTAGGTTAGGTTAGGTTAGGTTAGGTTAGGTTAGGTTAGGTTAGGTTAGGTTAGGTTAGGTTAGGTTAGGTTAGGTTAGGTTAGGTTAGGTTAGGTTAGGTTAGGTTAGGTTAGGTTAGGTTAGGTTAGGTTAGGTTAGGTTAGGTTAGGTTAGGTTAGGTTAGGTTAGGTTAGGTTAGGTTAGGTTAGGTTAGGTTAGGTTAGGTTAGGTTAGGTTAGGTTAGGTTAGGTTAGGTTAGGTTAGGTTAGGTTAGGTTAGGTTAGGTTAGGTTAGGTTAGGTTAGGTTAGGTTAGGTTAGGTTAGGTTAGGTTAGGTTAGGTTAGGTTAGGTTAGGTTAGGTTAGGTTAGGTTAGGTTAGGTTAGGTTAGGTTAGGTTAGGTTAGGTTAGGTTAGGTTAGGTTAGGTTAGGTTAGGTTAGGTTAGGTTAGGTTAGGTTAGGTTAGGTTAGGTTAGGTTAGGTTAGGTTAGGTTAGGTTAGGTTAGGTTAGGTTAGGTTAGGTTAGGTTAGGTTAGGTTAGGTTAGGTTAGGTTAGGTTAGGTTAGGTTAGGTTAGGTTAGGTTAGGTTAGGTTAGGTTAGGTTAGGTTAGGTTAGGTTAGGTTAGGTTAGGTTAGGTTAGGTTAGGTTAGGTTAGGTTAGGTTAGGTTAGGTTAGGTTAGGTTAGGTTAGGTTAGGTTAGGTTAGGTTAGGTTAGGTTAGGTTAGGTTAGGTTAGGTTAGGTTAGGTTAGGTTAGGTTAGGTTAGGTTAGGTTAGGTTAGGTTAGGTTAGGTTAGGTTAGGTTAGGTTAGGTTAGGTTAGGTTAGGTTAGGTTAGGTTAGGTTAGGTTAGGTTAGGTTAGGTTAGGTTAGGTTAGGTTAGGTTAGGTTAGGTTAGGTTAGGTTAGGTTAGGTTAGGTTAGGTTAGGTTAGGTTAGGTTAGGTTAGGTTAGGTTAGGTTAGGTTAGGTTAGGTTAGGTTAGGTTAGGTTAGGTTAGGTTAGGTTAGGTTAGGTTAGGTTAGGTTAGGTTAGGTTAGGTTAGGTTAGGTTAGGTTAGGTTAGGTTAGGTTAGGTTAGGTTAGGTTAGGTTAGGTTAGGTTAGGTTAGGTTAGGTTAGGTTAGGTTAGGTTAGGTTAGGTTAGGTTAGGTTAGGTTAGGTTAGGTTAGGTTAGGTTAGGTTAGGTTAGGTTAGGTTAGGTTAGGTTAGGTTAGGTTAGGTTAGGTTAGGTTAGGTTAGGTTAGGTTAGGTTAGGTTAGGTTAGGTTAGGTTAGGTTAGGTTAGGTTAGGTTAGGTTAGGTTAGGTTAGGTTAGGTTAGGTTAGGTTAGGTTAGGTTAGGTTAGGTTAGGTTAGGTTAGGTTAGGTTAGGTTAGGTTAGGTTAGGTTAGGTTAGGTTAGGTTAGGTTAGGTTAGGTTAGGTTAGGTTAGGTTAGGTTAGGTTAGGTTAGGTTAGGTTAGGTTAGGTTAGGTTAGGTTAGGTTAGGTTAGGTTAGGTTAGGTTAGGTTAGGTTAGGTTAGGTTAGGTTAGGTTAGGTTAGGTTAGGTTAGGTTAGGTTAGGTTAGGTTAGGTTAGGTTAGGTTAGGTTAGGTTAGGTTAGGTTAGGTTAGGTTAGGTTAGGTTAGGTTAGGTTAGGTTAGGTTAGGTTAGGTTAGGTTAGGTTAGGTTAGGTTAGGTTAGGTTAGGTTAGGTTAGGTTAGGTTAGGTTAGGTTAGGTTAGGTTAGGTTAGGTTAGGTTAGGTTAGGTTAGGTTAGGTTAGGTTAGGTTAGGTTAGGTTAGGTTAGGTTAGGTTAGGTTAGGTTAGGTTAGGTTAGGTTAGGTTAGGTTAGGTTAGGTTAGGTTAGGTTAGGTTAGGTTAGGTTAGGTTAGGTTAGGTTAGGTTAGGTTAGGTTAGGTTAGGTTAGGTTAGGTTAGGTTAGGTTAGGTTAGGTTAGGTTAGGTTAGGTTAGGTTAGGTTAGGTTAGGTTAGGTTAGGTTAGGTTAGGTTAGGTTAGGTTAGGTTAGGTTAGGTTAGGTTAGGTTAGGTTAGGTTAGGTTAGGTTAGGTTAGGTTAGGTTAGGTTAGGTTAGGTTAGGTTAGGTTAGGTTAGGTTAGGTTAGGTTAGGTTAGGTTAGGTTAGGTTAGGTTAGGTTAGGTTAGGTTAGGTTAGGTTAGGTTAGGTTAGGTTAGGTTAGGTTAGGTTAGGTTAGGTTAGGTTAGGTTAGGTTAGGTTAGGTTAGGTTAGGTTAGGTTAGGTTAGGTTAGGTTAGGTTAGGTTAGGTTAGGTTAGGTTAGGTTAGGTTAGGTTAGGTTAGGTTAGGTTAGGTTAGGTTAGGTTAGGTTAGGTTAGGTTAGGTTAGGTTAGGTTAGGTTAGGTTAGGTTAGGTTAGGTTAGGTTAGGTTAGGTTAGGTTAGGTTAGGTTAGGTTAGGTTAGGTTAGGTTAGGTTAGGTTAGGTTAGGTTAGGTTAGGTTAGGTTAGGTTAGGTTAGGTTAGGTTAGGTTAGGTTAGGTTAGGTTAGGTTAGGTTAGGTTAGGTTAGGTTAGGTTAGGTTAGGTTAGGTTAGGTTAGGTTAGGTTAGGTTAGGTTAGGTTAGGTTAGGTTAGGTTAGGTTAGGTTAGGTTAGGTTAGGTTAGGTTAGGTTAGGTTAGGTTAGGTTAGGTTAGGTTAGGTTAGGTTAGGTTAGGTTAGGTTAGGTTAGGTTAGGTTAGGTTAGGTTAGGTTAGGTTAGGTTAGGTTAGGTTAGGTTAGGTTAGGTTAGGTTAGGTTAGGTTAGGTTAGGTTAGGTTAGGTTAGGTTAGGTTAGGTTAGGTTAGGTTAGGTTAGGTTAGGTTAGGTTAGGTTAGGTTAGGTTAGGTTAGGTTAGGTTAGGTTAGGTTAGGTTAGGTTAGGTTAGGTTAGGTTAGGTTAGGTTAGGTTAGGTTAGGTTAGGTTAGGTTAGGTTAGGTTAGGTTAGGTTAGGTTAGGTTAGGTTAGGTTAGGTTAGGTTAGGTTAGGTTAGGTTAGGTTAGGTTAGGTTAGGTTAGGTTAGGTTAGGTTAGGTTAGGTTAGGTTAGGTTAGGTTAGGTTAGGTTAGGTTAGGTTAGGTTAGGTTAGGTTAGGTTAGGTTAGGTTAGGTTAGGTTAGGTTAGGTTAGGTTAGGTTAGGTTAGGTTAGGTTAGGTTAGGTTAGGTTAGGTTAGGTTAGGTTAGGTTAGGTTAGGTTAGGTTAGGTTAGGTTAGGTTAGGTTAGGTTAGGTTAGGTTAGGTTAGGTTAGGTTAGGTTAGGTTAGGTTAGGTTAGGTTAGGTTAGGTTAGGTTAGGTTAGGTTAGGTTAGGTTAGGTTAGGTTAGGTTAGGTTAGGTTAGGTTAGGTTAGGTTAGGTTAGGTTAGGTTAGGTTAGGTTAGGTTAGGTTAGGTTAGGTTAGGTTAGGTTAGGTTAGGTTAGGTTAGGTTAGGTTAGGTTAGGTTAGGTTAGGTTAGGTTAGGTTAGGTTAGGTTAGGTTAGGTTAGGTTAGGTTAGGTTAGGTTAGGTTAGGTTAGGTTAGGTTAGGTTAGGTTAGGTTAGGTTAGGTTAGGTTAGGTTAGGTTAGGTTAGGTTAGGTTAGGTTAGGTTAGGTTAGGTTAGGTTAGGTTAGGTTAGGTTAGGTTAGGTTAGGTTAGGTTAGGTTAGGTTAGGTTAGGTTAGGTTAGGTTAGGTTAGGTTAGGTTAGGTTAGGTTAGGTTAGGTTAGGTTAGGTTAGGTTAGGTTAGGTTAGGTTAGGTTAGGTTAGGTTAGGTTAGGTTAGGTTAGGTTAGGTTAGGTTAGGTTAGAGGTTAGGTTAGGTTAGGTTAGGTTAGGTTAGGTTAGGTTAGGTTAGGTTAGGTTAGGTTAGGTTAGGTTAGGTTAGGTTAGGTTAGGTTAGGTTAGGTTAGGTTAGGTTAGGTTAGGTTAGGTTAGGTTAGGTTAGGTTAGGTTAGGTTAGGTTAGGTTAGGTTAGGTTAGGTTAGGTTAGGTTAGGTTAGGTTAGGTTAGGTTAGGTTAGGTTAGGTTAGGTTAGGTTAGGTTAGGTTAGGTTAGGTTAGGTTAGGTTAGGTTAGGTTAGGTTAGGTTAGGTTAGGTTAGGTTAGGTTAGGTTAGGTTAGGTTAGGTTAGGTTAGGTTAGGTTAGGTTAGGTTAGGTTAGGTTAGGTTAGGTTAGGTTAGGTTAGGTTAGGTTAGGTTAGGTTAGGTTAGGTTAGGTTAGGTTAGGTTAGGTTAGGTTAGGTTAGGTTAGGTTAGGTTAGGTTAGGTTAGGTTAGGTTAGGTTAGGTTAGGTTAGGTTAGGTTAGGTTAGGTTAGGTTAGGTTAGGTTAGGTTAGGTTAGGTTAGGTTAGGTTAGGTTAGGTTAGGTTAGGTTAGGTTAGGTTAGGTTAGGTTAGGTTAGGTTAGGTTAGGTTAGGTTAGGTTAGGTTAGGTTAGGTTAGGTTAGGTTAGGTTAGGTTAGGTTAGGTTAGGTTAGGTTAGGTTAGGTTAGGTTAGGTTAGGTTAGGTTAGGTTAGGTTAGGTTAGGTTAGGTTAGGTTAGGTTAGGTTAGGTTAGGTTAGGTTAGGTTAGGTTAGGTTAGGTTAGGTTAGGTTAGGTTAGGTTAGGTTAGGTTAGGTTAGGTTAGGTTAGGTTAGGTTAGGTTAGGTTAGGTTAGGTTAGGTTAGGTTAGGTTAGGTTAGGTTAGGTTAGGTTAGGTTAGGTTAGGTTAGGTTAGGTTAGGTTAGGTTAGGTTAGGTTAGGTTAGGTTAGGTTAGGTTAGGTTAGGTTAGGTTAGGTTAGGTTAGGTTAGGTTAGGTTAGGTTAGGTTAGGTTAGGTTAGGTTAGGTTAGGTTAGGTTAGGTTAGGTTAGGTTAGGTTAGGTTAGGTTAGGTTAGGTTAGGTTAGGTTAGGTTAGGTTAGGTTAGGTTAGGTTAGGTTAGGTTAGGTTAGGTTAGGTTAGGTTAGGTTAGGTTAGGTTAGGTTAGGTTAGGTTAGGTTAGGTTAGGTTAGGTTAGGTTAGGTTAGGTTAGGTTAGGTTAGGTTAGGTTAGGTTAGGTTAGGTTAGGTTAGGTTAGGTTAGGTTAGGTTAGGTTAGGTTAGGTTAGGTTAGGTTAGGTTAGGTTAGGTTAGGTTAGGTTAGGTTAGGTTAGGTTAGGTTAGGTTAGGTTAGGTTAGGTTAGGTTAGGTTAGGTTAGGTTAGGTTAGGTTAGGTTAGGTTAGGTTAGGTTAGGTTAGGTTAGGTTAGGTTAGGTTAGGTTAGGTTAGGTTAGGTTAGGTTAGGTTAGGTTAGGTTAGGTTAGGTTAGGTTAGGTTAGGTTAGGTTAGGTTAGGTTAGGTTAGGTTAGGTTAGGTTAGGTTAGGTTAGGTTAGGTTAGGTTAGGTTAGGTTAGGTTAGGTTAGGTTAGGTTAGGTTAGGTTAGGTTAGGTTAGGTTAGGTTAGGTTAGGTTAGGTTAGGTTAGGTTAGGTTAGGTTAGGTTAGGTTAGGTTAGGTTAGGTTAGGTTAGGTTAGGTTAGGTTAGGTTAGGTTAGGTTAGGTTAGGTTAGGTTAGGTTAGGTTAGGTTAGGTTAGGTTAGGTTAGGTTAGGTTAGGTTAGGTTAGGTTAGGTTAGGTTAGGTTAGGTTAGGTTAGGTTAGGTTAGGTTAGGTTAGGTTAGGTTAGGTTAGGTTAGGTTAGGTTAGGTTAGGTTAGGTTAGGTTAGGTTAGGTTAGGTTAGGTTAGGTTAGGTTAGGTTAGGTTAGGTTAGGTTAGGTTAGGTTAGGTTAGGTTAGGTTAGGTTAGGTTAGGTTAGGTTAGGTTAGGTTAGGTTAGGTTAGGTTAGGTTAGGTTAGGTTAGGTTAGGTTAGGTTAGGTTAGGTTAGGTTAGGTTAGGTTAGGTTAGGTTAGGTTAGGTTAGGTTAGGTTAGGTTAGGTTAGGTTAGGTTAGGTTAGGTTAGGTTAGGTTAGGTTAGGTTAGGTTAGGTTAGGTTAGGTTAGGTTAGGTTAGGTTAGGTTAGGTTAGGTTAGGTTAGGTTAGGTTAGGTTAGGTTAGGTTAGGTTAGGTTAGGTTAGGTTAGGTTAGGTTAGGTTAGGTTAGGTTAGGTTAGGTTAGGTTAGGTTAGGTTAGGTTAGGTTAGGTTAGGTTAGGTTAGGTTAGGTTAGGTTAGGTTAGGTTAGGTTAGGTTAGGTTAGGTTAGGTTAGGTTAGGTTAGGTTAGGTTAGGTTAGGTTAGGTTAGGTTAGGTTAGGTTAGGTTAGGTTAGGTTAGGTTAGGTTAGGTTAGGTTAGGTTAGGTTAGGTTAGGTTAGGTTAGGTTAGGTTAGGTTAGGTTAGGTTAGGTTAGGTTAGGTTAGGTTAGGTTAGGTTAGGTTAGGTTAGGTTAGGTTAGGTTAGGTTAGGTTAGGTTAGGTTAGGTTAGGTTAGGTTAGGTTAGGTTAGGTTAGGTTAGGTTAGGTTAGGTTAGGTTAGGTTAGGTTAGGTTAGGTTAGGTTAGGTTAGGTTAGGTTAGGTTAGGTTAGGTTAGGTTAGGTTAGGTTAGGTTAGGTTAGGTTAGGTTAGGTTAGGTTAGGTTAGGTTAGGTTAGGTTAGGTTAGGTTAGGTTAGGTTAGGTTAGGTTAGGTTAGGTTAGGTTAGGTTAGGTTAGGTTAGGTTAGGTTAGGTTAGGTTAGGTTAGGTTAGGTTAGGTTAGGTTAGGTTAGGTTAGGTTAGGTTAGGTTAGGTTAGGTTAGGTTAGGTTAGGTTAGGTTAGGTTAGGTTAGGTTAGGTTAGGTTAGGTTAGGTTAGGTTAGGTTAGGTTAGGTTAGGTTAGGTTAGGTTAGGTTAGGTTAGGTTAGGTTAGGTTAGGTTAGGTTAGGTTAGGTTAGGTTAGGTTAGGTTAGGTTAGGTTAGGTTAGGTTAGGTTAGGTTAGGTTAGGTTAGGTTAGGTTAGGTTAGGTTAGGTTAGGTTAGGTTAGGTTAGGTTAGGTTAGGTTAGGTTAGGTTAGGTTAGGTTAGGTTAGGTTAGGTTAGGTTAGGTTAGGTTAGGTTAGGTTAGGTTAGGTTAGGTTAGGTTAGGTTAGGTTAGGTTAGGTTAGGTTAGGTTAGGTTAGGTTAGGTTAGGTTAGGTTAGGTTAGGTTAGGTTAGGTTAGGTTAGGTTAGGTTAGGTTAGGTTAGGTTAGGTTAGGTTAGGTTAGGTTAGGTTAGGTTAGGTTAGGTTAGGTTAGGTTAGGTTAGGTTAGGTTAGGTTAGGTTAGGTTAGGTTAGGTTAGGTTAGGTTAGGTTAGGTTAGGTTAGGTTAGGTTAGGTTAGGTTAGGTTAGGTTAGGTTAGGTTAGGTTAGGTTAGGTTAGGTTAGGTTAGGTTAGGTTAGGTTAGGTTAGGTTAGGTTAGGTTAGGTTAGGTTAGGTTAGGTTAGGTTAGGTTAGGTTAGGTTAGGTTAGGTTAGGTTAGGTTAGGTTAGGTTAGGTTAGGTTAGGTTAGGTTAGGTTAGGTTAGGTTAGGTTAGGTTAGGTTAGGTTAGGTTAGGTTAGGTTAGGT